>CM035118.1:5047815-5207815 GCA_020205555.1 Panax stipuleanatus
CATATGTTTTGAATCTTCTATTTTTATGTAATTTGGTAGATTAGGATAGACTTCTACCAGAACTACCTTGGTTTTAAATATCTCCTTTAACATCTATTAATTTAAGCAAATAAAGACAAGTTCTTTTCCTTCTCAAAAACTTTCAAAATCAAATCCCAGTTAATTTAAATTCCCAAAAACTAAACAGTTTCAACTATAATCATGGTGTTTACACTTGTTACTGCAATGGTAATTAATGTTCATGCTATATTTTGATCCTTGGTGCTATAGTTTGTTTTGTGTGCTCATTTACTCAACTAAAATTCAACAAAGCAATAGCTAGTTGAATTTAAACTTGTTCTATTTCGGATACTCAGTTGGTTCACTGAGTATATCCATCTCCTGCTTATAAAACCACTCAAGCTCACTTACTCTCACTTAAGTAGTGTTTTTACTGCTTAGGATTAATTTTCAAAAACAGAATCACAATTGTTCTGTGATTCATTCCTTTCTATTCCCTGTAATCATGGCTGGTCCTTCACAATTGCTGCAAAGTTACAGGGAGTACACCAATGAGAAACTGCAACTCATTGATGAGAAGATGGATTACTTTATGGGTGGGATGAATGAGTTGTTGAATAAAAGAGGCTCAGATAATGAAGAGGGGTTTGAGAATCTTTTTGGGAACAAGGAAAGGGGCAAGAGGCCTGTTCATATGGGGATCAGCCCTTCGTACAATGTATTGTACATAAATATTTTAAAGCTACTGCGTAATATGTTAGGGTTGTTCATCTCAGCTTTGACATCAGAGTCCTTACCAAAGGAAGTTTGGTTTGGATTAGCTTCAAAAGAAATTCTAAGTCTTTAGAACGCTCATCAACTATGGACTAGTCGAATCAAAAAGGGTTCACTAGCCATTTAATAATTCGATACCACCAACAATATAATCTTTGCAAAGTGAGATTTCAATGATAATAGAAGATAATAACTACAAATGAATAAGTCTCATACATTGAATTATTGCTTTCGAAAGAATAGAAAGCTTTAACCAAAACATAGACGTTGAATATTATAAGAACCTTGCTTGAATGATAATAAGCTAAGGTTAGGACATTTTCTCCATAAAGAGTAAGGTAAGAAACTTGCTAAATAAAAGGTTAGGAACTTGCGTAATTATAAACAAGATAGACTTCAATAACTTGCCTTGTGCGTTCGCTACACAATTACCACACACGTTATCCAAATATTCTACATATATCATTAGGATCATCACATTAATTAGTTATATAACCTTATTGGCTTAATCACCATCTTAGTTAAGTCTTGTAACCTTAGCTCAAGTTCTGATTACCTTAATCCCATAATATAAATCTGAAGTCCTTATTAATATATAACATAAGACTTAACACATAAACAACCTTACAAACTTTTAGGAGACCCTAGGCATGCTAAGCAAGAAAGAGCAAGGAGAGTCCTATTCCTAAACTTGCCAACACCCACAGCTATCCTAAATCACAACCCAACTCCACCAACACTCAACTCTACCAACACTCAGCCCAGCTACAAAAAGGACTTCCCTGCACCTCCTGCAACCAAAACACCACTACCACTTACTGAAGCCCAAAGAGATGAGAGGAAGGCCAAGGGCCTATGTTTTTATTGTGACAAGAAATATACCATGGGACACCAATGTAAGACACCCCAAAATATCATGATCACTTGTGAGGATTTCCAGAACTGTGAGGACTCTCAAGAATGTGAGAAATACTTTGTACCTCCCAATATGATGAAGAGCCCAAGAACAACATCCCACATGATTCACCAACATAGGAAAGCCTAGAAGTAACTTTTAATGCCCTTGAAGGAACCCACAAACTATGAAGATGACTGGGTATATAGGAAGAAGGCTCATTTCCATACTTATTGATGGTGGGAGTTCTCACAACTTCCTAGACCCTAAAATAGCTCAGAGGCTTAAGTGTGCTTTGGAACCTACTCAACCCATGCTTGTCTTTGTAGCAAATGGGAGCCAACTCACAAGTGAACAACAGTGCACAGAGTTCCAATGGAAGATGGGTGATTTTTTGTTTAAGGACAAAGTTAGGTTGCTACCCCTAGGGGGCTGTGATATGGTGCTGGAGTACAGTGCCTTAAAAAATTGGGACCAACTACTTTTGACTATGAGAACCTAACCATAAAATTCAGTTTTGGTGGGGAACCAATTGAGTTGCAAGGTATGGTAAGAACCTCTTTACCAGAGCTTAAGATGATTACCTTGGAATGACTAGTAGAGCACATCAGAAACCAGGAGCATGGTCTTCTAGTGGTAGTCCATTCAATACCTGATCCAACCAGAGCACCTAAAACACAAAGTTATCAACCCAACTGCAATTCTATAACCATCCCTAACCCAAACACAGAACCAGAATTACATACTCTACTTAAGGAATACTTAGATATATCCCAAGAACCCCAAGGTATGCCACCAAAAACACCCTTCTCTACTATGACCAAAAGAATGAAATAGAGTGGCTAGTCTTGGAAATGTTACACTTTGGAATCATAAGGCCTAGCCAGAGTCCATACGCATCTTCTTTACTCTTAGTCGTAGTTGGAGGTTCTGCGTAGACTATAGGCATCTCAACTCCCTCACCATAAAAAACAAGTATCCTATTCCACTCATTGATGAATTGATGAGCTACTAGATGAACTGCAAGGAGCTAAAGTCTTCACTAAGCTAGACTTAAGGGTTGGGTACCACCAAGTTAGAATGAAAGAAGACATGGAGAAAACAACTTTTAGAACCCACCAAGGATTGTTTGAATTCACAGTAATGCCCTTTGGGCTTACCAATACACCTGATACATTCCAAAATTTGATGAACCAAGTAGTTCAACCTCTCCTTAGAAAGCATGTACTGGTGTTCTTTGATCATCCAAGTGTATTCTAAGGATATGAAAGAGCATTTCAAACATCTTAAAGAAGTGTTTCAAGTCATGAGAGAGAATCAGTTGTTTGCTAAAATGAGTAAGTGTGCTTTCGCCAAATCTCAAATTGACTACTTGGGGCATGTCATTTCAAGTACAGGAGTAGCAGTTGATCCTTCTAAAGTCCAAGATGTGCTAGATTGGCCTGCCCTTAGAACCATCAAATAGCTAAGAGGTTTCCTTGGTCTCACTGGAATCTGGATATTACAGAAAATTCATAATGGGATATGAAACTATTGCTAAACCCCTTACCATATTACTTCAGAAAGGAAAATTTGGGTGGAACTCAGAAGTTGAACATGCCTTCATAACTATTAAAAAAACCTCACAACCTCTTCAGTCATTGTCAGACTTTACCAAAACCTTTGAAGTGGAGACTGATGCACCAAGCTCTGGATTAGGTGCCATCCTAATACAAGAAGGTAGACCTTTTGGAATACTTTAACAAGGCATTAGGACCTAAGGCTCATTCTTATTCAACCTATGAGAAGGAGCTCATGGCTGTGGCAGAAGCTATAAAGAGATGGTCTTCTTACCTTGGACAAAGACGGTTCATCATTAGAACAAAGTCACAAACCATCAATCCTTGAAGTATTTCCTGGAACAAATAGTAACTTGTCTACAACTAAGGTGGATGAGCAAACTTTTGGGATATGACTACATCATTACTTACAAGAAAGGGAAGGATAACACATCTGCAGATAGTTTATCTAGAAAGTTTGAAGGAGCCAGACAAGAACACTTTCCTGAGGACATGAAAAATTTCAAGGGGCATTGGGTAGACCTCATAAAATAACTGTACTAGCTCTACCATATCTTTTGTTTCATTTCTTCTGCTCCTACCTATTATCTGGAATACCAAGAAAGATGTACGGTCTAATGAGGCTACTATGAAATATTTACTCATGGCAACTGGTTCGATCCTTCTTTCGTTAGTTAACCCACCTTTTTCTAAAAGGGATTATAGTAATGGAATGTTAGGAAAGGGCAAGCTGGGAAGAGGGGAATAGTTAGTATATTCTAGAGTTAGATATTTTATGCACATGTAAGCACATGGAGGTTGTTAGCATATGTGTGAAGAATAAGAGAGTGATGTAGGTTAGGAGTATTTACAATTTTCAGCATGTGATAGCTATATATGTATGCGTAGAGGGAAGAGTATTCCCCAAGTTTTGATATTATGCATTTTATGAATTAAATGAGGAGTAGAGCTTTCAACTACTCCCTTTCTATCTCTCTGTCTCTTTGCAACTCATGAACTCAGTGAGAAATTCACCGAGTTCTTCTACTTCTTCCTCCTTTTCTCTCTATTTTTTCTAATTCTATCTATCTATATCTCTGTTTCTCTCTTAAAATTCTAGTTAAGCCATAGCTAGGGCCTGAAAAAGTCTTATGTACATTGTATATCCACATTTTTCGATGAGGAATTGGGGTATCACACAGAGGGTAACAAGTTTTTTGGACTGAGGGAGTGTATTGTAGTTGATTGTTAAAATTTGCAACTCAATAGAAAGAAAAGGAAGGAACAAAAAGAAGGTTTTAATTTAGTTGGGGAAAATTAAATGATTTTCTTTCTACGAACAAAAAGAAAAGTATGATGGGATGGAATACCTTGAGAGTCTTTTTGTTCACGGGCTTGTATCTCTAAATAGTAAGCTGTGGGTAGTCTTAACATATAAGTATTCAGTTTGCACTAAAAAGAAAGTTGAGTTTTACCTTAGTATATTATGACATCTACCCAAAACTTCTGAATTTAAAGCAGAATCAACTTATATTGCTCCAAGATTTTAGATACATTAATTGATAGGTGGTCCTAGATTTCCGAAGTATCTCGAAATTGTCTGTCAATATGCTTAATCGCATTCTGCAAGAGACTCATGTTGCTCAGCTCCTTCCCAAGCACATACGTATTGCTTCTACTTGTTTTTAGCGGTATTCATTTTGACTATGCTTTATGCTCACTGCAAGTTGTAGATGACATGCATTGGCACTCCTACTAGCTATTTACTAATGAACATGCTGCACTTGAATCCAATCATGATAGATATGTTGTCTATTATCAGAAGCAAAGCATCATGAGGCATTTCAATTTGCTTATGCTATTAATTTGATATATTTAGCAAGCTTGTGTTAATGTTCAGGAGCAAATTAACTTAATTTACTTACAATCCTTTGTGGGATACTGACATTTGTTCACCCCCCCCCCCCTCCCGGGGAAACACCCCAAACCACTTTTCTTGTAAAGACAGGATGCTTTTGCAATCCTGGTGCATGTGCAAAGTATCTTGGTTTGTCTCACTCAGATCTTCTTTCCAATATCGAGGTAGTTCTCATTCTTTGGCTGCAATCCCCCATCTCTATGCTGTTGTTTGTTTTCATGGAAAGCATCAAAATGCATCATTTAACAGTCTTATTTTCTGAATGTAGGCCGGGCATGTTTGTTGGGATGATCATGATATATTGCATGGGAAGCCTACTGGAGCTGTTAGAGTGTCCTTTGGTTATATGTCAACGTTTGAAGATTCCAGGGTAATTGCTTTCATCTTAAAGGACGTGTCAGTTATTAATATACAAATTTGCAATTCTAGATGCTATATGCTTTGTGAAGATATATGCATATAACAAGATAATTGTTCTCCCGCCTGGAAACGAGAGTCTTATTTTTTCCCTTGAATATTAAAGCTTTCATGTAAAACATTTGTTCATACATTTTTTTCCCAAATAATAAATTTTAGCATTAAAATTTAATGTTGAAGACAAATCATTCTAAAAAAATTGTGGGTAACTGTTTAATACAAACCTTAGTATTTAGAACGGTATTTTATCTCTCTTTTTTTATTTATTACTAACATGCTACTTGAACAATTTTTATTTTGGTGAGAAAAATTAAAATGTAATTCATGTAAAGTAATTGTTCGTTTTGATCAACATAATAGTTCATATTGATCTGAAGTTTTTCTAACGTTTTTCCCCCTTTCCAATTCTGGTGCAGAAATTTATGAGCTTCATACTGAGTTCCTTTGTTTCGTTGCCTTTTCTGTCTGGTCATTCAATTTTGCTGAGACCAAAGTCCATCAGTCCTCCAACTGAAGGTCACTTTTCCACATCTATTTTACGCTGTTGCATTCGAAAGTTTAACTTGCCTATGTGCATTTTTCTTGCTATTTGAAAATAATGATTTCTTCCTTGCTCTAATTATATGACAATGTCATCACGTGTTGTTATATTTTATAGTTCTGCTTACATATGTACCTTATTCGAACTGCAGGGCTTGAAGGAGCAATCTCCGGATACTATCTGCGGTCAATAACTATTTATCCAATAAAGTCATGTGGCGGGTTCAGAGTGGACAGTTGGCCCTTAAGCAGTACTGGTAGCTATTTGTAAGCTGCATATTATATTAGCCCTCCCTTTTGAATGTAGTGCATGTTAGTTGATTTCTCAATAATACTCCAAGTCTGATCTGAACAACCAAAAAATATGGCGTTGGAAACAGATATGGTGAAAGAGGAAAAAAAACTCTTAACAGAAGACATTCTTTTAGAGTTTTATGGTAAATGGCAATGAAGACTATTACAGAAAGATTGAGTATGGTAATGCAGAGCAGGAATAGAATTTTAAGAGCGTTTGAGTCGGTGAAACTTTTAATTGGTGACACTTTTGATCCAGTTGGAGTTACGGGGTTCATAATACATCAAAACGAAGCTAGCAACGAACTCGACAAGACACGTCGTCTTTGACCATGGATTATGTTGTTTTAAGTCCAAAAAGCTTGTTTTAAGTAGGATTATGGATGTTCAAAGTTTTGGTCAAACTTGAAATTTGTTAATTAATTTTTATAAGTTTGTTGTCCCTTTTCCTATTTGGTGTTGGAAAGTTGGGTAAGACTGTAAGTATGCCTTCTTAGGGTTTTTTCATTATGACTTTGATAGTTTTATACAAGATCATTTTCTTTGAGAATATTATCTTTCTTCCTTGTGGATTCAAGGTTTATCTACATCTGTGTTAGGGCGCAAATTCTAACCATTTCTTCTAGCTATGTGTATATATATATGTGTGTGTGTGTGTGTGTGTATATTCATATATATATATATACACACTGTAGTCTTATCTTGCCTAGTATCACTGAATTATGTCAATTCACAGCTACACATTTCTTTACTCTTTCATAAGGCAGTTTTCATAAGGACTATAATTTGATGCAGAGGACAGTTTGGACATTTGCCCATCATACTAGGTCTAATTAAAATTATCAATAGGTTTATGTGCTGCTAGCAAGTTTTTGTTTATGTTATCGAAATTATTTTGGTAGGTACCAACTTCAGATGTGTGATTGGCTTGCTCCATATAAGACAATTGACCGAAAAAAACCATTGACCTCTTGTCATGCTATCAAAAAAACCTTTAAACTATATCGTTTTGCACAAATCGAACTTTCTAACACTGTCAAAAGCCCAAAATTGTGACCATACAAGCTGACATATACTTGGTCAAATTTTAGCTACTTTTGACAATTGTTTTAAAGTTCAATGGTTTCTATGCAAAAAATTAGTTTTATTTTTGATAGCTCGACAAGAGATCAATGATTTTCCTGGTCATTAAGTCATCTGTATTACACTAATTGCTCTTTTTTTTCTCTGTTGCAAATTTTACTCAGTTTCAAGAAAAGACATTTCGTTGTAAACATAGTGTTATTGCGGTGTATATATTCTGTTGAAAAATTTTGCAGGCTTGCTGCATGATCGAGAATGGATTATCAAAAGCACAAGTGGTGAAATTCTTACCCAAAAGAAGGTTAACTGTTTTACAGAGTGTTGCATTATACATCAGTTCATTTATATGCATAATTTTTTTTTTCACTGACTATGCATTTGTATACAATATTTTGGTTCATCTATATGCATAAATTTCTGATATGATGCTGTCAAATGAGAGATAAGGAGAGATATATTTAGTTAGCATTATCTAAAAATAGCACGTTTCATGTGATGGGAGTTAGTTATATGGGTGTAGTAAAAGATAGTTTATGTTAGAATATTTCCTATTGTGATAATATCTAGTTTAAAACTTTAAATGGCTAAGAAGAGTTATGTAATTGTCATGTAATGAATGAAAACTAAGAAAATGAGTTAATGTTCGTGGCTCCATATCCTCTCTTATTCTGTCATTCTATTCTTCTCCTATCTAAATTCTTCCTCTTATCCTCTCCCATCTCAATTTCTTTTTAGTTCCTATTCTTAGTTGGGATCATCACAGGGTCCTAACGGATACAATCTAATTATTTGGGGCTGAGAGTCGTAGGAAATTTTAGATGAAATTGCTGTTCGTCGTCCCTTCGTCATCCTTACTTCCTTATTATGCATTCAGACTATTCTTTTCATTTTAAACTTAGTGTAAGCTTAAAAATGAAAATAATAGTTTAAATTTTGTTTGTTTATGTTAATAGCATATTTCCGATTGTGAGCATATCTAGTTTAAATGGTTAAGAAGAGTTTGTAATTGTCATGTGATGAATGAAAAATAAGAAAATGAGTTAATGTCTGTGGCTTCATATCCTCTCTTATTCTGTCATTCTAGTATTCTTCTATCTAAATTCTCCCTCTTATCCTCTGAATTCTCTTTCAATTTCTGTTTATTTTCTATTCTTAGTCGAGATCATCACATGGTCCTGACAGGTACAGTCTAATTCTTTGGGGCTGAGAGTCGTAAAAAAAATCGTGTAATTTCCTGTTTGTATCCCTTCATCATCCTGTCACTTTCTTATTACGTGTTTAAATTATACTTGCTCATTTTTAAGCTTCTTCTTGTTGCATCGCTAATGAAGCTAGCTACTTGTTTAAAACATCATTCTGTATCTGTAGTATACTACTGTAAGGTTACAAACACCATAAGGGTGTCAATTTTGACATATCATTGGGAACCACAGTACTAAGGATCATTAGCGTATTCATGGTCAAATTCTTCATTTGCATGTATTATTGTTTACTCATAGCTCCACGCAAGTAAATTCTAATTAGAAGATTTCTATTACTGATTTAATTTGTTGCATAAAGTTCTAAGTCCTCTGTATTTGCTTTGCAGGTTCCGGACATGTGCTATATCAGTACATTTATTGACCTCGACTTGGGAATATTAATCGTAGAGTCACCCCGTTTCAAAGAAAAACTGCAGATTGAACTTAGATCAGATTCTTCTTTTTCTGGAAGAGATGAAATGGATATACATAATCAGAGGTGGGTAATTAAATACTGTCTTCTTAACTTCTATTGGAATATTATATACATGAAATTCTCCTACATCTTGGCGTCTATTATTTTACCCTGTGTGCACCACAATTTATTTTGTTGGCAGACATAAGTAATGTGTTGAGGGTCGCAAAAAATTAATGGTTTGTTTAACCTGTTAACATAAGGGTAAGGGCTATTTCAACGTACTATCACAAACGTAATTAAAACCTTGAATCCACAATGAAGATCCACAAGGAAGATAAAGAAATCTCAAAGAGAAGTTGATAATAATTGTCAAAGACTAGATATTATAGTAGTTATATATATTATATTTGTTGGTATGAAACTTAAGTAGATAGTTGCAAGTGGCATAATCAACTTATCTTGAAGAGGCTGTAATCTGGTAACCTTACAATTATTTTATTTAAGCATATAAACAATTTATTGAGGGATTACTTTGTTACAAGTTTGATATTTATATGAAATGTCTTTTAGCAAGGCCTCAAAACTAAGCTCCAGTTTAAGCAGGCTATCAAGTATTTCTAAGCAGTAAGCATAGCAGTGTTACTTTGATTCTTATTTCTTAGTTTTCACATTTTGCAGGCAACCAAAATCTTACGAAGTTTTGATGCTATATTTTTGAAAATCACTGTGCAAGTGGTGCACATTATTCGTTGCAAGAGTCCAATAGAAATGTATAGTTATTCATTGAGCAGTGTATCAAGTCCAGGGTTTTGATACTGAAGAATTCATTATTTTTTTTCTAATAGGTACGAAGTCCAGGTTTATGGTGATGAGATTGACAATTGGTTTAGCAATGCCGTCGGCCGACCTTGTACTTTATTAAGAAGTTCTGCCTCAAAGAATTATGCCTGTTCAAACAGGAGCAGAAGCGTAGGAGCATGCGGGAATGATAAGAGCAGATTAAATTTTGTGAATGAAGCTCAGTTTTTGCTGATATCTGAGGAAAGTGTATCTGAACTCAACAACAGGTTAAGTTCAAGTATGTTCTGACTTCTGATATACTCCAATCTCGTCACACTGGCTATTTATTACCATTTAGCTCAAAGATTCCTCTAGCTTTCTTTCTTGAAGACTTGCTACTAAATGAGTTTATTGATTACTCTATGTTTATGCTCCCTGTTGAAAATTGAATGCGTAAATACATTGTAAACTTGGAACTTAATCAATTTACAATCAGGGTAGTAGATCTAACGGGAACTAATTACTCCCTCCATTCCACTTTCAATGTCATGGCCATAATCATGTTAGTGGCCATGTTTGTGGCATGGAGTTAAAGCTGTGCGCCATGGAAACATTAGATAATTTAGAAAAATTATAGCAGTATCACAAAATTATTTCTAATTTGTTTTTTGAATGTTTTATAATCCATATCACAACATGGTTCTTCTGAATCATGAATTTGAAAGTGGAGTAGATGGAATAGTTAATAGATAAACAAAATGGCCAAGAGTATCATATTTCTAGATTTGCAAAGGCAGAAAAGAGTAGTCTCTGTCCGTATGCAATTATATTTATTCTCCGTCATTTTATTTCATTCAGAAGAAGTTTAATATGCAAGTGCTAATTTTGTTTTTTGACGTAATCTTAGTTTTCTATTTTAAATTGGTATTAAGAGTCTTCCAGGGTTGTATAGAAAAACTTGCTTACTAATATGTTCTAAAGACCAACTTACATGGTTATTTATTGGTAGGAGGATCACCTATCCAAGTCAATCCAATGAGATTTCGTCCGAACCTTGTGATAGCTGGTGGTGAGCCATATGTGGAAGATGGATGGAGAAGTATTAAAATTGGAAATAAATACTTTACAGTAAGTTATTGTCTTTTAATAATATTGAATATCAAATATTAAATGGATTTTGAATTACACGAGTTTGCTCTCTAATGACATTAGCAACAAAGTGAGCCTCATACAAATTTATGGAGGTGCTGATATTCTCTTTGAAACTTCCCACTTTGTTTCGTGATTTTCCTGTTCTTTCAAGTCCCATATGTGCTTGTGTTAAATTAGGTGACTCTAATTACTCAAACAGAGAACTGTAAAGAGAGCATATTTCAAGAAGGTAGTCTTACTGCGATAATATCTTTGATAGCTTTATTAGTGAATTTTGCGATCTTAATATTGGTTAGGAATTGTCAACTGCAGGGTTTATTTTTTATTTTTTAACTGTAGTGAGGAAGATGTTTAACTCCCTTAATGAAGAAAAGTAAATTTTCTGTCCCAAGATGAAAATCCGTCAAAAGTTTAAAGTAAACGTTGAATGTGACAAATTTTCGGTCAAAAGTAAAATTATCTCTCAAGTGTAATGAGATTTGACATATTGATTTTGAGAGTTGTTTTGAGATTCCCTGAAAAGGTAAGTTGGACCTCCCCATTGTGGACGAAGGAGGGATTAAATTGCTAGGTAATAATTGTTTTCTACTACATATGAAGATGGTAGACATGTTAGGCATACTAGGAGGAAATAATCTGTTTCTTACTCTGTTAGTTTGCATTGATATGTATCTGTGTGTGTCTGTGTGAGTGAGTTCTTTTCGGACACTCATCGATTTATGCTCCCAATTTTATGCAGTCATTGGGTGGCTGCAATCGTTGCCAGATGATCAATTTGACATTCCAAGCGGGAGAGGTTCAGCGGATAAATGAACCTTTAGCTACCTTAGCAGCTTACAGGAGAGTGAAGGTGAGACGGCAAATTACTCTATGGCTTTGTTTGTTTGCTAATGATTATAATCCCAAGACTATTAAGCCATTTTATAATCCCTAGACTAATAGTCCTAAGTCTAAATTTGAAAATAAACAAGACATAGTCAGTTTATGCTTTTTTTGGGTACTCTTTATTTTGAACAGTGAAATTATTATAATCCGTCTGAATAGGGGAAGATATTATTTGGGATTCTGCTGAGGTATGAGGATAGCAATAAAGTTGGGCAGGAAACAGATTTGTTGCTTCAAGTGGGAGAAGAAATATACCCGGACAAAGTTGGATAAATGAATAAGAAATTGTTGGACAATTCTTTGTAAAATATCCCTAGTGACAGAGGGAGGGTTGGGAAGCGAGGATGTGTGTGTTTTTCATAATTAATAACGTTACTTGATCCTTGTGATGCTGTCTAATACAACTCTTGTAGAGACTTATTTCAAGCAGCAATGGGGGACTATGCTTGCATTTGCATACCTGAATATATGATGGATTTTACAGCGTTTGCAGCATTTGCAGATTCGAACGCACCACCAATTTTGGTGCATTGTTCTTTTGTGACACGGCGAAAGACTAAAAAGAAACAATCACGTGAATTGAATTTATGTAACTTTGCAATCACGCGAATTTTCACTAAGTTGGATAAATCGACTAAACAGTCGCAATAATTTTGTGAGTTCTAAATAATGAAATTAACCTTAAAACATGAGGAAATATCCTTTAAATACTAAAAAAACAGGTAAGAAATCTTGTAGGACTCGTCGTAATCTCAAATTTGATATATTATGGATTTCTTAACTTCAAACGGATCAAAAGTAAGGTTGTAAACGAACTTAATAGTTTGGGATCGATTCGAAAAAATACGAACGAGGTTCAGATTCGTTAATAATATGATTCAAATTTGAATATAAAAAATACTCTATCCGTTCCAAAATAAACGTCCTAATTAGTTTTGGCACGCTGATTAATAAAATTTTCTTTTATCTAAATTACCCTTTTTGATTATTTATTAATTGAAGTGTTTTTTTCACTTTTCTATGACCCCAATAATTACTTTTTCACTTTTTTATGACCTCAACAATTATTTTTTCACTTTTCTATGACCCTAATAATTACTCTTTTTTATGTCATTTAATTCTCTAGATATATTTTTTTGTAACTCTCACATTCTCAATAAGTATATTAAATAGATTATGAGGGTATAAGAGGAAGAATAACATAAATATAGTTACTAATATAGAAATAGGACATTTATTTTGGAACATCTAAAAAAGAAAATTAGGACATTTAATATGAAACGGAGGGAGTAGTTCGAATAAAAATATGAGTAGAATCTGAGCAATATTATATTCGACTCGTTTAAGATTCAAACTACTCGAATTCTCGATTTTGATTCGATACATACTGAATTGATATAGATTCGATTAGATACTCGATACATTTTCTTATAATATATACAAAATTAAATCAAATTAGGATAATTAATTATTTTTATTATTATTTATTTTATTTTTATTTTTAATTATGATTTTATATTTTTTAAGTGTAAATAGTAAATATATTTTCTCATTTTTAAGTAAAATAACAAATTCAATTTATATTTATTATAAAGTTAATTATTATGCGGAGACTCAAATTCGAGCTTACATTTGAAACTCGCGAGTAGTTTGACTATACTTTGATCCGAATCGGATTGAGTATCGAATTCGAGTAATAAATTTTCGAGTTGAGTCGAATCTGATAGAAATTTTCAAATACAATTCGAATTCGAGTATGAATTTAACGTTTGGAGTAGAATTCGAACAACTATCTGTTCGCTTTGGTTCGACTCGTTTACACCCTTAGTCAAAAGATAAAAACAATATCATTTTCTCTTAAGCTTGAATTTTCTTGCTTTGACCGTGTCATTTTGAGCTCAAACGACGTGTTTATGAGTTAAATAAGTTGTATTTGAAATAAGTTATTGTTGAATAATTATTCGATCCTTTTTCTTCTTTGGATCATGATTCAATCAAAAAATTTCGAGTTATTTTAATCTGTAATCGGAATACTTTCTTTCGTTGGTATATTGAAATCGAATCAAGTTCTAATATTTCTTTCTTTATTTTTTTTTTATCAATTCCTGTCAAAAAAGAACAATTTGAATAGAAAAACAAAGTTTTCAAATGCGTTTAGAAATCTAAACGCACCGTATACTCTATTATGCTGGTAAAGGAACAAGCATAATGTCTTGGATTACGTGGAATCTGTTTTTAAAAAATTAGTTATAAGCAAAATTTTGTGAATTTTTATTTAGTCTTATTTCTAGCAGAAATGGTGGGTAATGCTGCATTTGTGTAACTTAGATTATGTCTATGTATTTAAAATCTCCATTTGTGTCCCTGCTGCTTTAATGAGTTTCTATACAGAAGTTTATTATATAAAAATGTGAGCACCTTTCATTTAGAGATAAAAACATTTGTTTAGTCATCTTTCAAGCAGCAATGGTGGATACCGACCTCTAAAAGAACTGTCTGGACCAGGCCTGGAGGCCCTATACAGGTCCACCTTTCAGCTGGCTCTCAAAACAAAAACTACTGGTCTGAGCTTGGATCAGCCTGCTCAGGCCTGACCGTGACTTTAACAAACTTGAAAAGTAGGCTTTCAAGACTGCCGTTGGGCTTTTTCAAGCCTGTTGTTGGATTTTCACTTTTTCATTTTTTTTTGGGATCATTTTACCCCTCCCAACAATTATATAACAACTAGTTTTTAGGGTATTTTATAGTCCCTTAAATTTCAACAACTATATCTTAACATTTATAAATAGAAAAATTCTAGGGGTACCGACATTTTTGACCGGGCCTTTTTTTTTTACTTACAAAAATTTATAATATTTATTTTAACTCAAATTTTTACAGAATTCAGTGATTTATGTATAATTTGGATACATGTAAAATACATGGGTTGCACAGACTGTATATATTTGTAATTTGAATACATGTAAAAAATAGAGTTTAAGATTTAGGATTTAGGGTTTAGAGTTTAGTGTTTTGGGTTTAGTATTTTGGGAGTAAAAAAAAAAAACCCAGTCTCTAGGATTGGTCTCCCCAGAATCACTATTATAAATATCAATAATTCTAGGCCGACCCTGAAGTGACGACAATTTTTTTTTCTTTTGACTCTCAAAAAATGTATAATATTTATTTCAACTAGAATTTTTACATAATCTAGTGATTTTGGTGTAATTTGGATACATATAAAAAATAGAGTTGTACAGTCACTGAATACAACTCTGTTTTTTATATGTATCCAAATTACACGAAAATCACTGAATTCTGTAAAAATTCCAGTTATAATAAATATTATACATTTTTTGGGAGTCAAGAAAAAAATTAGACCGATCACTAGACTGATCGCCACTTCCTGATCACCGGGACTCTATAAATATTTACAAGTCGTTTGGTTAGGCATAATCATTTGAGATGTTACAATGGTTAAAATTGGGTTAGAATGAGATCAGAACCGATCACTCCTTTCTTACGTTCGGTACCTTAGTTGAAAATTGTGTCGGAATGTTGTCATGTTTGTTCTATGTTCTTTATATTTGTACGGTTAAATTGTTAAGTGAATATCTAAATTACTTTAAATTTGGCTGACCTTAAATACATTATCTAATGTCAATTTTAGAAACCTTTTGCTTGTATTAAAATATATTTTAAAGATGATTGACAAAGTTTTATTAAATTCTTATTTTTTTTATTAGCTTTTTGTCGTATTTTTCAAAATTATAACATTCGCGGAGTCATGTTTTAATATTCCTTTTGTTCAACCAATATAGTTGCATTTGCTAATTATTTTTATTGCGTAGAAAGAGTTGTTTTTTTAATCATTGATAGGACTTAATGACAAAAAGTAATGTTAGAACGTAGAATTGTTATCAACCATCTTCTGTGAATGGAAATAAAATCCAGATATAAGTGTGTTAAACGACCCACTTATCACTAGACCAATGAATGACATTTTTACATATCGGCAAAAACATCAACTCATTTTTGTCAAATGTTGGGCCTTTTTAACTTGTTTGAATGCCCAATATTTTTTGGGTCCTTTACATTATTATACAACAATTAGAAAGTAATTACAATAACAGTACATTAACAAAATAATTACAAAACTAACGCAATTCATATTAATAAGGAAACCTAAAATCAAGGCTGCCATAATTCAAAATTCAAAATTCAAAATTCAAAATTCAAAATTCGAAATTCAAAATTCAAATCAATTAGATGAAAAACAAACAAATATTTTCTCGTCATCTTCCTCCCTCGTCATTTTCCTCCTCCGCAGCCGCGAATCCCCGCCACGAAAAAATATTTTCTCGTTATCTTCCTCCCTCGTCATCTTCCTCCGCCGCCGCCGCGAATCTCCGTCGCGAATCTTAAGCTTGCACACGGTCAAATTATGTTTCAGATCCTGTGAAAAAAGGAAGGGGTAGAAAGCAAATCATGAACTGTCACATTATGTTTTATTTAACTTCAACAAAACACTGCCAACGAGAAGAAGAAGAAGATTTGCCCAACAAACATAGGTTTGAAAACAAAATAGATGCAACTCTTAATGTTCAGAAATTTTTTTATGATTGTTTGGTTACCCACAAAAACTAAAATGATTACCTTTGTATGAAGGTTTGGCTACCAACTGCATCACATTCAAAAATAAAATTTGTAACTTAATAAAACTGAATTGGTTACCTTGGTCTAAAGATTTGGCAACCAACTGCATAAAGGTTTGGCTACCAAGTGCATCACATTCAAAATAAATTGGTAACCTAATAAAACTGAATTGGTTACCTTGTTATGAAGGTTTGGTTACCAACTGAACTATGAATGTAACCTAATAAAATTGAATTGGTTACCTTGCAATGAAAGTTTGGCTACCAACTGCATGAAAGTTTGGTTACCAACTGCACTATGGAGGTAACCTAATAAAACTGAATTGATTACCTTGCTATGAAAGTTTGGCTACCAACTGTATGAAGGTTTGACTCACATTCAAAATAAATTGGTAACTTAATAAAACTGAATTGTTTACCTTGGTATGAAGGTTTGGTTACCAACTACTCTATGAAGGTAACTTAATAAAACTGAATTGGTTACCTTGCTATGAAAGTTTGGCTACCAACTGCATGAAAGTTTGGCTCACATTCAAAATAAATTGGTAACTTAATAAAACTGAATTGGTTACTTTGGTATGAACGTTTGGTTACCAACTGCACTATGAAGGTAACCTAATAAAACTGAATTGGTAACCTTTGTACGAAGGCTTGGTTACCAACTGCACTATAAAAAAACTGCAAGTGTGTAGGTGGATTGGTTAGCTTGGTATTTGGTTACCTTGGTATGAAGGTTGGTTACCAACTGCATTATAAAAAAACTGTGGGTGTGGAAGTGGTTTGGTTACCTTAGCATGAAGGTTTGGTTACCAACTGCATTATGAAAAAAGTTTCAGGTGTGAAGGTGGATTGGTTACCTTGGTATGAAAGTTTGGTTACCTTGATATGAAGGCTTGGTTACCTTCCAACCCAAAATTTAAGACTCTGCAATGTATTTGCAAGCTTGAAACGAAACAAATTCGCATTATAAGCATCATCAAAATAGTGTGCCACCCAAATTTTCACTATGATGATCTTTATGGAATGCCTTGGGGACATAACCAACTTTCTTAAGATGCTGACCAAGTCCATCAATCATCTGATATATTAATCAATTCATGAACCTCATTATCCAATTTAATTGAGCTAGCCCATGAAAGCTTCTGGCTACCCGTGCTATTCTTCATCTGCAACCTACATCAAGCCGCCCCGCGATCTAAAAGGTCAATAATGCAACCAGAATGTTCAATTTCAGGAACAATCCCATAATCACTCTCCATAGTGTTGAAATAATAAATTACTTGAAGGTAAATTGCGAGAGAGATAGAGAATGACGAGAGAAAATATCGAGATAGGGAGAGAACTGTGAGCGATAGAGAGAGAATGGCGAGAGCGAGAATGAGGATAAGGCCGTTGCGAGAGACAGAGAATGTCGATTGACCCATCTAAATTAAAGGAATTTCAATTACATTAATTTTGTAAATAAATACGAAAAAGTGCGTTAATTTTAAAATTATTTTATCTATGTATTGTTTTTGTAATTATTTCTGAAAATGTATTGAAATATGTAATTGTTCCATATTTTTTGTACAAAATAAAATAAATAATTTGTTTGTTTTTTATGCCTTTACAATTATTGTATGGTTTTTTCGATCATCAAGTCTTGATAGTAATACAAAATGGCACAACGTCCTTAAATTTGATAATATTTTTATTATTATGCGACCATTACTAAACTAGCAATTCATTGTTCTAAGAATAAACATCAAACTAAACAAAAATATATACATCTCTAATATTTATAACCTTTACATATGTGGCTTTTTATTTGAGGGAGGAAGTATCTCCACAACAAACAAATCAATATGCCTAAATCTAGGAGCCTTGTTTGCTAGAAAGGTTTTTAGATTCGGATCGGCCATTAAATTGAAAAAGGTACTAGGTGAATGGATCACTAGTTCAACTAGTGATCGAACCGTTATTGACCGAGTGACGTCAATAATATATAAAAATATATATTATTAGTAATTAATAAACTTTTAAAAAATATCGTTTTTATGAACTAGAACACAATAAAGCTGAGATACAATATTATTAAAAGTGGTTAATTTTAATATTAAAATTTTTTTGGTACAAAAAATATTAAAATCGATTTATTGGGTCAAATTAACAATTTTACCGATTAAACCAATGATTCGACCGGTGATCAACCGATTCTACTAGATTTTGACCAAAACTGGCTAACTGGTTCAATCCGGATCGGAGTGTCGACTGATTCCAATTTTAACTGATTCAACCGCCGGTCCGATCCGAATTTAACAACCATATTTGGTAGTGTTATTTTTTATTTTGTTGAAGCCTTATATATATATATATATATATGAGAATTAATCCGTGACAACCGGTTGCCCATTGCACTGTTTCAGTAACTAACTTTGTAGCCATTGATCAGTACAATGTAAGGCTCATATTAAAAAAAAGAACCCCCTGCCGCTACAGCCTGTAGCAACAGTCACTTAATTCCAAAAAGCCTCCGGCCATTTACATAATTGCCCCTCCTCAATATTTATGTTAAGTGGCATTTATAATACTCCTGCCGCTACAGGCTCTCTCGACAGGGCCCACATCATTAGTATTTACCAACTTTATGACAACTTTATGACAGTTCACGGATTTTTATGTTGACTGAATTATTATGTCCTTGGCGCTATAGGCTGTAGCACAACCAGGAATTTTTTTAAAATCCCTTGCTTGCTTCCTTCGTTGTTGAATTATCTCTCCAACCTTTGCTTTCCCAGATCTCAGATAACTTGGTTTCCTCTCGATATTTTTTTCCTTTTTTTCATCTCTCTTTTTTTTGGTTGATGTTGTTGTCCACTTTCACTCTCAAATTCAAGTTGAAGTTCTGATCCGGCGATTCTTCCTTCTTATTTCAGAATGGCACACAACATACTTGCTCATAAAAGGTTTGTTTCTAGTTCTTCAGATTCTGTTGCTAGTTTAGATTGTGAAAATATATCTGAGTTTGTAAGTGAAGTTGAAAATAGTAAATCTGAAATGGTGCCATACGTTGGTCAATTATTTTCTAAGTTGGAAGAAGCTAAATTTTTTTACAGGTTTTATGCTCAAAAAATTGGTTTTGAGATTAGAATTGCAACTATTCATAAATATGCTGGTGCTAATGATGTGTCGTCGAGATTGTATATTTGTAAAAAAGTCGGTACACCAACTTCTGTAAAGAGTTTACCTGATGATGAAGATGGTAGTAATAAAATAACTAGGCAGCGAGACTCTATAGGACGCACATTATGCAAAGCTAGAATATATGTTGTTCATAATAAAAAAGAAGACAATTGGCGTATTTCTACTGTTGAATTAGAGCATAATCATCACCTAGTGACCTACCCAGGTAGATTTGATTGAGACACATAGAAATATTACTCCAGTTGTAAAAAAATTAATTGATACTTTAAATAAGTCTGGTATTGGACCTAGTAGGATGATGAACGTTTTGAGCACAATGGGTGGTGGGTTGAAAAATGTTCCTTTTTCTAATGTTAATGTTCAGAATGTGGTGAGAGATTTAAGGCGGGATTCTGCAGATGAAAATGATGCACAAGCTGCTGTAAATTATTTGAAAAAACTTGGATTCGGAAGTTCGAGTAATTTTTTTTATCGTGTCAAACCAGATGAAACAAATCGCATAGCATGCATTTTGTGGGTTGACGCCCGATCAAGGTTTATGTATCAATGTTTCGGAGATGTTGTGACATTTGACAGTACGTATAGGACAAATAAGTATGACATGCCGTTTGTTCCTTTTACCGGGGTCAACCACGATTTTCAGTCTATATTGTTTGGATTTGCATTGTTAAGGGATGAGATAGAGGACACTTTCGTTTGGGTATTAGAGACATGGCTCGAAGCCATGGACTACAAGATACCTATATCCATCATCACTGACCAAGACAAAGCCATGAGTAATGCTATTGCTAAGGTACTCCCTTCTACTTATCACTTATTGTGTTCTTGGTATATTAGCAACAAATTTCCTGAGAAATTGCATCATGTTTATTTTGAGCACCCATCCTTCAAAGACCATTTTAAAAATTGTGTGTATAATTCATTGTCCATCGGGGAGTTTGAAGAGCGTCGGCAGATTCTGGTGAGGAATTATGAATTGTATAACAATGAGTGGATTAGAAGTTTGTATGATATACGAGAGAAATGGATTTCTGCGTATTTAAAGAGATATTTTGCCGCGAGAATGACAACCATTGGAAGAAGCGAGAGCATGAACCATTTTTTTGATGAGTTTGTCAATGCTTCAACGGGCATGAAAGAATTTTTAGTGCAGAGTCAGAAGGCTATAGAAAAACAATTTATCAGAGAGAGGAAGACCGACTACATAACAAAATATCGGAAAAGGAATATGGTACTCGAGTCATCTTTGAAAGTGCATGCTGCGGAGGTGTACACAAAAGAGATATTTAGACGTTTCCAACGTCAATTCGTCGATTCCATAAAGTATAATGTTAGTAAATTTAGTGAGTTGTGTGGCCCTGAAACAAAGGTTTATGCAGTGTATAAGGTAGATGCAGCTGAAAATGGTGGAAGATATAAAGAAATCGTCAACAATCGTCAGCTGGGGTCGGTAACATGTAATTGTCAAATGTTTTCTCATTCTAGTGAATTATGCAGACACATCTTGAGATATTTCATGTTTAAGAGTATTTCCCAAATTTCGAGTGGCATGATTCTTCCTCAGTGGACAAGAAACGCGAACAAAACTGATGTTAAAGAATTGCTCTTTATCCCAACAACTGCTGACTTTGAACAAGATCAAGCAATACATTTTAATCATTTGATGAATGATTTCCAGGAGTTAGCCAGCAAAGCTGCTTACTCAGTTCGAGGTTACAAAACTGCCCTTAAGTTGAATGCACGAGGAAAAGCGTTAGTTGACTATTATGATCCGGATAAGAATCTTACTAAACTGGCAGACGATGACATTGATTGAACAATCAGAGATACACCCCAGGCTATGAGTTATGATAATGACGATGAAGATGCAGCGGAAGAAGCGGAAGAAGATGAGTTTTTGCCACCAGTTATTTTTCAAACAAAGGGACGCAAAAAATAATCTAGATTAAAGAGTGCACTAGATAAAATTGTGGGTTCTAAACCTCATCGAAAATGTGCAATTTGTGGCTTTGAAACTGACCATGATAAGCGCAATCACTATCGAGTGTTAAGGATCCCTGAGTCTAAAAAATAGCCCTCAGTTGTATTATTATGCTATGTTTTTATTTATGCTCAGTTGTATTATTTATGCTATGTCATTGAGAAGTTAATTAATGTAATGTTGTCCCATTACTATTATAATTATGTCAATTCCATTATTATTAATTAGTATGGAGTGAAAAGCCTGCAAATGTTGTATAACTCATTTACCCACTTGTTTGTTGTTTAATCTAATTACTGATTATTCATCGTCTCCGTCTATACAATTACTAGCTACCAGTGCAGTACATAGTTTTTGGTTAAGAAGCATGCATAAAGATAATAATAATAAAAATAAATATTAATTTGAGCGAAAAAAATAAATATTTTTATGCATACGTCTTAATCAAATACTATGTACTGCACTCGTAGTTAGTAATAGGTAAACATTAATTCCTAAATTAATAATATTATTATTAATATTAATAATAGTAATACTAATAATATTAGTATCACTATAATTAATAGTCATAATAATAATAATAATAATAATAATAATAATAATAATAATAATAATAATAATAATAATAATAATAATAATAATAATAATAATAATAATAATAGTCATAATAATAATTAAAAAATAAATATTATTATTAATATTAATAATAGTAATACTAATAATATTAGTAATTATTAGTATCACTATGATTAATAGTCATAACAACAACAACAACAACAACAACAACAATAATAATAATAATAATAATAATAATAATAATAATAATAATAATAATAATAATAATAATAATAATAATAGTATTATTATTATTATTAATTATTATAGTTATAAATTTGTTAATATAAACCACTTCAACTCCTAAATGAATATTAATTCGTGCGTCCATCATCCTTACATTTATATTAAGATTCATAAAAACATAATCAGTACACGAAGAATGATTAGCTAAAACATAAGTCTAAATATCATCCACTGAAAGTAGTCTGGATTGACATCTAAAGAGTTCCCACGCGAGTCGGTATCGAAAAACCGTTATTTCTTCAATGGACCATTTTTCGTTGCGAATATTTACACTGCCCCTGACAAAGTAGTCAACATATTTGCAGACAAAAATACCACAATCTGAGTAGTTAGGCTGCACAGGTCAGGTCATTAGTACGAGCACGCGCGGATCTTGAGTTGGCCAGTCACGTTGCGGATCACTAATTCGCAAACAAACTAGTATCAATTTGACCTGCGTGCACAAAGTAATATTATTATTGGGATATAAAATGTATGACATGTATAAAAGTACATCACTAACAATTAATATACGTACCTCTACGTCAACAAATTCTTTATACATTTCTTGTATCGTCATATACGGGGTATCATCAAAGAGAGGGTCAAAGATGGTGACTGCCTATTCGGGCACTGAGAATACGAACAAGATAAAATTCTTAGTATCTTGAGTACACAATGGCATGAATATATACGTGCATTCGTGTAACGCCGGGCCCACATCTGGATAGACATAGGGGTGGCAAAAACTCTCTGCCCTATTCGCCCTATTAATAGTCATAAAGCTCTTACCAAGATGCATGAAGAGTGATTCCATGAAAGCAAATCTTGCCCACCTTCTAATTCTCCGCGTTCTGTAGTACTCCTCTCTATCCCACAGTAATAGCATATACGCATCTAGGGCATGCTCGAAAATCCAAGTTTTAGGACTTAAGGCCTTGAATACGTTGTGTTGTAACGTATACAAGTGTCGCGGATGTGTGACAGGAAATATTGATGGATCACACAGTGCGACCCCAAACAAATGATTATTTATAAACTCTACCTTGTGTTCACTAAGTTTTTTGGTAGGGGAGTTTTTCCTTCCATAAGAGATGTGCCCTTCTGCTATATCTTGTACATAAAATAATAATAATAATATTAATAAAAATAAAAATAATAATATTAATATTAATAATAATTACTAATATTAATATTTTTAAAACATAACATATAATACTAATACTAATACTAATACTAATAATATTATTATTATTAATATTAATAGTATTACTATCTGGATTAATAGTACATGCAGTTCCGCCTTCTGTATGAAGCCAGACTCGAATGAGTAGGAGGGAACAAAAGTCTGGGAGATGGGGATGTACTCTTTCGCCATATCTTGTACCTGAAATATATATATATATATATATATATATATATATATAATATTAATAATAATTTTCATGTTATTATTATTTTTAATACTAGTAATAGTAATATTAATATTTTTATTAATATGAATAATAATATTGTTCATATTATTATTATTATTCATAATATTAATATTAATATTAAGCATGTTAATTACTATTATTAATATTATTATTAATCATTAATAATATTAATATTAACATTCATATTAAGATTTATAAGAATATTAATATTAACATGACCATTTTAAGTACCTGAACTTTCGCCTTCTATATGAAGTCAGACTCGAATGAGTAGGAGGGAACATAAGCCTGGGTGGTGGGGATGTAACTCTATTGTACCGCAGAATTACTTGGCTCATCTCGCTCTTAGTTCCATTGGGAGAATTGAGAATGAGATTCTTCACCATTGAGTCCCCCCTGTTGAGTTACATTGTTCCCTTTAACTTAAGAGTTGTATACACTGTAATGGTGGTCCCATACCTGTTTCTCAACTACATAGTCTGGAGGCATCTGAATAAAAGCAAAACACTTATCAAGTAAGGACTTTGCACTCTCAACCTGTCATGTAAGATGAACACAATATTAGTATTAGTAAACAAGATAGGATGTATAAATGTAATATGCAAAAATTAATGCATGACACATAAGTTAAAATATGCAAATATTTGTGTACCATGTGTATAAGATGATGCTGCTGGCTGTAAATAGTCCGGGGCTCGTAAGTAGGGTCTGGGTCCCCTTCCCGTCAAGGGGATGCGGTTTTTTACGTATAAATTTTCTGTACTAGCCATGTATGAATCAAGTTTCACATAGTTATTAATCTCGTAATGCTATCCCTTAAGATGTTCCATATAAGCCTCCCAATACACGATGTACTGTCGCCTCAAGGCCATGCAATAAACCGCGACAAATCTATGTTCTTTTTCCTTTCTAAGATCGTCGTGATTTTCTGCCGGAGATGGTATACCTTGTAGGAACCCATACTGTCTCATCATCCTGTTTGACATCTGGTATTCTACAATATCAAAATGGATCAAGGGGATTCTACCTGATCCCAACAACCTTCCTTCAAAATTAAACCTATTCATATTGTCTTCCCACCTCATGTAAGGGCACCAAACTACTTGCCAGTCAGGCTGGACATCTAACTCCCCTCGGTAAAATGTCAAATGATGATGGGGATTTTGTCGTCTATCAGTGTAACTGTGATTTTCTGAGTATGCCCACGCTAGGACCCTAGGTAACCATAACTGTGATTGAGGCCAAGGGTTAGGCCTTCCAACTTTTATACGCTCGTATGCCCAAATTTGTAAAAGTGTGACACATCCACTAATATATTTCACTCCTTTCCTAGTGGCAGTATATAAAGACCTATACAAATAGCCTAACACTGTCGCACCCCAAGAATACGTTACATAATTTTTTGTATTGGCAATAAA
Organism: Panax stipuleanatus; assembly: GCA_020205555.1. NCBI lineage: Eukaryota > Viridiplantae > Streptophyta > Magnoliopsida > Apiales > Araliaceae > Panax > Panax stipuleanatus. Next base: position 5,073,243 of record CM035118.1, read on the forward strand.
ATACATATACATGGGATGAACATAATTTTTATTCCTAGTGGGGAACAATATTGCCCCACACAACCAAAGAATGCAGGCCTTTGTGCATCGACCAACAATTTCCTTACTTGCTTTAGGCGGACAATTATTAAAATGCTCCTACAACCACAGTAATGAAATAAAGCCGCGTTTTTTTGATTCCTGATAATCTGCAGCTACTTCACTACCAAAACATTCTTTAAAATGAGCCAGTGGAGTGTCAAATAATGGACAAGTTAAGAGTTTGTAACAACCGGCAACCCAAGAATGAAGTGTACATCCTCTAAAGTTACTGTAATTTTCCCACAATTTAGGTGAAAATTATTGGTCTGCGGCCGCCATCGCTCCACCAGGGAGGACACGAGCCCAATGTCAGTTTGTGGTACAACTGCCAGATAGTTAAAAACCCCAAACCCACATTTTTCTAGAGGATTTTTTTGAGCTTTTGTTAATATCCATTGATCTTATTTTTTCAGTTAATTTACATGAGAGCAGTCTTCCCTTGTCTTTCCCGTCATATACATCACCTGACACATGGTTTTGTTGGTCGTAAAGAACACTTGGGTCAATTGGTCCATTAATTCAACTATCCATCTAGTACCTAAAAAAATAACATAAAAGGTTTTTCATATTATTTAATAACTATGTAACACAATTATATCCCATTAATCAGAAAAAGCCTCATTTTACAATAATTTAAATGATTTTATTTTTCAAAGTTTTCATAATCATTAATCAGTATTAGTCCCAATACATCATTACATGCATATTATATCCCACACAACTCACTATTGTGACGCCCCCAAATTCGGATACCTGTACCTCGAATTTGGTGCTTCACGTTCTAATTCTAATAACATACTAATAATACATACAACGAAAAAATAGAATATTTTATATTGATATAACATTAATATTCTCGTCCCAAGTCTCGAAGCTAATACTAATACACTTCATAACTTAATCCAAAACATAACTTAATACATAACATACCTTAGTCTTAATACACCATAAGAATTATATTATAACATAGTAGGACAAAGCTACTCCAGAGCCTTGCTTTTGCCTTTATCCTTGCCTGAGGGTCCACACTGTTCTGGCTTAACTGAAAAGTTTAAGGAAGCAAGAATGAGCAACAAATTTTTCTAGCAAGTAATATACAATAAGGGTAAACAGGCATATAATAAGCTCATAATATCAAGAGTATAGTGATAATTGATAGCTTAGAAATTTAAAGAATAATGTTGTGAACAAATTAAATATCAATGGTTCCAAATCTATCCTTTGAAGTCAATAAAGAGTCACTATGGACCGCAAGATTATAAAAACATTCAAAGGTTTCAAAATATCAAGTGAATGAATAGATGTCACTGAGTGTCACTGTGAACCACGATTTTTAGAATCAAAAGATTTCATCAAATTCCAAAATAAATATTAAATACTGAGTAGCCGCTATGAATCATGAACTCTTGATAGAATTAACAGTATTACCCTGCTAATCCAATAGGTACAATAGGTGATCAGCCTAAAGTACCTGGTGTTATACATAATATCCCCCTACTGTGCGCGCAAGTGTCGGTTCCACGACGTTGTATAGTTTTTCCTTCCATGAGGGTTGTTCATCTCAGTAGATTTTTAAAAGTTCGCACCAAAGCAATTTGTTTGGATTGCTTTCAAATTCATAGTTATTGGTCTAGGCTAATCAAATGGCATAAACGCTCTTTAACACATTTGGGAACGATTAATAAGCTCAACGTTTGTAACAAGATTCAAAGAATCATTTTCAAATATGTAAGTATGATTTAAATCAATCTTCAGAGTATGAATAATAATTTTCAAGAATTTAGATATCCCAAGAATTAGAACAATTGGCTTATACGATCAATAAATATACAAGCCCAGACATTTGTTCAATATATATGGTTGATATAAAATCAATTGGAAACTTGCACAATATTCAAGGTTGTGTAGGTTAGGATACTCGCATTTAATATGAAAACCAAAAGAAGTTAGGAACTTTCATAATATATAACAATTGGTATAACAATAATTCGTTTACTCAAAGTGAGGGAACTGGCACAATGCACCAAGTTGTGTAAGTATAGAACTTGCACAAAAAGAGATAAGGTTTAGATACTTGCACAATATCCAAAGTTGTGTAAACTAGGGAACTTGCCTGAGTCCAGGGGCAGATCTAGGATCCGAACTCAGCAGGGGCAGATTTTTTAAGCTGAAAACTAAAGTGAAGGGTTAAAACTTAACGAGTTAGAGCGCCATAGTTTGAATACATTTTATACCCGTGTGTTTAGATTTTTTAGTGTAGTAGTAGTTTAAGTTTTTTTTCCTCTATAAGTTTAAGTTTATTAAGTTTTATTTTTCCCTTCTCCCTATACTTATAAAAAAATTAAAAAAAATCAAAACATAAGCACTGCCTACTCTTTCCTCTTAATAGATTCGCCATTGACCTTATTACCACTTTGAGTTTCGCTTGGTTTATGTACAAATATAGTTCTTCAATTTTTTGTCTTTATCTAATTTTTTTTAAAAAAATTAGTGATTTATTTAGATGTAGAAACAAACATTGGAACACGTATAATCAAAACCTAATCAATTTAAAGGAACCTCTGCATTGCCACAATCTTCTTCTTTTCTTAATCCTTTTAAACAAGTTAATCAAAAAGTTTTTTAAAAAAGGTCAATCACAAAAATGAATAGCACAAATAATCTTCAAACGATGATTGAAGTGAAAAAAGTCCCAAAAATTTCTACACTAAATATATCAAAGTTATAAACTACTCCCTCCCTTCCTAAAAGAGATGAACAAAATACAATTTGCACACGTATTAAAAAAAAATAAAAGTAGAGGAAAGAGAATAAAAAAGTTTTAAATTTATCTTTAGTGGTCCCACAAGATTACATAAAGTGATGAATACTTTTATTTTTTTATATTAATAGACCCTACTAAATAACATATGTACCATTCACTTTATATATTTTATCTCACATTTTTTTAAATAAAAAAATTATACATTTAGTCATCTTTTATGGGAACGGAGGGAATAGTACATTTCATCTAAAACTAATTCATCTCATTGGAACAATAAAATATATTCTTTTCAATTTTAACTTTTTGAAATCAACTTAAAATATTTTAATATAAAATATGTGTCTGATTATCTCCTTCCTACTTCTTCATTAGCATGCGGAAAGTAGATTAATAGATTTACAGCTCAAATGAAAGCTACAAAACAGATTCATTTAAATTTTAAAATTAAGAGTAAAATATATTTTTTTACCTCCTCTAAGTATAACTCTTCCATTAATCTGCCCCCTTTAAGTTTATTAAATTACATATCTGCCCCTCTAATACCTATAAGAAAAAAATTCAACATAGGCAGGCGCCTATGCTGCCCTCAGCATAGGTCCGCCCCTACCTGAGTCGTTGATTATATCCGACTTTGACTTTTTATCCTTTGAATAACCTATGTTTATCATAGCGGTTAATTTCTATTAACCCATAAATATAAATCTTACTCAATCTAATATAAGCCTTAGGTAACTAAGACTTCAAAAAATAATTTATTTTATTAATCGTTTCTCTACTTATCATCACCTTCATTCTATTATTGATCTTTGCATTTATTCTATAAGATAATATTTTATTATCTTAATGGTTCATTTAAGGTTTCACACCTTCTTATATTGTAAAGTATTCTTACTTCGTTTATTGTCATTGAATTATTCATTAGGTAGAATCCTTATTACCATTCATGCTCCATTAGTTCACCACTAATTTAACTATTACTTTGATTAGGGATATCTCTTTATATTGCTCTAATAGCTCGTTGGTCTACAATTACATAATTTCGAATATATTTAATTGTTTATTATTATCATTTCATGATTTAAGTATTTATTACTCTTAATATTACCTTAATGGTTTACAATTAAAATGTTACTTAACGTCATCTTAATTGTTCATTCTTTATTAATCCCACAATTAGGAATAGTCTTCACTATTCTTATAATTGTTTATTATTCATTAAACCATTTCATTATTTAATTTAGTGTAAAACAATTACTATATTAATCGCTTATTACTTTCACAAATAAAACCATCTTTAGTCTTATTTGTTTAATCATAGATTATTAAGTTCTAAAAATAATCTTTAATATTTAGTCACAAATTAGAATAATTGTATTTGACTAATTCACAATTAAATTCCTTTAATTGTTTAATTATCTTCAATTAATAAAATCTCTTAATATTAATCTAATTAATTATTATTATTATTATTTTATTTTATTTTAGAAAAATATTATTTTCTAACCCGGTTTGACCTGACCCGACCCGACCCATTTTGACTCAGATTTGGGTCAACTGTGAAGTAGGCCTGGCGCGGCAGCGCCGGGTTTGTGCTTGCATGCGGCACGGCAGCGCCAGTGAGGCAGGTATTCTTGACCTTAGGATGACGCGGCAACGCCGTGTTTTGTACTGAGGATGGCGCGACAGCGCCGGTCATGCATGGTTTTATTCCTTGAAATGATCATGGCGCGGCAGCGACAGTTCTAGTTCTTTGGGCAGCGCGACCGCGCCGACCCGAGAGATTTTCTAAACTTAGGTTTTTCAACATTTTGATCTTTTACCTCTTTTGATTCAATCTTGCATAACTTTTGCATTATAGATTCAAATAATTTCAAACCACTTCCATTATTTCACAAACTCACATATCTTCAATATTTAATATCTTGAACATTTTTCCAACATATTTATTTAATCAAATTATTGATCTTTCCAAGCTAGGGTTCATACTTGGACATGTTTCACTACACATTTTGCTATGAGTTCGTTTTAAGTTTGAATCCGACGATTCCAATTGGGTTGTGTTCGTATCTCATAGATGTTCAACATATAGTATTTTTGGATCATCAACATAGCTTACACATTTTATGACATTTATCGTCAAGTCTCATGTTCATAAATATTTCATTCTAGGTTTCATGCTCACATGCTTTTCCATGATTCATTTTAACCTAGATCACATACCAAGACATATAAATCATATATTCTCCTTCCAATATCCATTCTTATAACTTCGGATCCATCATGATCCCACAACACACAAACTCCCACAACCAAGCATGCATTTTTCTACTTAGAATCATATATACTAACTTATCTTACAAAAACTAAAGTTAGGTTATGAACTTACTTCTTGAAGGCTTTCTTCCTCTTAGCTAGAAACTTCAAGTAGCTCCCCCCTTTGTCCTTCCTTCTTGAGCTCCACCAAAAATACAAAGACTCTCCTAGGTTTTCTTCTTTACTCTCAATTTCTCTCTAGCTCTCTCTATACTTCTAATACTTAGCCAATGAAACAACCTCTAGCAAATGAGTTGGGAGATTCTATTTATAGGCAAACTCCATATACCATATACATGTACTAATACTTGTATTTTATACACCCAATAGGTTAATAACCATTGGTAAAAGTTTAGTTGGTAAAAAGCTACCAACTCCCCACCAAATCTTGTACTCCATCATTGTTCACATGGGTTAACTTGTAGGCTTCATGAAGCAATAAAAATCAGCATTTTGGTTATTAGAGGGGTGGTATTTTTGGCTATGGTGCCCCATTACCCACATGTTACATTTTTTATTCCATCTCTTACAATTTGCTAGCTTAGGTACACACACACACACACACACACATATATATATATATATATATACATATAGACTTATATATTCTCCCACACAAATATATATCTATATACTCATCCTATATATATACATATCCATATAGTCTTATGGTCCATGTACATTAGGTTAATCCAATATAATGCCCCTTGGGCTACTAGCATAATTTAATCTAACTTGGATCAAATACTCATTGGGCTCAACTACCATACTAGCACCTTAATTTCTTTGAGCTACCAATTAATATCTATTGGACTCCTAACTTAATTTAATTGGGTCATGCACATTTATAATTATACACATTGGCTAAATTACTCCCTAGCACATAATACTTGGCTATATCTTCTACACTTTAATCACATATCATTATTCTATTTGGGCTTAAGTATATTCTCTAGTCCAATACATTATTAACCCATGTCTTAATTAATCCAATTAAGTAATTAATTATGACACACAAGGCTTATCACTTAAGCTTAATTAATTATAACCAATCTCATCACTATACTACTTAATCATCACATACTTAATTCAATTCAATTTGAATTATTAAGTTACATGACAATTATATATATATACATGTACCAAAAATTTTCAAACACGTTTATTTTCATTACTAATATTATTAATAAAATAAAAAAAAATCACGGGTATTACAACTATATTTTGTCAAAATAAACATTCATAATAAAACAAAACTCCATTACAATTAATATGCAAAACTATTTAATAATAAGTCAAAAATCATAATAACTACTTCACCACATAGTTATATAATTGCCCAAACACATAAATCACAAAATTTTCCAAAAATTCACATGCATATATGTAGACATAGTAATGGTTGATAATTTCCCCTAAAAGTTTAAACTCCTATTTTATCATAAATACATTTTAAAAAATAATTATAATATTTATTTATTTTTTAATTAAAAATTGGGAAAATAAATCTTACCAAAATGATACTTGAATCTGAAAACTTGTAGATGAACCGGTTGTAAGAAAAAAGTTGATGGTGAATTTCCTGTTCTTTCTCTCTATTTTCTCTCTTTTGCTGCTTGAATGGAAGTTGATTTAGCGGCATGGGAGGGAATATGATAGACATCAGCAGGGGAAGGGAAAATGAGAGGGAGAGGGAGAGGGAGAGGGAGAGGCAGTGACAGATTACTTTGGTTGACACAAGGGAAATTAAATTTGGGAGAAGCCCTGCCGCTATAGCCTGTAGCGGCAAAGGGCGTGGGTCAAAGTCAGCCTTTTGTTAGCCCAATTTGTCTGCCCAACAGTCAATTTTGCAGTTAATGCAGCATGCATGGAATTTCAGGAGAACCCTGCCGCTACCGGCTGTGGCGGCAAGCAGTAATTAAATTCTTCACACAACGCGGCATTCGAAGGGGAACTAAAGTAAATTGTTTTGAACGTTTTGGCATTAAGTGACTGCCGCTACAGGCTGTAGTGGCATGAGGTTCTTTTTTTTTTTTTTTTAATCTGAGCCTTACATTGTACTGATTAACGGCTACAAAGTTGGTTGCTGAAACAGTGCAATGGGCAACCGGCCGGTTGCCACAGATTAATTCCCTATATATATATATATGGGGGTTAATGCATAGTTAACGTTGTAAAAAAATGTATATTCTTACAACAAATTTCGATCGTCTATCTAGATACCTAACGACCTAAATGACTCCAATCCGTAATTTAATTTTACAGTATTCTGCAGTTTAATACTGCGAATGAGACAAATGTCCAAAATGCCCCTCCTTGTAAAAGTCATCCGTTCGCAATATTAAACCGCGGAGCTTGGTGTAATACTGAAAAGAAGATAGATAACTGAGAAGAAAGGCCAAAACAAATTCAATTCTTCTACGGCGATCGATTTTGGTTGCAATTTTTTTATGACTCCCAAATAATTAATGTGATTTATTGGAACTGGAATTTTTATAAAATTGTGATTTAGGTGTCATTTGAATACATGAAAAAAACAAGGTTGTACAGACTGTACAACTCTATTTTTTACATGTATCCAAATGACACCTAAATAACTAACTCGTCTTTCATACTAAGTACCAATTACAAAAACAAACTAGAAATTGAGATGACAACATTACTTATCAATCATCATATCATCATGTACTACTTATTCAAAGATGCACCCACAGTATTCCACCAATTATGACTCAAATTTAAATTTGACTTGGTCCCCAAATTGTATTCTACTGTACTATAAGTGGGAAAAAGCTCTGTTGGAATGTTGTCTTCGCCGATTCTGGTGTAAGATCGTGGGAAAGAATTCTGTTGATAGAAAAAGATCAAATCTATGTTCGGGGATGGTAATCAACACGGGCATAAGGGTTTAAAACGGTGCCGCACCGATTGCAAATGAGAGGGTCGTAAGGGAGCTCATTGCTTTGCATCAATGGAGTGCACAAAATCGATAAAGGGACTACCAGAGAATTAGCTTCAGCTTTTGAAACTGGCCATGAATTCCACGACCATCGAAGACCTTTCATGACCTCCAATTCGATGAAATCCATATATTGAGATGCTTAAAGCTCTTTTACACTTCGATTCCATACCTTTTTTTTGAGAGAAAATGGGAAATTCTATTGAAGATCAAAAAGTAGTGAATTAGAAAGGAAATTTGGGGGAAAACCCTCCCAAACATGAGCATCAGACACAGAATTAGAAGAACGGGCTAAACAATGAGCTACCTGATTCGCTGACCTCCTAACAAAACGAATACGACTAACATCGATTGCTAAACACAGCTCCTTGCACTCATCCAAGACTAAGCCAAGCGGTCCTAGATATGAAACAGTAGAATTTAGAGCTTGCACAAGATTGAAAGCTCCCGACTCAATCACAATCTTTGACATCGAACGAGCCTTCAACCAACTAAGAGCTTCTTTACAACCCAGCGCTTCTGCGAGCTCCGGATTGGAGGGGCCAGCCAAACTGCCATGACCAGCAGCAACCAATGAGCCACTGTCATCCCGAACCACCCACCCAAATCCAAGTTGATTAGAACCCGAAAAGATAGCCCCATCAAAATTACATTTGAAAAGCCCAGGCCTGGGTTTAACCCAACGAAGCAAACCTTCATCAGCTCTCGGTAGAGAACCATAAACTAGAGGCCCTTGAGCTGCTGTCCATTGGTGAAGAAATGATCCTGCAAGATTGAGAAGGCTTACAGGTTGCTGAGCCTTGTCATTCCACAGAATCTCGTTCCTATTACGCCATAAACACCAAAGAACCATACAAAACATAGCAGCAACATCGTTGGAGGAGCTGCCAAGAACAACAACTACCCATTGGAAAACATCCGTGACACCAATCGAAATTGGAGGGGCGACCAACAAATGCCAGTAATTCTTAGCAAAAGGGCAGGACATAAACGCATGTGTTGCGGACTCCACTCCTGTCTTACAAACTGGGCAGAAACAGTCCACCTCGACTCGTTTCATCCAAAGGCGATCCTTAGTAGTTAAGCAATCCGAGCTTAACCTCCACACTAGATGTTTCACTTTAGGAGGGAGATTTAGAGACCAAATATTCTTCCAAACACCTGAATCATGATGAGCATTCAGAGAAGAAAGAGCCCTAACCTGAGCCTCATAAGCACTTCGAACACTGTAGCACCCTCGATTCTCCCATCGCCAATACAAAATATCCTGAGACACACGACGGCTTAGCAAAATCTGCTGAATTAAAGAGCTATCCATGGCATCAAATAAATCACATAAAAGGTCCACATCCCATTGCATACTATTTGGGATCAACAAATCATGCACACATGCAGATTCCGTTCCTGGAACTGGGAGGTTTGAGGGCACGGGTTATCATCATCAAGCAGCCATGGTTCTGTCCAAACATTTATACTACGCCCACTTCCCACCCGCCATCGAGCTCCCAGACAGAGAATAGGCTGAGCCACTTGTAAGCTTTTCCACACGTAACTAGGGTTTTGAGCAGATGGAGAGTTTAAAAAAAAAGTTTTAGGATAATAACGGGCTTTATAAATTCTAGTTACCAAAGAAGTAGGGCGAGTCATAAGACGCCACCCGTTTTTACCAATCATAGCGACATTAAACTCCCGAAGTTTCTTAAAACCCAAGCCACCATGATCCTTCCTAGCACAAAGCTTATTCCAGTTCATCCAATGAATTCCTCCAGAACTATCGACCTTATTACTCCACCAAAATCTGCTCATCATACCTTCCAACTCCGCACAGAGCTCTTTGGGAAGCAAAAAAGCACTCATTGCAAACGTAGGGAGGGCCTGAGCCACACTTTTAATCAAAATTTCTTTTCCTGCCTTTGAAAGCAATTTATTCTTTCAACTTGACATCCTAGCCCAAACCTTTTCCTTCACAAAAGATAAGACCCTCTTTTTATTCTTCCCAACGAAAGATGGCAAACCCAGGTATTTACTCTGATCCAAAGTTAAAGCCACACCCAACCGATTACATAATTCGGTCTGCGCAGCTGCCGAGGTGTTAGAGCTAAACAAAATTGATGACTTCTGGAAATTTATCTTTTGACCCGAGGTGGTCTCATAAGCTCCAATACACCACTGAATAGACTGACACTCTCGACGCGTAGCCTTAAAAAATAAGTAACCATCATCAGAGAAAAAAAGGTGGACACAATTGGAGCCCCCCGCGCAACCAAGCAACCATGAATCAGACCTCTTCTCTTATAACGGCGCAGCATAGCAGAAAAACCTTCGGCACATAAAATAAAAAGGTATGGAGACAAAGGACAACCTTGGCGTAACCCTCGTGACGGAACTATAAGATCCAAATTAGTATCATTATGAAAAATTGAGTAGCGAACAGTTGAGACACACATTTTCATCCACTGGATCCACTCGGAAGGGAACCCCATCCGATCCAACACAGACCAGAGATAATCCCATTCTAGCCTATCATAGGCTTTACTCATGTCAATTTTCAACGCCACATATCCCATATTTCCTTGACGCCTACGTTTAAGACAGTGAAGAACCTCATAAGCAATCATGCTATTATCAGTAATCAAGCGCCCAGGAATAAACGCACTCTGTTGTTCCGAGATCACATAATCCAACACACTCTTCAATCTATTGGCCAACATCTTCGCCACTATTTTATAAAGCACATTACATAAGGATATAGGGCGAAGGTCAGTAACAAACTCCGGCTTTGCCTTTTTTGGAATCAAAACAATATTTGTGTCATTTAGGCCTACCGAAAAAGAAAAATTCTGGAGGAAAGTAAGGCAAGCAGCAGAGACCGAATCACCAACCACTCCCAAAACTTTTGATAAAAAGCAGAATTCATTCCATCCGGACCCGGAGATTTATCCGGATGCATAGAGAAAACAGCCACCCGAACATCGTCCTTAGTAAAAGGATCAATCAAAGAATTACGCTGAAAGAGGTCAAGTCTAGAGTCAATACAGGAAATTACCTGCTGCCCTTGAGACCCACTAGACGTAAAAATGGTCTGAAAATAAGATTGCAAAAGATCAGGAAGACCATTGTCCCATTCACGCACTGCCCACCAAAATCCTTAAGAGCCAAAACCAAATTATTCTTCCTCCGAGATTTGGCCGATTTATGAAAAAACTTCGAATTAGAATCTCCAGCTTGAAGCCATAGATGTTTGGATCTTTGTTTCCAAAAATCCTCCTGCTGTGAAAGGATTAAATTATAATTAGACTTCAAATGCTCATACTTAGCCATAGAGATCACATCTCACCGGGGACGAACTGCCTTCATCTCTGATTTAATAGCGGCCAACCGACCTCGAAATTGCTGAGCCAAATGGGCACCCCATTCCAGGAGGTCCACTCCACACGCCTTCAACCTCGACTGGATAGGCCGTCCCTCACTACACTGCCAACTAGAAGCAATAATTTCCTTACACTGGGGGTTTATGTAACCAAAGATTCTCAAAATGAAATTTTTGAGTTCTATAAACTTGATGTGAAAGCAGAAAATTCAATAGAATCGTCGAATGATCCGAAATCGAAACCTCCAAATTTCAAAGCTTTACATCAATAAACTCAGAACACCAAGCCGAAGAGGCCAACGCTCTATCCAGCCTCTCCTTAACACCATCCGAAAAACCCCGCTGACGCTTCCAAGTGAAGGGATAACCGTCCATACCAATATCATGAAGCCCGCTATCATCAATTGCTTGGCGAAAACCATCGAAGAGCCACTGAGGGTGATTAACAACACCTCGCTTTTCATCGAAAGAAAGGAGATCGTTAAAGTCCCCCAAACAACACCACGGGAGAGAAGATTGGTGACTTAGATGTCGAAGAAGAGACCATGATAAGTGGTGGTTTGAGCGAGCCGCATGACCGTAGAAACCAGTAAGCCTCCAAGTAGGCATATCGGGGAGATTAACAACAACATCTATATGATGATCAGAATAAGAAAGAAGATGAACATTATCTTTATATTTCCACAGAAGGCAATACCCCCCCCCCATGCCCAACACTACTTACTGCAAAAACACCATCATAACCCAAACGAGATTTTATTGAATGCAAACGATCACGTGATAACATAGTTTCAGCAAGAAAAATAAAACTAGGTTTAAACTGACGGGCTAGGTCCGCTAGGGCCTGAACTGTTCTCGGATTACCCAACCCACGACAGTTCCAACTCAAGGTTGTCATTTATCTCGGTGGGCCTGATATCCAGAGCCCACCTTTAATCCATTTTTTGGAGTCGGATTATCCATTACAAGCCCAACCGAAGTCATAGAGCCAGAGCCCATATTAGCAGCAACGTCCATCTCACCACTTCCAACCTTCCTCCTACACTTCTGTTCAGCAATAACAATCCCTTTAGAATCAGAAATATCCTTATCAAGAGAGTCAACGACCAGCTGTTTGTTAGGATCCTCAGTTACACCCCCAGAATCTTGGGATGAAAGGAGAGAGAGTGTGTGATCCTTGCTCACCTCCGTTGAAATCTGGATTTGCTTGCTCAACAAGGCAACTGCCGCAACAGACTCCTGAACATTAGGAGAAACCCTATCAACCTGCATCCGGTCTACCTCTTCATCAGCCGTCGGAGCATGGAATTCCTTGTCTGACTGACGCAACCACTTCTCCGTCGAACGATTAACCAAACGCCTTGGTTGTGCACGAAACCAAATACCATAAACAAACTCAGACGGAGGCGGAGGAGATGGATTATCGAGCAGCTTAACATAGAATTTATCAAAGTGACCCATAAAGCCACAATAGAAACAAAACGTTGGGAGACGCTCATATCTGAAATTAACCCAGAACCAATCACCATTGCTCTCCCGCTTAAGCTTCATCTTCCTCACTATAGGCTTACGGATATCCATAGCCACTCTTACTCGCATAAAAGTCTTGATATTGCCGTCAAAATTACGAGCATCAGAGGTAACAAAACGACCAACATAGTTCCCAATAGCTTGACCGACCTTCGATGACATGAATCCAATAGAAAGATCAAAGACCTGAACCCATAGCTCCACCACATTCAAAGGGATATGGGAAAATTGCTCTCCCGGCATCAAACGATGAAGAAGGAGGATATTGTTAACGAAAGACCACGGCCCATCTTGCAAAACCCTCTCCATATCCCGAACATGAAAGAAACGAAACAAATACTTGTTATCCGGCAGCTCCTTAACCTCGATGCCTTTCATAGGTTGCCAAATAGGGATCAACGTATCCTGCATGGCCTGAAAATTGACAGACTTCGTCACCAAAAATCGCCCCACTAAACAAAAGGAAAAATCGTGCTCAGCCTCATATCCACAATCCCCATCCAAAACAAGCCCACCTTCCTCTTCCTCCTCAATTGTTAGATTCTTACAGGAAGCAACCAACTCTAGGATCTATTGTTGACTACTAGATGCCATGATGAAAATCAAGCATAAAAGTGCACAAAGGAATCAAGATACAAACATGCCAAAAGGCAAGAGAAAGAACAACTTGTCAGAGGACAAGAGATGTTAGAGTTTTTTCTTAAGCCACCACAACCTTTGGTCCCATTCTCCTAAGCCGTCGCAAGTAGATTCACGAACAGTAGATTCACGCCGCAATGACGTTCTTAAGCTGCCACAGTGAGATATTAGGGTTTAACTCTAATGTTTGCATTGTCGATCAGTGATTTGTCCGATTCTATACCTTATTTGGAAAGAATATTGAAGGGTTTTAAGGGTTTGAATCGTTGAAGTGGGTGTTAGGGATTTTCCATATTTGGATCTTGGGTTTGAATTTATTTTTTTAGGCTCCGCAGTTTAATAACGTGGATGTCAATTTTTTTTAGGTTCCGCAATTTAATATTGCATATGCCAATTTTTTAAAAATATTTTACAGGCTCCGCAGTGAATTTAGTAATTTTTTTAAAAGTTTTTCAGGCTCCGCAAAGCCAAATATTTTTATTTTAGTACAAGGAGGGACATTTTGGATATTTGTCCAGTCCGCAGTATAAAACTGCAGAATACTGGAAATTAATCTGTGAACGGGAGCAATATAGGTTGTTAGATATCCGGATGGACGATCGAAATTTGTTGTAAAAATAGATATTTTTTTACAACGTTAGCTATGAATCAACCCCTTATATATATACACACACAAATAAACCTTTCAGGGTTATATTTAATTCAACAATGCTGCTATCACATAAAAAATGTCACTTAAAGCTCACATACACACACATGTATTTTTTTGGATCCCGCCTGACACGTGGAACTCACAATATGTATGTGTGTGTATGTGTGCTTTATGTAACTATTTTTTATGTGATAATAACATTATTTTATTTAATTTCGTGTTTCTTGACTCAAGACTTTGACAGTTTGACCTAGCCATTAATTTCTCTTTTTGTCACCATCATCTCTTCATTGTCTTGCCCCATTGATCTTCTCTTCTTGAATTGACTTGGTTCCAAATCCAGATACAAAAGTCTTGGCACGTGGTCTCATTTACAACATAAATCAATTTTAAAATTTTATTTATAGAATATTTAAATTTAAAATTAACGTTACTCGTTTAAAATTAGTTAATACGACAAATAATAATTTAGCAAAAAAAAACAAAAAACAAATAATAATAATTTTTGTGTAATTTACAATAATAATAATTGTATTGATGCAAATAACATGAATAGGTAGTAATTTCTAACTCAAAAAAATCTTAAATTTATCTTAAATAGTCAAAATAATCTTCTATCTTGAGACGGAGTTTTTATTATGATAACTTCTCTTCTTCTTCTGTAACATTTATATAAATTTAAAATTGACATTTTATAATTTGTCCATCGAGTTGTAAAAATATCTTCCTTCAATTTGTAAAATTGTCAAACACATACTTTGAAAAAAAACATTTATGTTTGCAAGTCATGCTTAAGTCTTGGAGTTAGAAATCAGTGTCAACGTAATTTTAGTTTAATATTATAATTTGAGTATAAATAATATAGTAATAAATGGTAATAATATATTGAACTTGAAATTGAAGAGTTGTATGTATATTAAAATCATTGTATATGTTTTTTAATACATGCATGTACATTCTTGAAATAATAATACAACAAAAAATACGAACAAAATTGATATAATAATTATGAACATGACATACATTGTATCAATAGAGATAAACTCGGGACTAACTCGGTGATCGACCAACCAAAATAACACAGCTAATATGAAAAAGATCTCTAATTGGTAATAGATTCTATAAAATTAAAAAAATGTGATTTTAGTTCTGAATATTGAGTTAACAAACACAACATTAGTTATTTAAAGTAAATTTAAATATTTATAATATCATCACAAAACAGCAGATGAAGGTGTAATTTTTAATTTAATATATATCTATATAATATGATATACAGAACTTCTTTGCATGCACGTATCTCCTCCTTGCAGGCATATTGTTTTGCCTTCCATACAAGGACAAAACTATACTTAAAGTCTTTATGAAAATTTTACTTGTTCACATTCTTAAGATCTACCAATGGTTGGTTACATTGTAATTTTGAATATAAAATATCTCAAATTAATTTTTAAAAAATTAACAATAATATTATATTTTAAAACGGGAAATATAATTTCATTCAAATAATATATTTTATTTTAAAAACTAAATGAAAACTTAAGCAAAGAGTTCAGAAAGCAATTAGAACTGTCAAAGGAGAGACATCGATAGATGGTAGTACTAGACTATCACGGTCTAATGAAACTACTTCTTAGTGATAACATAAAAGAAAAAAAACAGGTGAAGGACTTGGTACATACTAAATCCCTCAAAATACTATAGTAAGATGATAAAATGATATGAAAAACTTTACGGATGAGTTGTGTTATAGATTTAATGTGACTTATTATAATATCAAAGTAATAATTATGTTATTAAGTAATTAATATCAGTAAAAGTTCATAGTGTAATTAAAATATGCATAAAAATATCCTAAAAATATGTATTTGTTCTGACAATATAAATACTAACTTGATATTATAAACAATCTTAATATGTACCAAGTCTTTCATCTGACATCTCAATTAACCCTTAGTATAAAATAATACTATGTTCTTAAATTTACTGTCATAAGGAAATTCTTTCAATTCAATTGTCATTTATAGTTTTTTTTCTTATATTATTTTTGATAAATTGTCTTTTTTGTACGGATAATTTTTAAATAAATAATGCTACTATCACATAAATTTTTTTACATGACTCTCACATACACACACATAAATACTGCGGGTCCCGCATGTCAGGCGGGATCCCGCAGTATGTATGTGTGTATGTGAGAGTTATGTAAAAAATTTTATGTGATAGTAGCATTGTTGTTTTTAAATTTTCATAAAAAAAAAAACTTTAGTCGTTAAATGATTTTTTTATTTCATGTGCATAAACCTAAAATAAATTTTTTTACGAAATTTTTTTTAGACTTGCTTAAAATAATAATAATAATAAACCTTTTAGACCTAATAATGTTGAAATATTTCCATGAAAGCCCAAAAAGTCAATCCACCCAATCAATTCTCAACTCTTTCCTACTTTTCTGACCTAGCTCCAACTTCATGGCAGCTTCTTCTATTAATTTCTAGCTTCTTCTCCTCATTGTGTCGACTTATGAACCCTACACTACACGTATCCAGTCGGTTTAATCACTAGTCCACTTAACCTGTCACCTGTTGGGTTTGTGGGGGTCCAAACCCATGAGGTCTTTTAGACAAAAGTCTAATTGGAAAAGGAATTAAGGGAATATATATCTCTTATATGGAAAAGGATTTAGGAATGGTGTGAGTTCCCAAGCCAACATGAATTAGGATTCTGGAAGTATATATATTATATTAGAAAGCTTTGAGTGGGTTTTTTCAATCCAAGATCAACTTGGATCAACTCAAGGAGTCTATATATATACATGGACTTGTGATGTAGTAGTACACACAAAAAGAACAAGTAATCAGAATTTTGAGTGCTCTGTTTTGAGATTAATACTCGGAATAGAGAGAACAAAAAACTGTGAGAATTGAGAGAAAATTGAGAGGGTTTTTGTGAAAGTTTATTCACAAATTGTCATCATCCGTTCGGGTTAATTAATTGCTTGAAGACTTTAATTAATTCGAAGGTTCTAGTGGTGAGGTAATTTGAGTTTTCACTCTAATTGAGGTATTCTTGTATTCTTTCAATTTCTTAATATTTCAAGTTTTTAGTTATAAAACTTGGAAGGGATATTTGTATTCACAGTTGATTATAGTGAAATTGTTCGGAGTTCGACCTGTGGTTTTTACCTCTTAATTTTAGAGGGTTTTCCACGTAAAATTTGGTGTCTTGTGTTTGATTTATTATTGTGATATTATTTTCTGGTTTATTTAATTTTTCAAAGACAGTTATAATTGGAGGAGTTTTTCCAACAAAGTGGTATCAAGAGCAAGGTTCTTTGCGCGGTGGGTCTTTGATAAATTAAATGGATGAATCAAGTGGCGCCATGACTAAATTGACATCATCTAATTTTTCGATATGGAAGCCTAGAATGGAAGACATCCTTTACTGCAAGGATTTGTATGATCCACTGGAGCTTAAGGGGAAAAAGCCAGTGGACAAGACCGAGGCTGATTGGAAAAAGATGAACAGAAAAACGATCGGTCACATCAGACAGTGGATCGATCAAAGTGTGTTCCACCATATTTCGCAGGAAACGGATGCTTATACACTGTGGACTACATTAGAGTCCATGTACGAGAAAAAGAATGCTCAGAATAAAACCTTTGTGATTCGAAAGATTGTGAACCTGAAGTATAAAGATGGTAGTAGTGTATCCGAGCATATGAGTGAGTTCCAGGGATTGGTGAACCAGTTGTCTACCATGAAGTTGAATCTTGAGGATGAGATTCAGGCATTGTTGCTTCTCAGTTCATTGCCTAACAGTTGGGAAACTTTAGTTGTGTCACTAAGCAATTCAGCTCCGGAAGGAAAGATAACCATGCAGATGGTCAAGGACAGCATACACAACGAGGAAACAAGACGAAAGGAGCAGGGTTTGAATTTTGAGACACAAACACTTGTGGCAGAGAACAGGGGTAGAAGTAACTTCAGGGGATCTCACAAGGGAAACTTGAATCGCAGTAAAAGCAAAAATTCCAGAAATCATAGGAGCAAGTCAAATACAAGAGAAGGTGCTACATACAGGTGTTTTCATTGCAACAAGGAGGGTCACTTCAAAAGAAATTGCAAGATCTGGTTAGCCAAGCAGAAAACTGGTGAGCAAGGAAAAGTTGAGGAGAAGAATACTGCAGCTACAGTTACTGAGGATGTTGTGCTTCTTTCGTTCGGGGAAGAAGAATGCTTACATGTTGTTGATCAGAAGATTGATTGGGTTATTGATACAGGTGCTTCGTATCACGCTACTCCCAAGAAAGAATTCTTCACCACGTACAAAGCCGGAGACTTTGGGTTTGTGAGGATGGGTAACACTGATCAGTCCAAGATTGTTGGAATTGGTGATGTTTGCATACAGACAGATGTAGGCTGTACTATTACTTTGAGGGATGTGAGACATGTTCCAGATTTGCGCCTCAACTTGATTTCGGGTATGGCCTTGGACAAGGAAGGCTATGAGAATCACTTCGGCAGCGGAAAGTGGAAGCTTACCAAGGGTACTATGGTAGTCGCTAGAGGTACTGCTTGTTGCTCATTATACAAAACTCATGTGAAAGTGTGTTCTAGCGAGTTTAATGCAATTGAAGATGAATCTTCACCGAATCTGTGGCATAAAAGGCTTGGGCACATGAGTGAGAAAGGGTTGCAGATGTTAGCAAAGAGGTCCCTAATTCCTTTTGCTAAAGGTACTGTACTAAACCCTTGTGATTATTGTTTATTTGGTAAGCAGAATAGAGTTTCTTTTAGCAGCTCCTCTAAAAGAAAATCTGAGTTACTTGAGAGAGTATATTCTGATGTATGTGGTCCCATTGAGGTTGAGTCATTAGGTGGTAATAGATATTTTGTTACTTTTATTGATGATGCTTCACGTAAGGTGTGGGTGTTTTTGTTGAAAACAAAAGACCAGGTATTCCAGCATTTTCAGAGTTTCCATGCTATGGTTGAAAGAGAGACTGGAAAATTATTGAAGTGTCTTCGCAGTGACAACGGAGGGGAATACACTTCAAAAGAGTTTGCAGCATATTGTGTGAAACACGGTATTCGACATGAGCAGACAGTTCCTGGCACCCCACAGCATAATGGTGTGGCTGAGAGAATGAACCGCACTATTATTGAGCGAGTCCGATGCATGTTGAGAATGGCTAAGCTGCCTAAGTCATTCTGGAGTGAAGCTGTTCGTACCGCTTGCTACCTGATTAATAGATCTCCATCAGCACCGTTGGACTTTCAGATTCCAGAGAAGGTTTGGAGTGGTAAGGATGTGTCCTATTCTTATTTGAGGGTATTTGGGTGCAAGGCTTTTGCACATATCCCCAAGGAACAACGATCGAAGCTTGATGACAAATCTACTCCATGTGTGTTTGTTGGCTATGGAGATGCAGAATTTGGGTACAGGTTATGGGATCCAGTTCAGAGAAAATTGTTCAGAAGCAGAGACGTGGTGTTTCATGAGCACCAGAATTATGAGGATTTTGATAATGTTACACAACCTAGGAAAAATAAAGTTCCAGACCTCAGCGGAGTTCCTTCGCCATTACAGAATGCCACAGTTGGAGAAGGAGGTCAGAATGAAGATGTGACTGATACAGAGTTGCACGATAGTGATGGATCAGATGCAGAGAGTGTTGAGCAGGGGGAGCAACCCCCTCAACTTGATATTGAAGAACCTCAGCTAAGAAGATCTACCAGAGAACATGTGCCATCAGTCAGGTATCCTTCGTCTGAATATCTTTTAGTTGCTGAGGAGGGGGAGCCAGAAACTTTTCAGGAAGTTAAGACTCATAAAGAGAAGAACAATTGGCTGAGAGCTATGCGGGATGAGATGGATTCGTTGCACAAGAATCACACTTATGAGCTGACTACACTTCCGAAGGGCAGGAAAGCATTGAAGAATAAATGGGTGTTCAAGCTGAAAAAGGATGGTGAAAAACTAGTGAAGTACAAGGCTCGATTGGTGGTCAAGGGTTTTGCTCAAAAGCAAGGTATTGATTTCGATGAGATTTTTTCTCCGGTTGTAAAAATGACCTCTATTCGAGCAGTGTTGGGGTTAGTAGCTAGTATGGATCTTGAGCTTGAGCAACTAGATGTGAAAACTGCATTCCTTCATGGTGATTTGAAGGAGGAAATCTACATGGAGCAGCCAGAGGGATTTGAAGTTAAAGGGAAAGAGCACTTGGTTTGCAGGTTGAAGAAAAGTTTGTACGGCCTGAAACAAGCCCCAAGGCAGTGGTACATGAAATTTGATTCATTCATGATGGATCAAGGTTATAGCAGAACAATTGCAGATCATTGTGTGTATGTTAAAAAGTTCCCGGATGATAACTTCGTTATTTTGTTGTTATATGTAGATGATATGTTGATAGTCGGGCAAGATGGTAATATGATTCGTAGGCTCAAGGGTGAGTTATTCAAGTCCTTTGATATGAAGGACTTAGGCCCGGCTAAGCAGATTTTGGGCATGAAGATTGCTTAGGCCCGGCTAAGCAGATTTTGGGCATGAAGATTGCTCGTGACAGAAAAGCTAAAAGGTTGTGGTTGTCACAAGAGAAGTATGTTGAACGAGTGCTTGCAAGGTTCAACATGGGTGATGCTAAGCCAGTTAGCACACCACTGGCCAATCATATTAAGTTGACAAAGCGTATGTGTCCTTCTACTAAGGAAGGGAGAGATGATATGACAACAATTCCCTACTCCTCTGCTGTAGGGAGTCTTATGTATGCGATGGTTTGTACACGGCCAGATATTGCTCATGCAGTTGGCGTTGTGAGCAGGTATTTGTCAAATCCTGGTAGAGAACATTGGGAGGCAGTTAAGTGGATTCTCAGATACTTGAAAGCTACTTCCAGTTTGTGTTTGGGGTTTGGTGGTTCGAGTCCAGTCTTGGAGGGTTTTACAGATGCAGACATGGCAGGTTCTGAAGAGAAGAAGTCTACTTCAGGGTATTTATTTACTTTTGCAGGGGGAGCTGTATCATGGCAATCCAAGTTGCAGAAGTGTGTTGCCTTGTCTACAACTGAGTCAGAATACATCGCCGCTACGGAAGCAGGCAAGGAGATGTTATGGTTGAAACGATTTCTCCAAGAGTTGGGTTTGACACAGGATGAGTATGTGGTTTATTGTGACAGTCAAAGTGCAATTGACTTGACCAAGAATGCCACGTATCATAATCGTACCAAACACATTGATGTTCGTTATCACTGGCTTCGAGAAGTGATGGAAAATGAATTGATGAAAGTGAAAAAAGTTCATACCGACGAGAACCCCTCAGACATGTTGACAAAGGTTGTAACTCGCGACAAACTAGAGTTTTGCAAGGAGTTGGTCGGGATGGACTCCAAGTGACGGAGTCACGGTGAAAGCCTCCTCTCATGGATTTGGAGGGGGAGATTGTTGGGTTTGTGGGGGTCCAAACCCATGAGGTCTTTTAGACAAAAGTCTAATTGGAAAAGGAATTAAGGGAATATATATCTCTTATATGGAAAAGGATTTGGGAATGGTGTGAGTTCCCAAGCCAACATGAATTAGGATTCTGGAAGTATATATATTATATTAGAAAGCTTTGAGTGGGTTTTTTCAATCCAAGATCAACTTGGATCAACTCAAGGAGTCTATATATATACATGGACTTGTGATGTAGTAGTACACACAAAAAGAACAAGTAATCAGAATTTTGAGTGCTCTGTTTTGAGATTAATACTCGGAATAGAGAGAACAAAAAACTGTGAGAATTGAGAGAAAATTGAGAGGGTTTTTGTGAAAGTTTATTCACAAATTGTCATCATCCGTTCGGGTTAATTAATTGCTTGAAGACTTTAATTAATTCGAAGGTTCTAGTGGTGAGGTAATTTGAGTTTTCACTCTAATTGAGGTATTCTTGTATTCTTTCAATTTCTTAATATTTCAAGTTTTTAGTTATAAAACTTGGAAGGGATATTTGTATTCACAGTTGATTATAGTGAAATTGTTCGGAGTTCGACCTGTGGTTTTTACCTCTTAATTTTAGAGGGTTTTCCACGTAAAATTTGGTGTCTTGTGTTTGATTTATTATTGTGATATTATTTTCTGGTTTATTTAATTTTTCAAAGACAGTTATAATTGGAGGAGTTTTTCCAACATCACCACATGAGTGTAATAATAAACAAATTACTAGTATAAAATAATCTACCTACTTATGCTTATTGTCTTGAAATTTCTAGAAGTAAATCAAGTAAATTAGTATGTTTTTTGTTTTACCCTGTAATTTATTTGAACCAAGTCATAAAGCAATATAAGTTTGGTGTTGGGATATGGTATTACTAAAGTTCTGTGATAGACACATAATTTATACTCTTGGGACGTAAATATTTGGGTCTGAATTATATAGTGGGCCATAATTGACATGGAAGTATTTAATTCTATGTAGGAACCACTATTAGGGACTAGGATACTCTCTATTTCAGCCTCTATTTTACTCTCCATTTCATAGTCCAGATTTAAAATGTAAAGGAATGTGACATCATGCTGACCGGAAAGAGAGTGCATATTTTAAATCTGGACCATGAAATGGAGAGTGAAATGGAGGGTGAAATGGAGAGGATCCTAATTCCACTATTAGAGCATTCACAACAGTTTCTTTATCTCTATCACTACTCTGCAGTGCTATTGGGTCATTCTGTAAGATAGGGATTCAATTTTTTCACTATGTACCCAACAGGTTCCTTATATTGATTCCTTAAATATTAAATTTTGAAATTTAAAAGTTAAAATTTAAAATTTCCAACAATCAAATCATGTTTTGACCGTTGTAACTATTTTTTATTTAAAAGTAATTGTTGTTTGAATTTAAAAATTGCAATTATTTTAATTTAAAAATAGATATGGCTAGAAATCAAAAAGTGCAACGATTATTATGTGTTTATGAGAACTAAAACAACATTATTTTAATTATAAAACAATAAAATTTATAATTAGTAGTAATATTTTTTACAAAAATGATCAAAATCAAAATTTAACTGGTTTTTAATTTTTTATAGTTCTCTTTCTTTTCTAAATCCTCTGTTTAAAAAATAAAAATGAGTGAATTTGATAGGCATACCCAAATTAGCAATTAAGTGAGATAAGATCTTTTAACCAACATAAAATCGTAATAAATAGGGTGTGAAGTGTCATTTTACATAAATAGGGAACGCTCTTTTGATTCCCTCACCCTGAGGAATCAAATCATATATAGGGATTAAAATAGAGAATTATATAAGGATAAGGAAATTGTTGGATACTGATTTATTGATATATTCTTCAAATTTGGAGATAGAGAGTTTATTGGGAAAACTGTTATGAATGCTCTTAGTAGTTGAGTATTTTAAGGAATCAAAGATTCCTAATTACATTTAATCTCCTATCTCATAAGGAAAGTGTTAGGATACAATCCGACTTCTTTTCTTTTAGGAGATTCTGTTCAATCCCAATAAAGAATCGTACCTAATGAGGAATCCTAATTTTATACGGAGAAGGATGTGAGATCACTATAAATACATGGCTACACCCTAATTATCAAGGTACACACAATACTATTTTACAGTACTAGAGCATTAAGCCTCCATTGTTAAACCTTATTCAACCTGTACTTATTCTCATATCGGAGATATCCCCCGACGGCCCAAACCGTTAAGATTTTGGTGTGATTTTGTTTATGTGCAGGATTTGACGCGCTTTGATGATTAGAGCGCATAGACGAATCTTGGTGTTAACATTGACGCTAGAAGGAGGGCTTTCTAGTGCTATGTAGTTGTCAATCACAAAGAAGTTTTCTGGTTGGAATCATGGTGACGAGTAGAACAGTTTCAGGGCACGGTAAGTCAACGACAGATCCATCTGCCCAACCAAAAGGATCCGTCAAAGACAGATTGGGCCCGTCCAAAACCATCCAGGACAGGCTAGGACCCCACAGTCATTTGGTGGGTCAAAAGGACGTTTACAGGGGTGACGTCAAGCGCTGTTTGTTCTCAACAGCCAGGAAGGAGGCCAAATTCAACGAACGTTTCGAGGACAATCCGTCCCGATCACGTTCCCAAGGGGATCATAACTCTGGGAAAAAAGACTGGGATAAGAGACGAACCATCCTAGCAAAGAAAGTTCAAGAGGCCAACGACACAGTGAAAGCCTTACTTCTCAAACAAAAGGAGTGGGACGCTCAGTTAGCCCAGTTAGAAGGAAAAGATGGTGCTTCCAGCCTAGTGGAAGGCGAGAGCAATCGCCAGGGATTCAGTCCAGGACACATCGTCCAAACGACTCTCGGCGAATGGAGAGCAGGCACTGAAGTCGCTCTCGTGAAAGGAGTAGGCTTCGAAGCCACTCACATGAGAGGAACAGGCCCCGAGGCCGTATATAATAAAGGAGCAGGCACAGAAGTCGCTTCCATGAGGTAAGTTCAAAAGCCAGAAGAAGATCCGAGAGGGGATGACAAACCGCCTCTATAGAACAAGGGAGTCGGGACATGCATGGGCCGTCCCCCAAAGTAGATGGTGTCGAGGCGTTTAGCCCAGAAGTTTGCGGATCCAAAAAAGTAGTTAGCCGAGGTCAAGCAGGGGAAAATGACTACAGTTAAGTCAATATCATCGTTCTCTCCAGAAATAGATCAGGAATGAGCTGACCCGAGAAAGAAGCCACCTGATATGGAGAGCTATGATGGTTCGAGAGATCCGTATGAACACAGCCAGACTTATGACCGGCTGATGAGTTACTATGACTATTCAGGTGCTACCAAGTGTCAGATGTTCATGAAAAGGCTGAAGAAGGATGCTCGACAGTGGATGATAACGTTGGCACCGAACTCAGTCTCATCATGGAAGGAGCTCTGTGATAAGTTCTATGTCAGGTTTGACAGTAACAAGAGGAAAGGAAAGCCAACAGGGTCCTTAGCTCAAATTAGGCAATATTCCAATGAAACCCTGGGCTAGTACGTGAAGAGGTTTCAGGAAACGGTCAGATAAGTTATAGATCTGAATGATCTTTAGGCCCTCGGTCTATTTCAGAACAGTTTGGAAACCATAAATTCAAAGAAGTTGGTGAAAGACTTAATGTTTAACCATCCGAAGGACCTGACCGAAGTGTTTGAAAGGGCCGTAGGCTTCATAGTCGTAGAAGAGGCGATGAGCAGTCTGAAGCAGGGTGCATCAGAAAAGCCTAAGGATAAGGAGAATAGAAATTATTCCAAAGGCGACAACAATAATAAGTCGAATGGGCAACAAAAGAAATACAACAATAATTATTGTGGTTCGGGAGGAGGATGACCGTCTTTCTTGAATCAGAGGGTTAACAAAATTTACACTCCCCTGAACACTGATCGAGCCACTATTCTAGAGCAGATAAGGGACAAACCCTACTACGAACTAGCGAAGAATAATATGAAGTTAAACAGGGGAAATCAGAATAAGTATTGTGACTATCATGGGTCGGCTGGGCACTCTACCGAGTCGTGTTGGGGTTTTAGAGATCTGATAAAAAAGAACGTCCATAATGGGGAACTAGTTTAGTATGTGGTCGGGCGATACACTTTGGGAGTGCACCAAACAAACATTACCCCAGTACAGAACCCGACCACCCAGCCCCAACAAATGGATCAGAACCAGGCAACTCGGCGGGTGGTGGATGTGATCACGTGCAGGTCAGTTGGAAAGGTTATGGGGAAGAAGAGGAGAGGATTCATAGATGTTGTACTCTCTGTGTCCGATCAGCCCGTTAGGCGTGAAAGACAGTACCTAGGAACAGTGATATCTTTTATAGATGAGGATTACCCTTCAGAGCCAATCAATCCATATGAAGGAGCACTGATTATTACCGCACATGTGGGTTCTGTTAACATGAAGAGGATGATGATCCACAACGGTTCTTCAGTAGACATATTATATGCTCGTACTTACCAGAGGATGGATTTAGAGGGCATAAAGATGGAGATCGAGCAGGAGTCACCCCTCTACGGTTTTAGCAACGATCCCGTGCGGGCAGCAGGGATGATCGAGCTACCCGTGGTCATCGGGACGGCTCCACAACAAGTTGAGATAATGTGCAGGTTCTTTGTGGTATACGTTGATTCATTATACAATGCCATTCTGGGGAAACCAACTTTAACGGCGTTACGGGCAGTCACTTCCATTCCACACTTTAAAATCAAGTTCCCAACACCAAACGGAGTGGGAGAAGTGGTTGGGGACCTCGACTTAGACAAGAGATGCTATCGAAATGCATTGATCTCTTCAGGAATAGGAGTCAATAAACAAAAACAGACAATGGCGATATAAATCGAACAATTTACAAAAGGCAGTACAAAACCTGTCGCCATGCCTGCCGAAGAAACATAGGATTTTGAGCTGATCCTTGGGAAAAGGATAAGACAATCAAGATTGGTTCGAGATTACAAGAACCGTTTCAGACCAGTTTGATAGAACTACTTCAAGGGTATACTGACATATTTGCATTGGTTCCTAGCGATATACCCGGGGTTAAGGAAAAGGTGGCTGTACACAAGCTAAAGGTGGACCCTACTAGGAAGCCGATCCTGCACAAGAGAAGGATCTTTTCCCCAGAAAGGCAAAAAATTATTGACAAAGAGATAGCCAAATTGTTAACAGCAGACTTCATCTTCGAGATAGATTATCCAAAGTGGTTGGCGAATGTAGTATTGGTACAAAAGCAGAACGTTAAGTGACGTAATTGTATTGATTAAATGAACCTGAATAAAGCATGCCTAAAAGACTTTTACCCGCTTCCACATATCGATCAGCTCATCGATGCCACATCAGGGTATGCTCTACTCAGTTTTATGGATGCCTTTTTTGGGATTTCATCAAATTTCGATGCATAAAGAGGATTATCCCGAAGACTGCCTTCATCACTCATCAGGTGATCTATGCTTATAAGAAGATGACATTTGGACTGCTGACCGCCGGAGCGACATATCAGAGAATGATGAATTATGTATTTCGGAGACAACTGGGTCGAAACATGGAAATATATGTAGACGATATGATTGTCAAAAGAATGTCAGTACATGATCATCTAGACGACTTGGAGGATTACTTTAAGACGGTCAGATCGTATAACCTCAGATTGAATATGACAAAGTGCACCTTCGGATTGGGAGTAGGATAATTTCTGGGTTATCTGATAAATAAGAGAGGAATTGAGGCAAATCCAGAGAAGATCAAGGCGATATTGGATATGAAATCCCCCCAGTCTTATAAAGATGTTCAGCGGTTGATAGGTCAAATAGCGGCTTTGAGGAGATTCATGTCTAAGTCAGCGGAAAGATGTCTACCCTTCTTTGACACGTTGAAAGGACCAAAGAACGAGAAGACTTTCCAATGAACTTCAAAATGTGAGGACACTTTTCTGGGGATTAAAAGGTACTTTTCTTCGATACCCTTGTTGGTGAAGCAGGTTCCTTCGGAACCCTTGTACTTATATTTAGCAGTGATTTCTTTAGCTGTTGGAGCAGTATTGGTTCGGAAAATAGGATGGAAGCAGCATCCGGTATATTATGTGAACCATGCCCTTCGGGACGCCGAAACCAGACATCTGAACATTGAGAAGTTTTCTTACGCACTAATAACATCTATTCGGAAGCTTCAGCATTACTTCTAAGGTCGTTTGATTGTAGTGTATATAGACCAGCCATTAAACAATATCTTAAGCAAGCCAGACATCTCGGGTCGGCTAGCAGCTTGGGCGATGGAGTTGACACAGTTTATCTTGGAGTATCATCCTCAGATGATAATAAAGGGCCAGTCATTGGCCGGCTTCGTGGTAGAATGTTCGTTCTCTAAGTCAGATGACATTATTGATTAGGTTGAAGGAATGGTTGGGTCTGTTTCGAATGTTCAGACTTCTTGGACGTTGTATGCGGATGACTCATCAATGACAAATGTTAGTGGAGCTGGGGTTATTCAAACGAGTTCGGAAGGATTCAAAGAACAACAGGCGATACGCTTCGAGTTCAAAGCTACTAACAACGAAGCCAAGTACGAGTCAATTTTGGCAGGTCTTCGGCTGGCGAAGAGCCTTGAGTTGCAGAGGTTGATAATTTTCAGTGACTTTCAGCTAGTTGTAAAGCAGATTTCAAGAGAATATGAGGCTCGGGGGGCAAGGATGGTTAAGTATCTGGTCAAAGTCAAAGATTATCTCCATTACTTTAGTTTATTTACCTTTTAGGGCGTTGATAGGTCAAATAATACAATAACCGATGCTTTGGCAAGGTTAGCTACAACAGATGCAAGTACGTTCAGTGGATCGATTTACTTAGAGGTTCTGAATTCATCAAGTGTTCAGCATTCAGAGGTGATGTGTGTGGAGTGGTCGAACTGTTGGATGACGCCTTACTTAGATTATCTGGCAGATGGCGTCTTACCTTCAGATCGAATGTTGGTATCGAAGGGCTTACTCGGCTCCTTTATTGAGGTGTCTGATATTGTCCGAAGCTGATTATGTTCTTCGGGAGATTCACGAGGGGATAAGTGGTGATCATATTGGTGCTAAGGTGTTGGCGTATAAGATGCTTTGACAAGGTTATTATTGGCCTAAAATTTTTAAAGAAGCAACTGATTATATGAAAAGTGTCCCAAGTGCCAGTTGAACAGTTTCATTCCTTATTAGCCACCTGAAGAGTTGTATTTTGTTCTTTCCCTGATCCTTTTTGCTGTGTGGGGAATTGATATTTTGGGTCCACTGCCAAAGGTGAAGGGTTAGGTCAGTTTTGTCATAGTAACCATCGACTACATGACCAAGTGGGTGGAGGCTAAGCCTTTTCTACAGATTGTGGAGCAGGAGCGCTTAAAGTTCCTTAAAGAGTTTATGGTCTTTCGATTTGGGATCTTGATGGTGGTGGTTTCGGACAACGGTAGACAATTTGTGGGCTTTAAGTTCGAACAGTTCTTGAAAGATTTGGGAATCCAGCACCAAAAGACTTCAGTGGCTTACCCTCAGTCAAATGGTTAGGTAGAAGTCACCAATAGGACTCTACTAAATGGGATAAAATAGAGGCTTGACGAGTCGAAAGGAAGGTGGCCTGAAGATTTTCTTAGTGTGTTATGGTCTTATCGGACCACTCTGAGAATGACAACAGGTGATTCGCCGTTCAGACTAACTTACGGAACTGATGCCCTAGTTTCTGTCGAGATTGGTTCAGTCAGTCAGTTCAAGGAGCTTTACAATGACGATGGTATTTTCCTCAATTTAGATTTATTGGAGGAGGTCAGAGAGTCGGCCCTGGTAAGGCTTGCATCCTACCAAAGGAGAATGGCTTGACACTATAATAAAGGTGTGAAACTTAGGAGGTTTGAGGTTGGGGATTTGGTTCTTCAAGAGGTGGAGGCTTCTACGCCCCCAAAATCTAGGGAAACTGATGCCTAATTGGGAGGGACCCTATAAGGTCATTGAGGTGCCAAAGCCAGGTACTTACTGGCTTCGAGCAATGGATAGAACAAAAGTCAAGAACATTTGGCATGCAGGGAGACTTCGAAAGTATTATCTGTAGAGCATGTCTAAGTAGTTCGTCTATTTAACTTTGTAAAATTTTAAAGTTATATTAATAATGTAAGACCCCAACTTTTTATGAATAAAGAATTAATTTTCTCTAATTATTATTCTAAATAGTAATGTGATAATTTAATAAATGCAATAGTTATAGTTGATATGTGCAAATTTTAAAAAGTAAGCAAGTTGTCATAAAATATTCGTTGTGTCGGGGAATATTCGTTTTGTCGGAGAATATTCGTTTTGTCGGGGAATATTCGTACGACGGCGCAATCATTGGTGGACCCCACAATGGAATGACTATCGGATATAGAAAGCGACAAAAATAACCTTTTTATAAAAATAACGGCAAAACTTTTATCGTTAAACTGTTGACATATCCGGTGATAAAAGTATAGTAATACGCGTTGTTGCACAGTGGCACACAGTATTGCACAGTATCTCTGACTATTGATTCTTACGTAAGAAGTCACTTAGTATTTCATTCAATAATTTCCACAATAGTTGCTGCATAGTATCTCATATTATTGATTCAATAATTGTTATAGTAACATCTGCACAATATTTATATTATCAGTAATTGTCACGACACAGTTACTCATATTATTTAATATTATTAGTTGGCATTATTGGCAATGTCTAGAAAGTTCTGTAAAGGAAAGGGGTTAGGGTTATTTAATTGCGCGCCAATAAAGAGAAATCTTTATCGAAAAGCCTCCTCTTTTTTGGGAACGAACTGGTTGTCAATATTGTGAGTTATAATATTAATGATGAATAATTGTTGAAAAATTGTGTTGATTAAAGATAAGTATAATAATTGATGAGTGGAAAATATTTGTTCAATTTGTGATATAAATAGAGGAGTTTATTGTAAGTTTGACTTATTATTCCATGGACCCCCACGTACTAATTTGTCAAACCGTCGGTAGAAATTTATCTCAGTTTTGCTACATTATTATTATAATAGTAATAAAACAGAAAACTTTTTATATAAAACATAATTTTTTTATAATATATATATAAAGTTGTTTGTTTTATTAGAATATAAATAGAATATATTATATTATATATAAAGTTTTTGTTTTATTAAAATATTTTATTGCATAGTGCTGCATAGTAAAATCAAATTTTCGCCGAATTCGTCCGTGATTTTTGTCTTTCTGTTCATCCGTGATTATTTTCTTAAATAGTGCCATACCATTCTCCAATAAATAGGTTGCTTAGTTAAGAAATGAAAATTACACCAGAATCAGAGAATTATTCTTCTATAATATTGTGCGTATTTCTTTCTAGTATAAGAATACTTTGAGTGTAGTTAATAGTGCAAGATTTTCTCAAGATAATCTCCGTTATATCAGTCAGATTTAGTCTCCTACTAATGTAAATGATGTTATTTTCTTTCAATACTCGTAAGGGTTGTCATTCTATTCTTTATTAATTTGTGAGAATAACCTGTCTATGCGGACTACCGCATGCATGGTGAATAACCATTCGTATTTATTCTTTATTAAATTGTGAAATGATCTGTCTACGCGGATTACCGCATGACGGGTGAAAATTCATTTGTAGTTTTGTATATTCTTTCATACTCGTATGTGATATCATTTCTTTTGTACTCGACAAGGGATATCGTTTTCTTTCATATTTCTCCATTTATGGTACGAAATTATTATTTGTTTTCATAACATTATTATTAAATGGTGAAAATCCCTGAAATTAGTAGAATATCCTTGATAGTTTGCGCTCCATCTAATATCATTTCACTGGAATATTGGTCTGAATTTTTTTATTAAATTTTAATCTTTTCATGTCGTAGTACTATTCATTCGGGGTACTATTCATACGGTACTATTCATAACAAAATTAAATTTTCTTTTCTTTGTCCAAGTTTTCTTTTATGAATTTCATTCTTGAATTTTACTCCACAACTGGTTATCATGTTGACAATTTGAATATTCTTGAACTTAGATGAATTAAATTACAAATCTCTAATATTGTCCTTGGTCTCACTTGATTCATTCTTTATATCATTATCATCATCCTCATGCTTAAATTGTGGTAAAAAGTTATATTTGGCCCGTAGTGCAAAGATGAACTGTTGATTGGTATGATTATGACTAGGAATTGTGTATTGGTATAATCATGACCTTTGGTGTCACATAAAAATGCTTGTGGTGAAAGTTCTCTTTGACCCGTAGTGCAAAGATGGACAGGTATTTGGCATGATCATGACCATTGGTGATACAAATGAATATCTTTGGCCCGTAGTGTAAATATAAAATGTTGACTTGCATAAGTATTGATTGGTGTTATAGGGATTAAATATTTCTGATGGACCTCTAACTCGTAGAATATAGTAGACATCATTCTCTACTTAACTCTTATAATGGATTTCTATTTTCGCTGCAGTTGTTGATCTAAAACTTGTTGTCCATAATGTTTTATCTGATTTATTATTGTTGAAGGCTAACGATAATTTTTTCTTCATTATCTTAGTCATAATATTCTTTACTGAGCTAGTTGAGCTCACCCTTTTCCTTTTGGTTCTATTGTTCTTCTCAAGAAATGAGAGTGTCACTAGGACTAGTCGGGGAGTGGAGTAATGATCCAAGATAGTGCTATGGTAGTCCTCACTATGTTGTAAAATAGTGTGTCAATAATCGTAATGAGGACTTAAATTGAGTATGGATATTGTCGTATTATGTATAGTGCAATATTTGTATTAAAACTCACAATTTATGTGGTCGTATTTTGTTCGACAGTTAATAGTCGTAAATAGAAAGTTTGTATTTGAATTTTGTACCATGTATTTTGGCGACTCAGAATGGGTTGTGTGGACCTATTTTGGGGGCGTCACAGTTGGTATCAGAGCTATATGCAAAGAGCCCCGAGTCTCTATCTGGTGACTACCTGTGTGGGATGCACCGAAGCCAGACTCTCTGTAGGGGACACAGTGAATAACGGTGGCAAGCTGATAGGTATCATTGTGAAGTGCTATCCAAGGTTGGGATGTGAGTCACAGTTGGTATCAGAGCTGAGGGATATGATCTCTGGTGGAGATCTGGGATTAGAACTAGGAGGGGAGAGACGAGTAAAACCTTCGCTAGTGTGTCCTACCTAAGCTTATTGGTTATTTAATTGGTCGATCAAAATATAGGGATAATATGTGACATGTCAATTTCTTTAATTAACCCTTATTTTATGACATTAATTGAGAATGGCAACTAAAAATCCGGAGATAAGCAATGGAGCATATGAGACCATTGAGACACTGCCAATCAATAACCTGGATAATGTGTATCACGAAGGCAATAATCCTACTGTAAACAACACCACCGACCAAATGATGAACGATGGAGTGTTTAGGAGCTTTTTACATATCATGCAAAACCAGACGAGAGAGACTCCTGTACAAAATGCAGGTGGAAACAATGGTAACTCACGGCTGGTCACTGCTAAGTAATTCAAATTGGAAAGATATGGGATCCTAACTTCACTTAATGCTTCATCCAGATTATACACCTCTTGTTAAGCCTAATTAATTACTCCGGATTGCTAGTCAAGAGCACGAAGGTAAAACATGGCTATCTTTCGATATACCATGCCAAAATCACATAAAATCCACAAAATAGATAGAATTCATATGAACATCAATATTACCTAATTCACTATATTTCTATGTGACTTACAAGTAATATTGATTCAAGTGGAAGCTCTCTCAAATGACTACACATGGTAAGCCGATATATGTCTATCCGGATTACGAATCACAAAATCTATCACATGCAAATTTCATGAACAAATGCTAACATGGACAAATCTAAATTTGTACTTCCTCTATCGATTCCATACAAATTATTAAGGTAGATGGTGATCAAGCATCTAAACAATAAACACAACCATGCTAGGCAATCCATACATAATCAATCACACATAACAAAGAGGCATATAGATCTGAACTAATCAATAAGCTCTATTAGAATCCCATAATGGTGACTAGTTCATTACTGAAGTAATAACCATTATGGGGTTTAATCCAAGCATTGAGATATACAAAGAAAGCAAGAGAGTTAGGAGAATAAGAAATTGCAAATATGATAAATCTCTGTCCAAAGTAAACCTCCAAGCTTAGTTCAAATCCACAAACAACCCAAATTAAAACCCTAATAATCAAAATCTACTAAGAACCAAAGAGAGAAGCTAAATTAGTAAAAATAGTAGCTAAGAACTCTCTCTAGCTCTTCAAAACCCTAGAATGGAAATAAAAATGATTAAAACTTAGTCTTGTAACTTGCAAATACACCCTCATATGGAAAACATGCTACAGGAACTTTTTAAATGAAAAGTCAATCTGCTAGAAATTTTGAATAACGCGGTCGCGCCACCCCGTAAGCCATTTGGGGCGCTGGCGCGCTAATATGCAGAATGATTTCCTCCTGGCGCGGGTGTGCCACTTTTGCCCTTCATGCTGGCGCGGTCGCGCTGTGCTGGTTTGCTGTATTCTTTTGTTGGTTCATTGCTGGTTCACTTGTGCTCCTTTGCTTGCTACCTTAGTCTTCTTTCTTCTTTCACTTGCCATTGCTCAGATGCCATTTCCACATGCAGGCTATGCTCCATATTCAGTTCATCACATGCTCACCATCTTGCTAAGTCCATGCCCTTTCCATGCCATTGCTTGCCAATTGAGTTTCCTTAATGCAACCTATAACACAAAGATAAAAAGCATCAAAAGACACTAAAACACTTGAGATTAAGTAAAATTCTAGTAAGTTGATAACCAATAAGTAGGTATTAAACCTACTTATCAAATACACCCAAACTTGAACTATTGCTTGCCCTCAGGGAACAAACACAAATGTAAACTACATGCTATGAAACTCTACTAATATGAAAATGTATCCCAAAATTCAGCCATGTTATGAATTCCAATAAAATGTGCCTCAAAGAAATAACAAGATCTATGAACAAAGTATCAATCCCAAGCTTAAGTCATAAGAACATACAATTCGAAAATCCCAACCTATGGCTAAGATGTAGTGTGTGTGTGCTATATCCACAAATAAGCTTAATAAAGGTGAAGATTCCACATGATATACTTCTAAGGAAGAAAACTAAGGTTTTAAGTCAAGAAGTTTGAGCATATATGAAATAAAAACCAATCCAACATATCAATACAAGCTCAGGTTTAACAAAGGGTTTATTCTGCTTTTATTTACTCACGAGGGCGATATTCGCACTATCCCGTGGTTACACCCAACTGTGCAATGTCAAGCCCTCTTAGGCTTTTCAATGATACCCATTTAACGAGCTTTCGACCAACGACTCCTAAACCATAAGGCTTTAGGGCGCTGAGTGTAGGGACAATCCCCTAGGGCGTACTTGCTCGAGTATCAAAGGCCACAAGACTTAGTTAGCCAAGGTGTTTATTCTATTTTTTTTTCTCAATTTTTTTTCTTTTTCTTTTTAGCATGCATACCCAATGTTTTCCCCCAAACTTGAATTTCTGTGTCATTATGGCCATTATTCATTTTCAACACAATTCTATCATTAAAAATAAAATTTTTCCCTCAGAAGACAAGCATGTGCTAATCTAACCAACAAGCAAATAATAACAATGTCGTGCTATCCGGTAACATCAAAGCAACAGACATAGATTACATCATGTATGAACTTATAACTAAGCTTAAGTTATCAACTGAGTTCAAAAATCTATAACATTTCAATATCATCATCGGCCATACTGAAATTCAACAGACTAAAAACATGGGATTATGCTATGCAATGCAACTAAACACATACTACATAAACAAAACTAAATTTTTTATGCAAAATTAACTAACAAAATACTAAAATGCAACTACTATGCAACCTAAACATGCAATTAAAACTATATGCAACTAATTACTAACTACACCCCAATACCCCCAAACTTAAAATTTTCATTGTCCTCAATGGAGATAAAATGTAAGGAAACTCCCCTATGTATCAGCATGGCCACCCGACTCGGGTGGAGAATCTGGCGGCAGATATGGCATGGCAGAACTGAAGACGGGCCACTCCACAAGTGTCTCTTGCTGAGCAAACGCCTCAGCGAGTGCCTGAGATAGGCCAGCTGTATATGCTGTGAAGTTGCCGTGCAAAGCATCCATCCTCACCTTTAATCGCCTCATCCGGAAATCCTGATTCACTGTACTGGTTGGAGGAGGAGCGGATGCCTCTGTTGGCTATAGTGAAGGAACTGGCGTAGGAGTAGGCAGTATAAATCCTTTGCCCTGTGGATGTGCCGTGCCACCAGCCCAATCTTCAAATTTCTTGATGGTGGCGTAAGTGATGTCCTAGCTCGGCATCTGGACCTGTTCGTCCTCCCATTCAACTCCAGTCTGGGCACACAGATGCGTCACTACTGAAGCGTGCAAAATACTACCAGTGGTACTGCCCCGCATATAGCGTAACATGTTCTGATGGAGTAGATGTCCAACATCGATATACTTCCCAGTAGAGATTCCCCACAGATTAATGGCCCTCTTGGCCGGAATGTCATGTTGGTGAGTGGAAGGCATCAGATTGGTGCATATGAACAGATTCCACGCCTTTGCATATTGTTTCAGTGCTGAGCTGGGGAAATTGGTGGGTGTATCGGTGCCTGACTTATAATTCCACCTCGTCCCTGGCACAAGTTAGTCTCAAACCGTTCAGCTTTGACCCAATTTACTCTGCCAGTTGGGGGATTAGGCAACTGAAACACCTCACGGATTGCCGGTGGGAGGTAATTAACATGTATGCCCCTGACGAATGAAATTCCGCTCTGTGTCTCCCGTGCGTTTGCATAAAACTCTCCAATTATGGACATTGGAGCAGGCGCAGGAGTTACTACAACCCCAAACCATAACCGCTCTTTGATCATATCTAGCATTTGGCCATCTTCCTTGGTCGGCTTCAGCCCCCGTTCCTTCATAAATGTCTTTGCCGCAATTCTATAATATTTAGTCTGTGCCGCAAGGCTGATGAACTTGGTCAAATCCACATTGTCCTCATCCTGGCTACTGTGAGCGGGTGATTCAGGAGTGGCTGATCGAGCTCTTTTCGAACCCATGATCTCTTGCAGACAATTCCCTTGCAACTAATTTGATGAATGCTGAAGAACAACCCTAAAACATCTTCTGAAATCTGTGAGCAAACCATAACTTTGAAATAGAGAGTGGAGAATGATATGATGAAGTGGTTAGGGTTAGGTTTTGTATCAATTTATAATGGAGAGAAGAGGGGAGGTGATTTCTGTGGAGGGGCTAATGGCTAAGGCTATTATATAGAATTGGAGAGGGAGTGAGTAGTGGAGGCTAGGGTTCGTGGGAATGGTGCAGTAGTCGAATTGGAATAGGAGTAGATTAGGTCTTTTGAGAGAAAGAGAGAGAGTTTGTATATGAGAGGGTTGTGTATCAGAATTCGACCAAATAACATAAGTTATAAGGAATGGGTCGAGATTTAAAAAAAATTATAACCGGCAGATTTTTGGGGTCGAGCGCAGGGGACGCCAGGCTTTGCTTTGAGTGAGGCGCAGTCGTGCGTAGCAAAGCTGCTCTCTGGTCTGGGTATTGGCGCTGCTGCTCTGCTTTTTCCTTTGAGGCTGGCGCGGTCGCGCTGCCCTGAGCCCAGCAGTGAACTTTTTTGCAGCAGTGAAGAATAAGCAGCAAACTGACATGCATTTTATTTCCTGCACAAATAGCATTGAAAAATGAGATATAAATGATTCCATACTCAAAATTGGAACCATGCAAGATATATGTATGTATCCTCAAAAATGCTATGTATGTAAATCCTTTCTAAAATATATGCAATAGGCTCCTAACTCAAAATTGTTCAAAATTTTCATGAATTTTAGAATTAAACAAGGGGAGGGAAATATAGATATGAAACCAGAATTAAATGAGAGGGAGAAGAGAGATGATGGGGTGCCTCCCATCGAGCGCTTGTTTATAGTCAATTAGCTCGACTCTGTCTGAACTGGTCATGTAGTGGAAAGGATCGAGGCAATTTTCTATCGATCGACTTCGCCCCCATAGTAGTGCTTCAACCTTTGCCCATTCACTTTAAATGGTTTATTCAGGTATTGATCGAAAATCTCGACTGCACCATGTGGAAACACGGTTTTCACCGTGAAAGGTCCCGACCATCTCGACTTTAGTTTGCCCGAGAAAAGTCTAAGGCGTGAGTTGAATAAAAACATAGCTTGACCCGGCTCAAACTTTCTCTCCATATTTTTACAATCGTGCCACCTTTTCACTTTTTCCTTGTACAGCTTTGAGTTTTCGTAAGCCTGCAGTCTGAATTCATCTAGCTCATTTAATTGGAGAAGGCGCTTCTCCCCTGCAGCTTTCAAGTCAAAGTTCAGATTTTTTATGGCCCAGTAGGCCTTGTGCTCAAGTTCCATAGGAAGGTGGCAAGCTTTCCCATATACTAGCTGATACGGTGACATACCTAATGGTGTCTTGTACGCAGTCCTGTATGCCCAAACTGCATCATCGAGCTTAAGGGACCAATCTTTTATTGTGGGATTGACAATTTTCTTTAAGATCCTTTTCACCTCACGATTGGACACCTCAGCTTGGCCGTTTGTTTGGGGATAGTAAGCCGTGGCGACACAATGATTCACCCCATACTTGGCCAATAGTGTAGTAAACTGTCGATTGCAGAAATGGGTGCCTTCATCACTTATGATGGCCCGAGGAGTCCCGAATCTTGTGAATATACTCTTTTAAAGAAATCGCAAGACCACCCTAGCATCATTTGTTGGTAAGGCTGCTACTTCCACCCACTTGGACACATAGTCCACTACCAATAGGATATACAAAATTTTGCACGACGAAACAAATGGCCCCATGAAGTCTATCCCCCAAACGTCAAATATCTCAACCTCTAGGATCATATTCAAAGGCATCTTATGCCGTTTGGATATATTACCTACCCTCTGACACCGATCACATTTTTGCACGAAGTTGTAAGCATCTTTAAAGAGAGTTGGCCAATAAAATCCTGCCTGAAGCACTTTGACTGCTGTCCTCTCGCCCCTGTAGTGTCCTCTATATACTGATGAATGGCAATCCTGAAGTATGTTGTCCGTCTTACTTTTTGGGATGCAGTTTCTGATCATTCTATCTGCGCACTGCTTAAAAAGATAAGGCTCATCCCAAATATACCATTTAACATCATGTAAAA
Organism: Panax stipuleanatus; assembly: GCA_020205555.1. Taxonomy (NCBI): domain Eukaryota; kingdom Viridiplantae; phylum Streptophyta; class Magnoliopsida; order Apiales; family Araliaceae; genus Panax; species Panax stipuleanatus. The sequence continues at coordinate 5,112,322 of CM035118.1, forward strand.
ACTTCTTCTTCTGGGGTCTAGTCAAATCAGAAGGGATAATGTTGCTCATTAAAAAGTTCACAAAGTCCGCAAACTATGGCATTTCTCCTTGCACCACAAATAACTGTTCATCCGGGAAGAACTCATTAATCATCATTTTATCATTCGTGTCCTTTCCCGGGTTCTCCAATCTGGATAAGTGGTCAACCACTTGGTTTTCGGTCCCCTTTCTGTCTTTGATTTCCAAATAAAACTCTTGTAGAAGAAGTATCCATCGAATGAGACAGGGCTAAACATCTTTTTTACTAATCAGGTATCAAACTGCAGCATGATCGGTGTATACGACTACTCTTGTGCCTATCAGATAGGACCAGAATTTATCAAATGCATATACCACCGCTATAAGCTCCTTCTCTGTGGTAGTGCAATTCAGTTGGGCATCCGTCAGGGTCCTACTGGCATAATAAATGACATGAAAAACTTTCTCCCTGCATTGCCCCAAGACAACTCCCACAGCGAAATCACTCGCATCACACATCAGTTCAAACGGAAGAGACCAGTCAGGAGTTGTGATAATGGGTGCCGTAGTCAATCTTTTCTTTAAGTTCTCGAAAGCGGCTAAACATTCCTCTTCGAATCTAAACGAGACATCTTTCTCAAGAAAACTGCATAGTGGCTTTGTGATCTTTGAGAAGTCCTTTATGAATCGGCGATAGAACCCTGAGTGCCCAAGGAAACTACGAACCCCTTTCACAGAAGTTGGTGGCGATAAACTCTCAATAGTCTCCAGCTTTGCACTGTCCACCTCTAATCCTTTCCCTGAAACTTTATGTCCTAGGATAATGCCTTCCTGTACCATGAAATGGTACTTTTCCCAATTCAGCACTAAATTGGTCTCAACACACCTCTTTAACACCATAACAATATTCTCCAAGCATATGTCAAAAGAGTCTCCAAAGACTGAGAAGTTGTCCATGAAAACTTCCACATTTTGCTCAACCATATCGTAGAATATTTCCATCATACATCTTTAGAATGTGGCCGGAGCGTTGCATAATTCGAAAGACATCCTCTTGAATTCAAAGGTACCATATGGGCACGTGAAGGTAGTCTTCTCCTGATCTTCCGGGCTATAAATATCTGGTTATACTCTGAATAACCATCTAAGAGGCAGTAGTAGTCATGTCCCACTAACCTATCCAACATTTGGTCAATGAACGGGAGAGGGAAATGGTCCTTTCTTGTCGCCTTGTTCAATCTGCGATAATCCATGCAGACCCTCCACCCTGTGACTGTTTTGGTAGGTATCAGTTCATTATTTTCATTGGACACTACTGTCATGCCTCCCTTCTTTGGAACGCATTGCACCGGGCTTACCCATGAACTGTCTGAGATTGGATATATGATTCTGGCATCTAACCACTTTAGGATCTCTTTTTTAACGACCTTTTTCATTATAGGATTCAATCTCCTTTGTTGCTCCACTGTCGGCTTACTGTCATCCTCTAGGAGTATCTTATGCATGTAGAATGAGGGGCTGATCCCCTTGATGTCAGCTATGGTCCACCCAATAGCCGATTTGAATTCTCGTAGCACTCACAGCAGTTTACTTTCCTGGCAAGATGTTAGTGCAGCAGCAATTATAACAGGCAACTTTGAAGATTCACTTAAAAATGCGTACCTTAGATGATTCGGAAGAGGCTTAAGATGAAGATTGGGAGGCTCCTCAAGAGAAGGTTTAAGTTGCTCCGATGTCTCCCCTGTATGTCCGAGTGGTTCAATGGGAATCTTTAATTTTCTCATCTGTGGTACTGTGTTCAGAATTTGTACATACTCCACAACATCTGCATCCTCCATGTCAGACTCTCCTAGTAATGCACTCTCTAAAGGATCCATGCTCATCACTTGCTTAGCCTCTTCATGCATTACCCTGTTGACTACATTAACCCGGAAACACTCTTCTTCATCAGTGGGGAACTTTATAGCTTTGAAGGCATTAAATGTAACTCTTGGTCCTGAACTTTCATTGTCAGTTCTCCCTTTTGTACGTCTATGAGTGTTCGTCCAGTAGCTAGAAAAGGTCTCCCAAGAATGATCGGTATGTCTTTGTCCTCTTCGTAGTCCAGAATTATGAAGTCGGCAGGGAAGATAAACTTGTCCACTTTCACCAAGACATCTTCTACGATACCCCTCGGGTATGTGATGGACCTATCGACAAGCTGCAATGATATGTTTGTCGGCTTAGGAGCCGGCAATCCCAACTGTGTGAATACCGATAGAGGCATCAGATTTATACTTGCCCCCAAGTCACATAAACACTTACTGAAGGAAAATCTTCCAATGGAGCAAGGTATCGTAAAACTGCCTGGATCGTTGAGCTTTGGAGGTAGTTTTCGTTGCAATACTGCACTGCATTATTCTGTTAAGGCAATTGTTTCACAATCCTCTAGTTTCTTCTTTCTTGACAATATGCCTTTCATAAACTTCGCATAGCTTGGCATTTGTTCCAAAGCTTCTGCAAAAGGAATGTTAATCTGCAGTTTCTTAAACACCTCCAAGAACTTAGCGAACTATTTATCTAATTTTTGTTTCTGAAGTCTCTGAGGGTATGGTGCAGAAGGGTACACAACTGGTGGTGTAGCATTGGTTTTCTCAACTTTATCATACTTCTCTGCCTCTACTGCATTATCCTCATCATTTTCCTCATTTAAAACCACTTCAGATTTTTCTGTAGATGGGCGCTTTTTCGACAACTATTTACTTTGTAAAATTTGCACAAATCACCCATAACTATAACATTTATTAAATTATCACCTTACTATTTAGAATAATATTTAGAGAAAATTAAATTTTTATTCATAAAAAGTTGGGGTCTTACAAGTAGCATGATACTAAACACCTGTATCAATAACCCAATCAATTTTTTGATTAACAACATATAAGCATTCTTCTTCCCCGAATGAAAAAATACTACATCTTCGGTAACTGTAGTTGTATTATTCTTCTCCTCAACCCTCACTTGCTCACCATTTTTTGTTTGTCTAACCAGATTTTGCAATTTCTTTTGAAGTGACCCTCCTTGTTGCAATGACAACACCTGTATGTAACGCCTTCTCTGGTCTTTGACTTGCTCCTATGATTTCTAGAATTTTTGCTTTTGCTGTGATTTATGTTTCCCTTTTGAGATCCCCAGAAGTTACTTTTACTCCTATTCTCTACCACAAATGCTTGTGTCTCAAAATTCAAACCCCGCATATTTCACCTTGTTTCCTCATTGTGTATGCTGTCCTTGACAATCTATATGATGATTTTTCCTTCCGGAGCTGAATTGCTTAGTGACACAACCTAAGTTTCCCAACTGTTATGCAACGAATTGAGAAGCAACAATGTTTGAATCTCATCCTCAAGATTCAACTTCATAGTAGACAAGTGGTTCACCAATCCCTGAAACTCACTCATATGCTCGAATACACTGCTACCATATTTGTACTTCAGGTTCACGATCTTTCAAATCACAAAAAGGTCTTATTATGTGCATTCTTCTTCTCGTACATAGACTCTAATATAGTCCATAGTGTATAAGAATCCGTTTCCTACGAAACATGGTGGAACACACTCTGATTGATCCACTATCGGATGTGATCGATCGTCTTCCTGTGCATCTTTTTCCAATCAACCTTGTTTGCGGGCTTTCCCCCCTTAAACTCCAATGGGTCATACAAATCCTTGTAAGAAAGAATATCTTTCATTCTAGGCTTTCAGATCGAAAAATTAGATGATGTCAATTTAATCACGGTGTCACTTGATTCCTCCATTTAATTTATCAAAAAGCATCTGGCCAAAGAACTTTGCTCTTGATACCACTTTGTTGGGAAAACTTCCTCCAACTATAACTGTCTTTGATAAATTAAATAAACCACCACAATTTAAATAAATAAATTATAACCGCAAAAAGTAATAGTATGAAAAATAAACCAAACACAAGACACCAAATCATACGTGGAAAACATTCTAAAACTAAGAGGTAAAAATCATGGGCCGAAGTCTGAAAAATTCCACTATAATCAACTATGAGTACAAATAGTCCTTCCAAATTTTATAACTAAAAATTTGAAATATTATAAAATTGAGAGAATACATGAATACTTTAATTTCAGTTAAAACTAATTACCTCAATTAATGATAAGTATAATGAAATCAATTATGGCAGAAAACTCTCTTGCCATCAGTGCTGCCTCCCACGTCTCTATATATATTGATAAGAGTGATTACATCAATTACATGATAACTATAAATTTGAAATACAAACTATATCAGATTATAGATATCTATTTGTTATACATAACAACCCAAATATGTACAAAGTTTGAATTAGTTAGAAGAGCCCAAGTTATGTTGGAAAGGGGAGACCAAATAGAGTAGGAGATCAATTGCAGTTACTGTTTCAATACCCCCCGTCAAGCTGACGGTGGTGGGGAACTAAATGTTAGCTTGTCTCGAAGGAAAGCGAAGCGTGTAGAATGGAGAGGCTTGGTGAAGATGTCTGCTATTTGATCATTAGTAGAAACATATCTTACCAGGAGAGTACCTTTGGCAACACGTTCACGAACAAAATGAAAATCAACCTCGATATGCTTCGTACGAGCATGAAATACAGGATTTGCAGCAAGATAAGTTGCACCAATGTTATCACACCAAAGTATTGGTGAATCTTTGAGAAAAAGTCCGAGTTCACCCAACAAGGATTGTAACCACACAAGTTTAGCAGAAGCATCAGCAAACGCTTTATATTCAGCCTCAGTAGAGGAGCGGGCAATAGCGTGCTGTTTCTTTGATGACCAAGAGATGAGATTAGGACCCATATAAATAGCAATTCCTCCTGTTGACTTACGATCATTAACACACCCTGCCCAATCAGAATCCGTGAATGCCTGTAAAGCCAGAGGTTTAGAAGAACGAATAATAGATAAACCATAAGCCGAAGTCGATTGGAGATAACGTAAGATGCGTTTAACAGCTGCCCAATGTTCTTCGCTAGGAGCATGCATGAATTGACAAACCTTATTAACATCATATGACAAATCTGGGCGAGTGAGAGTGGTATACTATAAAGCTCCCACTATTTGTCTATATAAGGTAGGATCAGAGAAAGTAACCTGATTTGTATTGGTCAAACTCACAACAACGGAGGCTGGTGTGCGAAGAGGTTTACAATTGGATATAGTTGCTCGCTTTATGATATCTTGGATATATTTTTGTTGTGAAAGTAATATCCCGTTGAGCAATGGAACGACTTCCACTCCTAGAAAATAATGTAAAGTACCTAGATCTTTAAGTGAGAACTCACTGCTTAACACAAGAATCAGTTCATCAATAGCCTCATTAGAATTTCCTATCAAGATAATGTCATCTACATAGACTAATACTATTAAATGTATAGATCCAACATAAAATATGAACATTGATGTGTCAGAACGAGATATCATAAAACCCAATTGGAGGAGAAAAGTAGACAAACGGGAGTACCATGCACGTGGTGCCTGCTTAAGGCCATATAACGAGCGATGTAGATGACAGACATGATGAGGATGAGTAGGATCCTCAAAACCAGGTGGTTGGAGCATAAAGACTGTTTCGGACAATGTTCCATGTAAGAATGCATTATTAACATCCAGTTGTCGAATTTTCCAAGACTTAGAAATAGCTAGAGAAAGAATCACCCGAATGGTAATAGGCTTAACAACAGGACTGAAAGTTTCAGAGTAGTCTAAACCCTTTTCTTGATGATAACCCTTAGCAACATGACGGGCTTTTTATATTTTAATTTGCCCATTAACCCTTTTTTTAACTTTGAACACCCACTTGCAGCCAATAATGTTCATCGAATTAGATTTGGGAACAAGATTCCAAGTACCATTAGTCAACAATGCATTAACTTCATCAGCCATCGCTTTGCGCCAATGAGGATGACGATTTACTTGAGAGAAACAGGCTGGCTTGGAAAGAGGGTCCAGAACTGAGTTTAAAGCCGTTGGTGTAAAATCCCCAAGCCGACGAGTCATAGAACGAGTCATGACTTGGGAAACTGGTGGACTGGAGTCCAAGTTAGCAGATAGAGGAAGGACAACATTGGGGATAGTGGATAATGATTCTAAAGAGTCCATGGCTACAGATTGTGACATCTCATACGGAGGGGAGGAGATAGGGATAATACAAGCATAAATGTCGGTCAATCTTGCAGTTCGATTAGGTGTTGTATCAACCCTAGTATGTGACATAGGAATGGATTGGAGCAATGATATATCTGGATGTGAGGTTGAGACAGATTGCATGGACGTAGCAAAAGGAGTATGCGGGGAAAATTATTGAAAAGCAGACAGGGGCGTAGACTGTCTGGATTGGTGTTTATGCTGTTTGGATTGAACAGAAGTAGAACTTGAAACATGGGAAAAGTGCTGATGTGGGGAAAATTATTGAAATGCAGACATGGGCGTAGACTGTCTGGAATGGTGTTCATGCTGTCTGGATTGGACAGAATCAGAACCTGAAACAGGGGGAAAATGCTAAAATACCTAAGGTTGGCTAGGTATCATAGGCTGAAGGTTAGTATCAAGAGAAGATACAATGTTAGACATAGGCTGAAGGTTAGTATCAAGAGAAGATACAATGTTAGACAAGGGATAATGGTCTTCATAATCGAACATGCCTAGCAGTATAAAAACGATTAGTTTTCAAATCAAGGTAATGATAACCTATGTGAGAAGAACAATATCCTAAGAAAAGACAAGGTGTAGAACGATAATCAACCTTATGACGATTATACGGACGGATAAGAGGATAACACAAGCATCCAAAAACTTTTAAGAACGAGTAATCAGAAGACCGAGTAAAAATGCATTCATAAGGAGATTTATTTTTGGAAACAGAAGAAGGCATACGATTAATTAGAAAAACAGCCGTGTCAAAAGCAAAATGCCAGAATTTAAAAGGAACACGCGAGTGTGCAAGCAAAGTGAGTCTAGTTTCAACAATATGACGATTTCTGCATTTAACCATGCCATTTTGTTCATGTGTATGTGTACAAGAAAGTCGATGTGAAATTCCAATTTTTTCAAAAAAGGTATGCAGCGTACGATATTCACCACCCCAATCAGTTTGAATCGATTTAATTTTATAATTAAATTGACGTTCTACTAGTAATTAGAATTTTTGAAAAATAGGAAAACATCAGATTTATGCTGCATTGGATAAAACCAAATATATTTTGAATACACATAAATGAAAATGACGAAATAACGATGTCCTTCTGTTGACAGAGTGGGAGAGGGACCCCACACATCACTATAGAGCAATTCTAAAACAGAATGAACTTTATGTTTTGTCAAAGGTAAGTGAAGTAGGGAAGACTTTACTAACTGTCAAGCATTACATAAACCTAACTTATTGACAGACACAGGTAACTTGTTACAACCAATTATTTGCTGAAGAACACGAGTGTGTGGATGGCCAAGGCGACTATGCCAACAACTAGAAGATGCTTTAGCTGAAAGAAATACTGAAGGGGTGTGGTTGACTAGAGGTCTGATGCTGGAGAGGGTATACAACCCATGATTACTCGGTCCTGATATGAGGATTTTCCCCGACTTTTGATCCTTCACATGAAAAACATTAGAATGAAACTCAAAAAAGACATTATTATCAGAAGTAAATTTTTGAACAGAAAATAATGATTTTGTGAGTGAAGGAACATGCAATGTATCATTAAGTTTAAAAGAGGAGGTAGGAGTAAGTAAAGAAGAAGAGCCAACGTAAGTAATACAAAGGCCATTACCATTACCAACTTGGAGAGTATCAGACCCATTGTACGTATCAAAACGACTGAGCAAAGAAATATCTGGTGTGGCATTATGAGTAGCACCTGTGTTAGGGAACCAAGCATTTATAGGAGTGGTTGACTGGTAGAATGAGGCTGTGTTAGCACTAGGTGGATTGGCATGGTTGTATCGTTGATCACAGTTTGCTGTTGTGTGATTAAAACAAAAAACAAATTTAACATTTGGTGCTCCGATCATGCTATCCACGAAACCCTTGGTTACGTCAAAAATTATTTTGAGTACTACTCCCATTATAGTTTCGCCCCTTGTTATTATAAGTATTCCCATTGTTAGGCCTGGATGAGTTGTTACCATTGCGAGGCCTAGCACTCTTCTGAACAAAATTAGCACTTGGGTTGATAGAAGGTTCCAGGGCAGATGTGATGGAAGGGACAATAGAGCTGCTATGGCTAAGTATATTTTGGTGCAACTGTTCTTGGTTAAGAAGAAGACTATAAAGAGTTGTAAAATCAATAGGGGTAGCACGAGCATCAATAGAGTTCATGACATTGTGAAACTCCAGACGGATTCCTTTGAAAAGAATGACAAAGAAATCGGCCATGGCCATAGGCCTACCTGCTGCAGCTAATTGATCCCAAATGCCTTTGGCTTTGTAGAAATAGATGAAAACAGAGTCGTCATTTTGTCTACACTCTTGAAGTCGAATATGTAAATTAACAATTCGAGTAGTTGATAGTGACGCATATGCGTGCTCAAGCATAACCCATAGTTGTCGAGAAGTTTGGGCATCAATGATGAGGGGTATTATATCTTCTCTCAAAGAAGAAATTAGTAGGCTCAAAAGATTTTGATCTTGTTGAAACCACTACTGGTATGCAGGATTTTCTGCAGGTGTCCGGTTTATAGGTGTAGATGTCTGGTTTGCAGTTGGTTCTGTTTCAGCAGTATACTGTGGTGGGGGAGGAAAAGAACCATCAACAAACTTGAGAAGAGAGTTTCAACGCAAAAGTGGGAGTACATGTGCCTTCCATGACAGGTAATTCTCTGGTGTTAGTTGCAGTCGAATAACTTGGTTGGGATTACTAATATTAATAGCGGAAGTGAGAGATTGGGTGGTTTAGTTTAGAGGTGTTGGTACGGTGGTGGAAGAAAAAAGTGACATGGCTTCGATACCAAATTAATGCTAAGTATAATGGAATCAATTATGGCAGAAAGCTCTCTTGCCATCAGTGCTGCCTCCCACGTCTCTTTATATATTGATAAGAGTGATTACATCAATTACAGGATAACTATAAATTTGAAATACAAACTATATCAGATTATAGATATTTATTTGTTATACATAACAACCCAATATATGTAGGAAGTTTGAATTAGTTAGAAGAGCCCAAGTTATATTGGAAAGAGGAGACAAAATAAAGTAGGAGATTAATTACAGTTACTATCTCAATAACCTCATCACTCAAAACCTCCGAATTTACTAGCTTTCAAACAATTAATTGATCCGAAAATATGATGAATATCCGTGAATAATCCTTCACAAAAGCTCTTAATTTTATCACATGCACCCAGTGTTATTTCTTCTTCTTATTCCGTATGTTAATCCCAAAAGCAGCACTTTAATAGAATTCATTGATCCCAATTCAAGTCGCATATCCCATATACATATACCTATATATATATACATATACATATATATATATATATATATACGGTCCGGATCTTAAGCTCACTCAACTAAAAGCTCACCCAACTCACCCTCTTTTAGCGACTAGATCGGGCGACAGTTTAGTTCGTCACTATATATACAACCGTCGTCTTAACTTTTAGCGACGGACAACATATAACGACGAACAACATATAGACGACGGTTGTATATATAGCGACGGACGAACCGTCGCCCGGTCCGTCGCTAAAGGGGGGTGAGCTTTTAGTTGGGTGAGCCTAAGATCCTTATCGTGTGTATATATATATATATATATATATATATATATATATATATATATCACTTTTGAAAGTGATTCACCTTCTTTTTTAATTAGACTTTTGCCCGTATAAGCTTCATCGATTTGGACCAATATGCCCAACAAAGAGTTATGTATACTTGTCAAAAGTTTTGTTCCACAAAAAAAATAATAAATATTAGGCTAAGACATTATCAACTATAAAACAACTCATTAATTGTGACTTTTAACGTGTTATAAATATTAGGCTAAGAAATCTTCAAAACCAGCGAAGTTCAAATGAGCGACTAATTTTTTGCTGTTGTACTACTACTATTCTAGAATCTAGATAGTATACGTTAAGTAGGAATACTATTATTTCCTTTGTCCATAAAAGTCCTAACAAGCTTATATATATGTCATAAACTTTGAAAGTCCTTCATATTTCATGATTATGTTTGAATTTATGTTTTTTGTCAAAGAGTGTAACACGATGACTTATGTTGGGAATTTAAGGTTTTATGTTGTAAACACAGAAATCTAAATATTACAAAATATGAAAAATAAAATTAAAAAAACTTTTGGGGGGAAATGTGTACAAGTTTTCTGTCTTTTAATTATTTGTCTCCTAAGAGTATAATTTTTATTTGCATTAACATTTTTGTTCTAATTGAGAAAAAACTGTACATGGGTTCAATTCAAAAAAGTAAAATCTTAATTTTTAAATTGGATTCCTGTATTTTTTTCTCTGTTTATTAGTGCATAATTAATAAGTACTATACTATAGATATAGATAAATCAATGGCAATAGTCTAGAGTGGTACCCCTCCTGACCCCTTCTCTGAGTTTCCAAGTCAAAAATTTAATTGAGATGAAGAATATAGCCGTAGTCATCAAGTATACTTTGAAATAGTCATATGAACTGACATGTTTTTTGTATCCAAAAGACTTGATCATGAATACAAGATTAACAAGAAAGATAAAATACCAACTTCAGGTCTACATCTTACAAATATACATCAGGAAATACAAATTCTAAACATAAAAAAAAGGACACAAAAAATAAGATCCCAACCTTAGAACTTCACCAAACTACAAACAAGCTTGTATATATATGTCATAATATGCATGGGAGAGAAAATTTCTTCTATTTGAAATTATTATCGTATTCTATTCTTTAAATACAAACACTACCCCTCAAGTAGAAAATTTAGACAAATTAGTACATTAAGTTTGAAGTGAGACAATTTAGACCATTAAGTTTAACTAAGACAATTAGTTCATTAACTTAGTCTGTTAACGCCAAGATTCGTCCACGCGCTCCAATCACCAAGCGCGTCCAATCCTGCACAAAATAGGTAAACACCAAAGCTTGACAGCTTGGACTGCCGGGGGATAGCTCCGGTGTGAGAGTAAGTACAGGCTGACAAAGTTTAACAATGGAGGTATAAAATACTCTATTGCTGGAATAATAAAGTGTAAGTGTACCTTATGAGGGTTAAGCCATGTATTTATAGGTTCTCACATTCCTGCTAGAATCCACTTCCACATAGGATTAAGGTTCCCCGTGAATCCTTTTCATAATAGGATAGTATTAAATCTCCCAAGATATAGGAAGTCTAATCATTACATGATTCTTCCTTCCATAAATAGAATCTCCATATAATTAGGAGTGTCCCCCAACATGGACCAACCATGGCATTAAACCGACGCCCAAACATGCCCAATCTGGGTCTTGGGTCTTAGAATATTCGGGCCCCAACATTGCCCCCAGTCTTTCATTAAATGGAACATTTGATGGAAGAGTATATAGCCCTGCCATACAAATTGTCCAGCCCAACGGCTAAGAATTGACACTCTCTGTTCTAGCCCAACAAGTCCAAGGAACCAAACCTGTGACGCCCCCAAAATAAGTTCTATACTCAACCCATTTTGAGTCGCCAAATACACTTAACAAATTTCAAATACAATCTTTCATATCACATAGTCGTGCAAAATACGACCACACAACTGTGAGTGTCAATACAGACATGTAAAAAATATTAACATTCAAACTAAGTCCTCATTACATTTATTATCACACTATTTTAAATAAAACAAATAGTGAGGACTTCTACAGCTCTAACTCGGACCATCACTCCATTCTCCGACTAGTACCCGCGATATTCTCATTTCCTGAGGAGAACAATGGAAGAAAAGGGTGAGCTCAACTAGCCCAGTAAAGAGTATTATGACTAAGATAATAAAAAATAAATTATCGTTAGCCTTCAATATATCAAATAAAATATTATGGACAACAAGTTTTAGATCAATATTCGCCGCGAAAATAACAATTCATTAGAAGAGTTAAGTAGAGAATAATATCTACTATCTTCTATAATTTAGAAGTTCATCATCAATATTTTATCCCTGTAACATCAATCAATATTCATCTTTTGCACTACAGCCAAAGATATTCATTTGTATCACCAGTTGGTCGTGTTCATCTTAACACCTGTCCATCTTTGCACTACGGGCCAAAGATATTCATCAGGTAATCATTCATCTTTGCACTACAGGCCAAAGATATTCAGTTATATAACTATTTAGGACTGAGGATGATGAAAACAATACGAATAACAAATCCAGTGAGATAAAGGACAAATATTAGAGAATTTATCCAAAGTTCAAGAATGAAGATCAAAACCTGGATCCAATCAAAAATGATTTGGAAGAAAAAATATTTTTTTTTTTACCGTGAATAGTACTCCATGAATAGTAACTCGTGAATAGTAACTCGACATGAAAAGATAAAAATTTTACCAGAAAATTTAGACCTATATTCCAGTGAAATAATATTAGATGAAGCGCAAAACTCAAGTAATATCTGATCATTTCAGGAATTATAGAAGCAATACTTACCATAGTAAGTTTAGAGTTAGGAATCTGAAATGAAATAATATACGAAACTGCAATTGAATTTTCACCCGTCTAGCGGTAGTCCGCTCAGACAGATTATTTCCACAATTTAATAACAACTGAATATGAAGGGTTATTCACCAGGCATGCGGCAGTCAAGTTATTCCCACAGAATAATAAAGAATAGAATAACAACAGGATTTCACCATGCATGCGGTAGTCCGCATAGACAGGTTATTCCAACAGAATAATAAAGAATGGAATAACAACCCTTACGAATATTGAAAGAAAATAGCTCTCTTCATGAATACGAAAGATATAGTACCCCTTACCTTAAAAATTTGGAGACTGCACTAGTGTGATAGCAGAATACTCTTCTTCTTTCTCTCTTATTCTCTCTATACTTTCTCTCTCTATAGCTTTAGTGAATTAGTGAGAAATAATGAAGAAATGAGCTTCTATTTATAGGCTCAGCAGAGTAAGGGTAAAATAGTCTTTTCGTCATAATTTATGACATCATTGCTTACATCATCGATCCTATGACATCATTGCTTACATCATCGCTCCGATGACATCCTTGCATTACCTCATCCCTTCGATGACATCATTGTTTGCATCATAAGAGTTCAAATTCTATTTGCACTCTTCAACCTCGTTTAACTTTTATACCATGAATTTACTATAATAATGTTACCATTCAAATTATAAAAATTATACTATTATATAATCACACCATACTACTATAAAGTAATATTATAATAATATATTTGAATAAATTATTTTATCGGACAAGATAAAATACTAACTTTCAACAAATGTCACATGTTAAAAATTCCTCCGTCTAAATTCACATTGAATAAATAGTTCCTTATCATATATATCAAAAATTAATTATTCACAAATAATATCACAGAACTACAATATTGACAACCAGGTCGTTCCAAGGAAAGAGGGGGCCTTCCGATAAGGATTTTTTCTTACTGGCGTGCAATTAATCAACCCCTTTCCTAGACAGAACTTTCTTAGACATTGCCAATATTGCTATCTAATAATTATTCAAATAATATGAATTATTAATTTGATAATTTGAAATAATATGCAATGACAATTATTGAATCAATAATATAAAATAGCAAAGTAGCACTTATTGATAAAAATATCAACGTAGCAAATATTGAACCAATAAAATATTATGCAATTATTGAATCAATAATATAAAATATTGAACAGTAATTACTGTAACAATAATTGAGTAAGTGCCTTTATACATAAGAATCAATAATTTGAAATACTGTGCAATACCGTGTGCTACCGTGCAACACCACGTATTACTGTATTTTAACCACCGGGTATTTCAACAGTACTAACGGTAACAGTTTTGCCATTATTAGATAAAAAGGTTATTTCTGTTGCTTTCTATATTCGACATTCATTCCGTTGTGGGGTCCACCAATGACTGCGCCGTCGTACGAATATTCTCTAACAAAAAGAATATACCTCGACTAAACGAATATTTCCCGACACAACGAATATTTTATAACCACTTGCTTACTTTGTGAACTTTGCACATCTCACCCATAACTTATCACATTTATCAAATCAACACCTTACTATTTCAAAATAATATAGAAAAAAATTAAATCTTATTAATAAAATTTGAGGTCTTACAAAATCGGCCCATCAGCTTCATTTAAACAAACCTCCGCCAAGCAACCGGAGCAACCAAATAGCCCCCTGTCTCAAACCCCTCGCATCCTCACGTGCCTCATCATTACCCCCCATTAACACGCCGTCCCTTTTGATTAGTCCATAGCTGCTGAAAAGACATAATAAAAGCCCTCCCAACATCACCATTATCTGCTTTACCGATTTCAAACCTTCATCTCTCTCTCAACTCTTCTTCTCTGGCAAATAGCAACCTTTTTCTTTGAAGCTTTCAAATATCCAACAATGTCATCCCCAAACAACTCCTCCAGCTCCGACCTCAACACCTCTGGCTCCATCCCTGCCATACCTCTCTCATCCATTCCGGCCCCAACCGTGCCCGTTACTGCCCAAACCGTTATTCCCGCCGCCGTCACCACTGTATCCACCATAGTAACCACCAACCCACCGAAAACTGATATTGAAAAAGCCCAACATCAGTATTCCAACGCTTCTGAATACCCTATTTCCAACACCCCCTCAAAATTCAAACCTGCAGATATGGAGACCATGCGCCAATCTTTCCAGATTCCATCCACCCACTCCCTGAAAGCCCCCACATCCACTGACTGGATGTACCATTCTTCCAACGGCTGGATTGCGTCCCCCTGACCGTGCTAGAGAAGGGGGTTCGGTTCGCTCTCCACAATTTCATTCTAACCCTCCTTGGGTATATCAGCATCGGCTTCGGTCAACTTGTGCCGAACTCCTACATATATATCCTAGCCTTTATTGCCTTCTGTGCCAAAGCCAAAATCCTGGCCTCAGTTGACTTGTTCTTTAACCTGTTCAAGCTGTCTGGCTCCCGAGAAGAAGGCTTCAGACAGTTCAGTAAATTACCCACCAAACCGAACGCCTAGCCAATCAAACGCTCACTCATAGATACCCCTTCCAGTAACAAAGGATGGCACGCCGAATGGTTCTTCATCCGAGGGCCCGAGACCTCCCGACTACCAGGCTGGGCATCGTATAGACGGTCCAACCCCCCCGTGGGCATCATCTCCTCTGATCGGGCTTTAGAGATCTCTAATATAATTGTGCCTGGCTTATCAATTTATCCGGTAAACTACTCATTCTTCGAGAATGAGAAAGATCCTGTGAAGATGCCGTACACAGAATGGAGTTATACCATCCTAACCAAACAAGCATGGCTCTTCGATCATCAATATAAGTCTCCGAACCCATTCACCTTAACGACCAATCAATTTGCATACACTGCTAATCCCAAATAACTCTTGCACTACTGCAGTATCCCTCATCCGACCTACAGATATCGAGCGTCGTGACTTAGATGAATACCTTGTGGCCCAACGCTCTGGCAAGACCTCCGAAGCCCCCACAAAATTGAAACCTTCTGCCGCAGCTCAAACCTCCACTATGCCCAACACCAAAGCTGTCCCAACCGAAACCGCTAACCCCGAAACCTCCACAAGGGTTCGGCAAAAGAAGAGGGCTTCAAAGAAGTTTGTCAAAAGGAAAGCCGACCCTTCCATGATCAACCATGCAGATCTTCTCAGCCTGCCGGTAGAGGAATGGGCCAGAGTCCTTCGTTTTAAAACAAAAAAGGCCAAGGTTACTCCTCTGTCGTTCGAAGAGCTCAGGGTCCCCCCTCCTAAACCAGCCGCCCCTTTAACCGAAGACAACCCTACTCCTCCATCCAGCCATGCCCCTAAATAGAAAACTCTCGAAGCTGACATCACCACACCTCAGCCCAAAAAATCACATACCGAGGAGCCCCCCTATTCTTCTCAACCAATCGGACCCACTCCGCCAACCGAACCAATTTCGAAGACATTCTTTTCCCGCAACCCTCAAAGCTATCCCCTTGAGGCCTTCAAAAGCTTCGTTCTCCCTGCCGTTGAGGACCATTTCAAAGACTGTCCCATACCAAGGCCTCATCGCCGACGGCCTCATTCAGCAAGGCCGAGTAAGCTACTCCTGTACTACTTCATATAATATAATTATCGTACAAATTTCTTGACCAAATACAATTTGTCTCTTACAGATTAACGCTTTATGGGGTCGGCTTGCTGATAAATGGAAGGAGCATGAAACTGAAATGAACAAAGTTGCAAAGGAAGTGGAGACCCTTACGCTAGCTATCCGTCAAGAACAAGGTGCCGATGCTCTGACAAAACGCATCAACCTCCAACTCCAGCATGAAATTACTAACCTTCAAGCAGAACATACTAAACAGATAGAGCATGCCGCCCAAATCGATGCCTAATGCCGAACTCTAAGAGAAAAAAATTGAAGCGGACCAATTCCTGATCCAGCAGCTGAATCAAAGTGTCCAGACCCTTCAACAGGACAACTCCCTCCTGAAGAAGCAGGCAGAAGAGGCTCGCCAGGCACGCAGTGCTATGGAGAAGGAAATTACTGAACTGAAAGCCTCCAATCCCCGACTCACTGAAGATCTTCGGCTTCAGTCTATTAAGGAATACCGAGCCTCTCCTGAACTGATTGTAGAGATCACCAAGATGTTCTCTGAAGGATACGAAGCCTGTCGAGCTAAGGGCAAAGCAAAGATGCTCAAATACTGTGTCAACCCGACTTTGTTTGAAACTGAATCCGAAGATGACACTGACAAAGATACAGATGATGACCCTTCGGCTTCTGGGTAGGAACCTTCGATGTAAATATCTTGAGATTTCCTGTAACTTTTCCAAAATATCAATAAAAAATATCTATCTTTTGTCTTCATTCTTCCAAACTGCATTTTCATGAAGCATTTATAACATTCAATTCATGAAATAATCACAAGTAATTAAAGCATGAAAAGTCTTCGATGCCCCCCAAGGCTAAATAAATCCAGCCTTAGACCTCTGAAGACCTTCTCTCCGAGAGCTGAAGGTACATCATGAAAATATTCACATTGCTCTAAAGAGACGAGGGAATTCCACCTTAGGCACTCCGGTGCACATTCTCTCCGAGAGCCGAAAATACACCAGGAATATTTTTTGCTTCTGTATGAAGCCCAACCCTAGTCACTTTGATGACCTTCTCTCCGAGAGCCGAAGATTCATCAGGCAAATTTATTTCTCCACGAAGCCCACCTTAGCCCTACCAATGACCTTCTCTCCTAGAGCCGAAGGTGCACCATGAAAAACATTCGTTTCGCTACAAAGAGACGAAGGTCTTCCACCTTAACATCAAAAAACCTAGTCCGCTGGTCAGACAGCCAACATCTAATCTGATGATCGGATAGATATAATCTGGTCCGCTGATCGGCCAGTCATAAAACGAACACACATAACTACTTTGTTATACTTCTTTTATTGATGAATTCCTGGCACTATTACAGACCCTTGACTCTGACTCATGTACTACTGAAGACCCTATGCTACTGAAGAATTTTCCTACTGGTAGTATTTCCTGAGTCTGCCGGCATGCCAAGTATTCTGGATGTCTGACCCATCCAATGCTCGAAGTCGATAGGTGCCGGGCTTCGGTACTTCTATGATCTCATACGGTCCTTCCCAGCTCGGCATTAATTTCCCCTGATTCTGAGACATGGAAGCTTCCACTTCCCTGAAGAATGAAGTCCCCGACCTCGAACCTTCTATGTTTTACACCTTTATTGTAGTGCTTAGCCACCCTTCGTTGGTAAGCAGTGAGTCTAACCAGGGCGACCTCTCTGACCTCATCTAAGAGATCCAAATTGGCCCTCAGCCCATCTTCATTGTATACGTCTTTATATCGGCTGACCCGAAGGGAGGTGGAATCGATATCCACTGGTACTAAGGCATCTGTACCGTAAACCAACCGAAAAGGGGATTCGCCAGTAGTAGACCGACGTGTGGTCCGATAGGCCCATAAGACACTTAGGAGTTCTTCAGGCCATCTTCCTTTAGCCTCATCAAGTCTTCGTTTGATCCCATTCAGAAGGGTTCTATTAGTAACCTCAACTTGTCCATTAGACTGAGGGTGTGCCATCGAGGTTTTCCTATGTTGTATGCCAAGTTTGGCCAATAATGATTCGAACTTCGACTCCACAAACTGTCGGCCATTATCCGAAACCACTGCCATAGGGATACCGAATTGGAACACCACACATTCTTTCAGAAACTTTAGGCACTCTTGCTCAGTAATCCGCTTAAGTGGTTTGGCTCCACCCACTTAGTCATGTAGTCGATAGCAACGATGACGAAGCTTACTTGCCCTTTCGCCTTTGGTAGTGGGCCCAGTATATAAACCCCCCATACGGCAAAAGGAATGGGTGACAATACTGAGCACAACTCTTTGGGTGGCTGATGCGTGATAGGGCTATTTAGCTGGCACTTTGGGCACTTCTTTACGTATTCAGTAGCCTCTTTAAAAACTATGGGCCAGTAATACCCTTGCCGAAGGACTTTGTAGGCCAGGGACTTAGCTGCCATGTGATCACCGCATATCCCCTCATGAACTTCTCGAAGGGCATACTCTGCTTCTGATGGTATCAGACACTTCAGCAATGGTGATGAATAAGCCCTTCTGTATAGATCTCCGTCTATCAGCACAAAGTTGGCACTTCTATGTTTTATCTTTCTTGCTAGTAGTTGATCTGATGGCAGTATGCCGTCTCCAAGATAGTCCAGGTAGGGAGCTATCCAGCTTGTTGAGCGTTCCAGGCACATTACCTTAGCGTGCTGAGCACTTGGTTTGCTCAGGATTTCTAGGTAGACTGATCCGCTGAAGGTGCTTGCTTCGGTCGTAGCCAACTTGGCCAATGCATCGGCTATTATGTTGTTTGATCGATCTACCCCTTGGAACTCAAAGGATTCGAACATCTGCAGTCGGTCCTTTGTTTCTGCCAAATACTTCACCATTCGGGACCCTCGGGCCTCATACTCTCCAGAAATCTATTTGACGACTAACTGAGAATCGCTGAAGATGACCAGCCTATGCACCTCAAGACTTTTTTGCTAGCCGAAGCCCTTCCATAACTGCTTCATACTCTGCCTCATTGTTCGTGGCCTTGAACCCGAATCTGATTGCTTGTTGGACTTTAAACCCCTCGGGACTGGTCAAGATGACCCCAGCTCCACTAACTTTCGAAGTCGTTGAACTATTCGTGTACAAGGTCTAAGCACTCTGTCCTGGCAGAACAACTGCAACCGTCTTATCGGTCCCCTCAGCCTGTCCCATGCTATCATCTGCTTCGGAGAAGAAGCATTCCTCCACAAAATCTGCTAACGCCTGTCCTTTAATGGCTGTCCGAGGGTGGTAGTCCAATGTGAAATGTGACAGCTCCATGGTCTATGCTGCGAGCCTTCCTGAGACCTCTGGTCGGCCCAGGACCTTCTTCAACGACTGATCTGTATAAATCACTATCAACCGACCCTGGAAATATTGTCGAAGCTTTCTGCTGGCTATCACTAAGGCATAGGCAAACTTTTCCAGGTTTGAATACCTTATTTTTGCGTCCCGTAGGGAATGGTTTATATAATAAACTGGGTGCTGCTTACCCCCGATCTCCCGCACCAATACAGCTCCTACCGCCAACGAACTTGCCTCCAAATACAAGTATAATGGCTCTGTAGGAACAGGTTTCACCAGCAAAGGTGCCGAAGACAAATACCTTTTTATCTTTTGAAACGCATCTTCACATTCGAATGTCCATTGGAAGCTCTTTGCGTTCTTCGGCCCTTTCAAAGTATCAAAGAACGGCAGACATTTTTCTGCCAACTTGGACATAAATCTCCTCATAGCTACTATCCGACCCGTCAGACGTTGGACGTCTTTGTATGACTGTGGAGACTTTATATCAAGGATGGCCTAGATCTTTTCGGGGTTGGATTCTATTCCTCTTTGGCTGATCATATACCCCATAAATTTCCCTGCTCCCAGGCCGAAAGTGCACTTTGTGGGGTTCAGCCTCAGGTTGTAATGTCGAACTGTCTCGAAGCAGTTCTCCAAGTCGTCTAGATGACTTTGGATAGTCATACTCTTCATGATCATGTCATCAACATAAACTTCCATGCTCCTCCCCAGTTGGTTTCTAAAGACGTAGTTCATCATCCTTTGGTAAGTGGCTCCAGCGTTTAACAACCCAAAGTTATCTTCTTGTAAGCATATACCGATCGATGTGTTATGAATGCTGTCTTCGATATATCTTCTTTGCACATCAATATCTGATGATATCCCTAGAATGCATCCATGAAACTAAGCAGTGCATACCCCGAAGTGGCATCAATTAGATGATCGATGTGTGACAGAGGGTAGAAGTCCTTCGGGCATGCTTTATTCAGATCAGTGTAGTCGATGCAGACCCTCACTTGCCATTTTACTTTTGAACTAGCACTACATTTTCCATCCACTCTGGGTAATCTATCTCGAAGATGAAGTCTGCTGCTAACAGCTTAGCTATCTCCTCGTCAATTATCTTTTGTCTATCAGGGGAGAAGATCCTCCTCTTTTGTCGAACTGGTTTCTTTGCAGGATCCACATGAAGCTTGTTCTCAGTAATCTTCAGATCAACCCCTGGCATGTCGCTAGGGACCCACCCGAAGATGTCTGCATAGCTTTGTAGCAACTCCACCAGGTGGGTCCAAAAGGGTTCTGGTAACTCTGTCCCGATCTTCACCATCTTGTCCGATTTCCCCGATACTAGCTCTATATCTTCAGGTCTCTCCTGCCGGCGTGACCAATGGTTCTTGGCTACTTTCGGTGAAGGGCTCGATCTCTATTGTCATAGTCTGCTTCTACTTGCTGACCCCTACTCCTGAAGTGATAAGTGAATTTTGGTAGCACCTTTTTGCCAGATTGAGGTCCCTTGCTACCTCTCCGACCCCATGTTGGGTGGGAAATTTGATTTTGTAATGAGGTATGGAGGTCACCACCTGGAGGGCTGTCAGTGTAGGTCTTCCAAAGATGGCGTTGTAAGCCGAGTCCACATGTACCACATAGAATCGGCACATGATTTTCACCTGCTGAGAAGCTGTTCCGAAGATTACTGGCAGGCTCGATAGTTCCAGCAACTTTGACCGACTCGTTGCTGAAGTCATAGAGTGGAGATTCTTGCCCAATCTCCATTTTCCTTCCATCCAGGCTTATCCTCTAGTAGGCATGAGCGTACAAGATGTCCATTAATGATCCATTGTCTATCATCATTCTTTTCATATCAACCGACCCCACTTGAGCTGTGATTACCAGAGCTCCTTCATGCGGTTCGATCGGTTCAGTGGGGAAGTCTTTGTCTGTGAAGGATATGACCGAACCCGGGAAAGACCTTTCACGTCTTACAGGTTGGTCGGCTACTGACATTACTGAATCCAGATAGCTACGCTGCTTCTGGACTAAGAGCTTTCTCATCATGCCCCTCGTGATGGCGTCTACCATATGGCGGACCTCCTGAGTCTGGTTCGGTTGAGGCTGCTAATCGGCTTGGGTCGGGCCTTTGTTGCCTGTTATGTTCCTTCTTCCCTTACCGACACAAACTAGATCAGACCGCCGTGCTTTATATTTGTCTCGATCAGCTCCTTCAGACCCCAACAGTCTTCGGTGAAATGTCCCATACACTCGTGGTAGTCACAGTATCTGTGGGAGTTTCCCATCCTAGGTTTGTAGCCATCATCTGGCTTCTGGTAACTAGGTTGTTTCTTCAGGTGCTCTAGGATGGCCGGTCGGGGGGTGTTGAGCAGAGTATAGACTCTGCTGTCCTGATCTTTTGGTAGGGGAGGGCGGCTCCCGCCCGACCCTTTGTTATTATCGTACCGTTTTTGGTAGTTGCTCGATTTGCCATTCCCATATCGTTTTGAATTCTCATCGGGCTGGCTTTTCTCTTTTTCCTTTTTTTTAGGCTTCTCTGTAGAGCCTCGCTTCAGACTTTCCATGGCCTCTTCCACAATGATGAAGCTTTCTACCTTTTCGAAGGCTTCGGCCAAACTTCTCGGGTGGTTGAACATTAATTTCTTCATTAGCTTTTCGGATCTGACCAAATCCAGTCTATTCTAGAAGATCCCTATGGCCTATAAATCGTTGAGGTCGGCCACCTGGCCGACTGCTTCTTTGAATCTCTTCACGTACTGGGACAACGTCTCGTTGGAATGCTGTCTGACCTGGGCCAACGATCCAGTTGGCTTTCCTCTTTTCCTATTGCTCCCGAATCGAGCATAAAACTTATCTCATAGTTCTTCCCATGACGAGACTAAGTTCGGAGCTAGCGCGTTCATCCAATGCCGGGAATCCTTCCTCAAGGGTGGTGATGAAGGTATTACACTTTGTCGCATCGGTGTAGCCATAGTAATCCAACAACCTGTCGTATGTTTGACTGTGCTCGTATGGATCGCCTGACCCGTCATAACTCTCTATGTAGGGCAACCTTTTGGCGAGGTCACCCCTTTCCAGAAGGATCTCTTCTGAGAATGGGGAGGCCTTTTTTCCCGAAGTCACTTTCCCCTGCTGGCTCGCGATCAATTGTTTTTGCATATCCTCCAGCTTTTTAGTCAATGCCTCGACTGCTGCAAGAGTTGGGTCAGAATTCTTCTTCGGGGATAATCGTTCTCTTAGGTCTTTTTGATTCTGATGGCTCCTAAAGTCTTTCTCATCTTCCCGGTGAGAGCGGGGGGGGGGGGGGGGGGGGGGGGACTTCGGTATTCTCTCTCACCCTCCCGGCGATTCCGGGGTGGGGGGGGGGGGGCTTTGGTAGTTTCTCTCTTGATCACGCCGATAATTATCCTAGGGATTTCCCCTCAGCTTTTGGACTGATGGCTGGGCCTTTTGATGAGACCGCTTCCCACGGTGGCTATCTTGCCTTCGGTCTTTGTGACGATCCACTGGTGATTTCCGTTCATCGCGCCGAGGGCTGGTGGAGCGGCGTGCTCTTGACCGTCCCTCAGTTCTACGATCTCTGGATCTGCTCCTTTCCCGAGAGCGGCTCCGAAGCTTTCTCTCGGTTCTCTTTGTGGGAGGAGACCTTTGCCGTTCTGAATGGTGGGGGTGGCTAGAGGTTTCATCCTCCACCATGTGCACCACCTGTCTGGTGAGCTCATCTTTTTGCGTCATGAGGACCTTTAAAGATTGCTCCGTGTCCTCTATCTTTTTCATCTTTCGGGCCACGGCTGATTCACGGTCCTCCCGGAGATGGGTTCGAGGCGGTATGCCTTCCACCCTCTTCCGATCCTTTCTTTCCTGGCTGGTCGTGTGGAACAGCCTTCGTTGGGCAACGGGTTGGCCCCCTACTTGGGAGCCGACTTAGTTGGTTTGAGGGCCAAGCCGCGAGTGGATGCTGGATGGCCCCAACCTATCCTTCACAGACCCTTTCTGTGTTGATGATGTCGCTGATTGCTGTCCCCTACCAGAAACTTCCTTGCTATTCACCATATTTTCTAACGCGGTGATCTGCTGGTTGTGATTGAAATTCAAAAAGCCCTCCTTCTAGCACCAATGTTAACGCCAAGATTTGTCCACGCGCTCCAATCACCAAGCGCGTCCAATCCTGCACAAAACGGGTAAACACCAAAGCTTGACGGCTTGGGCCGCCGGGGGATAGCTCCGGTGTGAGAGTAAGTACAGGCTGACAAGGTTTAACAATGGAGGTATAAAGTACTCTATTACTGGAATAATAAAGTATAAGTGTACCTTATGAGTGTTAAGCCATGTATTTATAGGTTCTCACATTCCTGCTAGAATCCACTTCCATATAGGATTAGGATTCCCCATGTATCCTTTTCATAATAGGATAGTATTAAATCTCCCAAGATATAGGAAGTCTAATCATTACATGATTCTTCCTTCCATAAATAGAATCGCCATATAATTAGAAGTGTCCACCAACATGGACCAACCATGGCATTAAACCGAGGCTAAACCAAGCCCAATCTGGGTCTTGGGTCTTCGAATATTCGGGCCCCAACATAGTCTAATGTACGAAGTAAATTTACTAGGTTTGTTCATTTCCTTGGCGACAATTGGTACGTAATTAATTTACTATATATATATATTTTTTGACAAAATCTTAAAATAAGAACGGGAAATAATTTTTACCGATAAATGAATTGAATTACAAAAATACTTGAGTCGAGGTGATACTTTCTCCCGTCCTAAATTGAAAATCGAAACTCAAAAACATATATATTTTTAGAAAATAGATAAAAATTAACAGACTTGTGTGTAATTTTTCAGCACGAGCAATGAAAAGAAGAGAGGTTGTCGTGATAACCCGGCCCACACCCAAATCTGAATAGTTCTGTCTTCACTGAACGCAAATCAAATCTTCTCCGTGGAGAAATCATAAAAAAAGCTTCGTAGAATAAAAAAATCTCAAACTAGGAGGAGAAAGACGCGATAGATTAAAAAAAACTAAAACTAAGAGAACTAAAACCCCATAAAAGGAAAAAATAAAAACAACTAAATTGAAAAATGTAAGAAAAAACTTGGGTGATAATCTATTTAGTGTAAATCAATGACCCTCCCCATTATGAAAGTATGGAGGCTAGGATTTTTTTGTAGAGAGAAAATTAAAGAGAGAAAAATTGCTTATTACTCTTCTTAACTTTTCATATAGTCTATAATATATTTATATTTGTTATGATTAAAATTAAATGACTTCATATACAAATTTTGAATTTAAAATATCTTTAGTCGACTTCAAAATATCAAAAACTGATCTTATATCTCATTTGAAAAAGATACATTTTGTCCAACAATATTTTTTTATAATATAAATTTACACAATATCCTTAAATTTGTCATAGGATTTTATCATCATAGTACTGTCACCGTTTAAGTAACAAATTATTATTTAGAGGAACAAACATAGAACAAAAGCATTAATATTTGTAAATTTTATATATTCAACACTTTTTGATAAACAAATATAGTATCATTATTTATTTTTTGATATACTCCCTAATTTAATCCTAAAGTCTCCAATGAATGATAACTTGTCATGCGTTGATAAAAGACTGAAGACTTCTTCAAGTCCACGAAAATATAAAGACATATCTGTCTAGCCATATTAATTAAGTCTTTAGGTCTTTGAAAACGACAAGCCATAATTCTAACTTGACCAAAAACATAAAGCTAAACTAGCACCACCATTTTGAATACATATTCACACAATATATACAACAAGAGTAAGCACAAACTATTCACATATATTTAGAGTTATATATGTATTGTTTTAGTTGATAGTAGAATTAAGGAAATAGGAAAAAAATGGATAATTTTATTAAGTTGGATGATGATGAAGATGATCAAGCACTTCCCGGATTCCGGTTTCATCCGACGGACGAAGAGCTTGTAGGGTTTTATCTTCGCCGGAAGGTTGACAAGAGACCTATCAGTCTTGAACTCATCAAACATATTGATATCTACAAATATGACCCTTGGGATCTTCCAAGTATGTGACATATATATATATATATATATTTCTCTTTAGAATTGTTATTAGTATTTGGTCTTCATTGTTTAGGATTTGTATGATTCAAAGGTTTAGGGAGAGTATAAGTAACCATAAGTTGCAACAAATTAAAACCATTCAATAATCTGACATTTAAAGTCTTATAGCTTGTAGTTTATACTTGAACTAAGTTGTAGTAGTATATATATATATGTAGCCCTATATTAATTAACTAAGCATAATTTATTCTCTTAAGAATTGTTACCAGTATTTGTATGATTCGAATGTTTAAGCAGAGTATAAGTAACCATAAATTGCAACAAAACCACTCAATTCTGAAGTTTAAAGTCTTATAGCTTGTAGTTTATACTTGAACTAAGTTGTAGTAGTATATATATTTTTTCAACTATTAGATTCAAATGAAAACCGTATATTTGGAGGATATACAATTATGAGCTTTATTCTATTTTGTAGCTTATGAACTCTTATTCTGGAATGAAGGGGATACCTCCCTTTTATGTAATTACAATTATGAGTTTTATTCTATTTTGGCTTTTGACACCTTTCTCAGTTTAATAGATTTTTTTTATTTACTTAAAGCAATTCATACAACGCAATATCATATTCTTCTTTTTCACCAGTAATATTTGTAATCAAAATAATTCCAAATCACTTGTATATATATATATTTAGGAATCAAATGATACTGAAATTAGAGTCCAACTTTGACCTTAATTAAGTTTAAATGAACAAATGAAAGAGTACTTCTACGCTGATAAGGGTTTTGGATAGTAAAATTGAATCGGAATCCACTAACAATTAGACAATATAATTAATTTATTTGCAAGAATAAATTTATTTTGTTTTTTCAGCCTAATTTCTGTCCAAAATCCTTGACCGAATATACTTATTGCAAATGAAAAGGACAACTTTTGCAGTTCTGTGTAATTACCTAATTAATATTATTTTTGCATGTTGACCTTGCAGAAGGCAGTAATATGGGAGAGAAAGAGTGGTACTTCTTTTGCAGAAGGGGAAGGAAGTACAGGAATAGCATAAGACCTAACAGAGTCACTGGCTCTGGATTCTGGAAAGCCACCGGCATTGACAAACCAATATACTCCGAAGGTCACCGCGATTGTTGCATTGGGTTGAAGAAATCTTTGGTTTACTACCGCGGAAATGCTGGCAAAGGCACCAAAACTGATTGGATGATGCATGAATTTCGCCTTCCTCCGCCTGATTATCATCACAACAACACCAACAAAAACAATATCCACTTTAATGACGACCACCTTCAAGAAGCTGTAAGAAACTAAACTTTTTCCTGTTATATGGATTTTTTGCATAACAAAATTAACTCCATTTATGGTTCTGGCCAAGCAATAACTCTTACCCTATGGTTCCATGAGATCAATTAACAAAATAAAATAAAATAAACTCCATTTCATCACCAAAATACTAAAATATGAAGTATATTGCACCTTGGGATCCGCATGCAATGCATAATAGAACCATACTGTTGTCAAAAAGATTAATCTTTTGTGGATGGAATTCAATTTTGTTGTCTCATTATCATAGTTAATTTCTCATCTACGGTATATCTCTCTCATTTCTATTAATAAACTTTATAAATATATAAACATTATGTAAAAAGTAATACATGGGGTAGATTAATCTTTGAAATAACAGATTTGAAATCCTTGCATATTAATTACCCAATAACATAATTATATCATGTCATTAACCCACAAATTTCATACCCACCACCAAAATGTAGCATAACTTTGTATCTAACATCCATGCTTAATTTAATTTTGCAGGAAGTTTGGACACTATGTCGAATTCTGAAGCGAAACACATCACAAAGAAAATGCATGTCAAAGTGGAGAGAAATTTCAACTAGCAAAAGAAACAATCCAGCACTTGATGCCAACTCCAAAACATGCAGTGCAGAATCTGTTGACTTACAAGATTACAATATTAGTTTCACAAGTACTAGCCCAGTTCAAATTAGGCAGAATAATTACTTTTCAAATCATGTGACTGAACTCAGCCAGTTGGCCATGACCTCAACATCTCAAGCTCCGTCAAGTGTTATATCATCCTACTCTAATTTTTTGAGTCCAGAAGTGAGCCAGTTCGGGCAGTATGGGGAGTGGGATGAACTCAGATCTATAATGGAGTTTGTTAATGATCCATTTTTATTCTGAAAAAGTTACTACTAGATAGTACTGATTGTAAAAATTATAAATACTGAAGTTTAAGATTAGGGTTTTTTTTTGCTTGTGGCATATGCGTACATATTCCTTTTTCCTTATATGTACATATTCTTTTTTTCCCTATATAAAGCATGATGGTACTGTACTGGAGGAGATGATACGTTTCGGTCAACCCCTTTAATTTATTAAGACTGGAACGATTAGCTAGCTATTTTTGATAGTTTATGTAGAATTGTTTTGTTGATCTTTTGTTAATTATTTTAGATAACTTGTAGGCTCGCGCAGGCAGAAAATCGTTCAAGGCTAAACTAATGACTAATTTATTGTTTTAACCAAAAAAAAAGAAAGAGAAAAAAAAGATTGTGTATTAATTAATAATTACGATTCTTAATGCATTCTTTTCAATCTAATAATTTTTGTTTATTTTTTCCCTAAATTTCAGCAGGTGTGGCTGCTTAATGTTGCTTATACCTTGATAACAAAAGATTAGATTAGAGCTGCAAACGAATCGAACCGTTCGCAAACCGGTTCGGTTCGGTTCGGTTCGAGTTCGAGTTGAGCGTTTAATCGAGTCGAGTTCGCACAGTGTGTTCCGTTCGTTTGCTCGATCGAACATGTTCGCGAACTATGTGGTTCGGTTCGTCTGTGTTCGCGAACGGTTCGAGTTCGGTTCGACTCGATAAGTTCGAGTTCGGGTTCGGCTCGATTGTTCGAGTTCGATATAGGTTCGAGGTGTTCGATTTCTTATATATATATTCACTTTAAATTTTTTCTAAAATTCTACATATAAATAATTGGTTTTGATTATTTCATATTAAATTCTAATATTTGTCTTATCAATAATGGTTAAATGTATAGTAATTTTCTTTTTTTTATTACTTAAACATCTTTTTGTGTTTTTAATAATTGATTATAAGTAAATATTTTTATTAAATAATTAATAAATAATAATGTGTACTTTTTCACTTCTAAATTTTAATGAAAATAATTTTAGTATTTTCATAAGAATTTTAACAATGATTGTTGAATTATTACAATTTACATCCCTAATAACTTAATAGATTATAAGTTATAACCCATGTCATAAATCACACAAATAAAGTCACTAATCATCATGCAATGACAATTTGACATTAATTAAAAAATGATACAATACAGTTGCTTACATTTATACGAGTTATTAAAATTGTCAAATCGAGATAGATAATAGAGAAATCAAGTCATCAAAGTATCGAAACTTCACTAATAGAGTAATAATCATTGTACAATTAGTCAATTACTATTGTATATTAACATTAACTATCAATTATATAATTAAAAGTGTAAACTTAACTTTACCAATTTTTGAGTTTTTTTAGTGTTACAGTCTTACAGACTTGCGATGTATCATGTATATGGGAGACACACACAGAGAGAGAGAGAGAGAGTGATTGACTAAATTTGATTTATCATTTACGCAATTAAGTAATCATATTTAGTGTAAAAACTAAAAAGTTGTAAGAACCCAACTTTTATGAATTAAGATTTAATTTTCTTTATATATTATTTTGAAATAGTAAGGTGTGAATTTGATAAATGTGATAAGTTATGGGGTATATGTGCAAGTTTTACAAAGTAAGCAAGTGGTCATAAAATATTCATTGTGTCGGGGAATATTCGTTTGGTCGGGGAATATTCTTTTGGCCGGAGAATATTCGTACGACGGCGCAGTCATTTGTGGGCCCCATAACAAAAAACTGTCAGATGAAAAAAACGATAAGAATAAATTTTCTAAAAATAATGGCGAAACTGTTACCGTTAAACTGTTGAAATACCCGGTGGTTAAAATAACAGTAATACGCGTTGTCACACAGTAACACACGGTATTGCACAGTAAATTTTAATTATTGATTCTTACGTAAGAAGTCACTCAGTTTCATTCAATAATTACCACAGTAGTTGTTGCCTAGTATATTATGTAACGCCCCCAAAATTGGTCCAATCCACCCAACCTATTCTGGGTCGCCACGAAATACACTCAACAAAAATTTTAAATACAAATCTTCAAATTCTAACTTAAACTTTATATCACACGGTCGTGCAAAATACGACCACAATTAAACTGTGAGTTTCAATATAAATACAGTGCCCATACTCCAAATCAATAATACGTTACAGAAAGGTACAGTCAATAACTGTTTTAGGAATTAAAATCTTTGGAAAATACTCAAGGAAACCTTCGTACATGGGAGGCCATGCATCCATGTTATAATAGATATCGTAGGACTCGAGAATTATCCTTGGTTGACCCAATAGACCCCAAAGAAAAACGAGAAGATTACTATCTTGTTCATTCCAATGGTGGGTCTTCTCTTGCCATATAATTATCTCTGTTGTCACAAACTGAGAATTATATTCTAACCGTACTCCAAGATTATATAGGTAGTGTTCATGGATATAATCAGCCAGTGGATGTGCACAACCATGTCTTATAATAACACGACGTTGTATGTCATTAGACATCTTGTATAATAGTGACAAAACACCCTTCCAAAGTTGGGTTCACCACACCTAAGTCAGGTCACCAAAATCAACGGTTAAATGACGTATAAAATACGACATACTTATCTAAAATTTTCAACAAAATTATTTTCATACTGTTTGGTGGAAAACTTCAACAGTTATAGACCCTCGTTTTATTCCCCTGTTATCCCCGCTCGACCCAGCTACACTCTTATTACCTGAAAGGAATTGTGAAGCAAAAGGGTGAGCACAAATAGCCCAGTAAAGAATATTATGACTAAAGATAATTAAATTATCAATAGTCTTCATCAGTGATAAATCAGAGATTTATAACATATGGTAGATGATAAAACTTTTCAACCATAGTTGCAGTGGAACGAGCAATCCATTAGAAGAGTCAAATAGACTATAATGTCTATTATCTTCTCCATGTTAAAAGTCCACCAATAATATTTCATCCCTGTAACATCAATCAACAATTCCTGTCCACAATCATGTAAGTTCATGATCATAATTATCTTGATGAATTCCTCTTCGCACTCAGGACGAAGATAATTCACATCACCTGTCTTTACCTGAAACACCAAAGATCATGGTTATACCAAATCACAGTTCCTGTTCATAATCATGCTAATCAATTCATCTTTGCATTACAAGCCAAAGATATTCAACAATTAATCATTCATCTTTGCACTACAGGCCAAAGATATTCACAAGTCACCCGCTCATCTTTGCACTACAGGCCAAAGATATTCATCAATAGTTCATCTTTGCACTACGGCCAAAGATATTCAACAACAGGCCATCTTTGCACTACATGCCAAAGATATTCATATCTCAAAAAAATATCGAATCGTTTCAGAATTTATATAACAATAATTATAACCATGTTGATCAATTCACCTTTGCCCTTAAGCTAAAGATATTCAATTGTAAATTCAATGGTCATGAACATACCAGTCAACAATCCATCTTTGCACTACTGGCCAAAGAGAACCCATAGTCATGATCATACCACTAATCTACTCATCTTTACACTCAAGTCAAAGAGAAATTTCATCACCAGGATTATAAAAATGTTATATATGAGAATACGATCCAATTGTCAACATGATAACCAATTGTGGAGTAAAATTCAAGAATAAAGTTCAAAATATGAATCCGATCAAAGATAGGAACCTTAAAAGCAAACTTGGACAAATAGAAGAAAATTTAATTTTTCCGTGAATAGTGCCGTATACGTGAATAGTGCCGTATACGTGAATAGTACCGTATACGTGAATAGTGTTGTATACGTAAATAGTAACCCCGACATGAAAATGTACAAATTTCATCAAAAAAATCATACTTCGTGAATAGTACTCGTGAATAGTACCGTATTCGTAAATAGTGCCGTATACGTGAATAGTGTCGTATACGTGAATAGTAACCCCAACAGAAAAGGTAAAAATTTCATAATAAAATTCATACCAATATTTCGATGAAATGATATTGAAAGCAATAACATCATTTACGAAAAAAATAACATCCCTTACCATCCCTTACCTCAAAAGAACAGTACCTCTGACTGGAATATCGGATATAATATCGAAGGAAACTTGCACTGAATAGTAACTCTCAAAGTATTGAAATACTCACAAAAATACGCTCGATATAATAGAGAGAGAAAACTTCGAATTCTGGTGTGATTTTCAATTCTAACCTAAACACCCTATTTATAGAAAAAGCTTAGGATGCCAAAGGAGACTAAAGTAATAAAATATTAATATTTTTTTTAAAAAAATCCGTCGCCTGGCGGCTTTTCAAAATTTTGAATTTTCAACAAAAGTGGGTCCCACCCATTAAATAATATTTATTTATTTTCCGAAACTTCAATAATTCATAATAAATAGCCCCTTTGTCAGAAAAATACAAATGATGTGTCCTTCCATAGGAAATTTAATTCTCTACAACTTTGCAGAAGGAAGTTTTTCCAAATTCCCAACATAAATTATCCGAAATCTACAAACAGATAATTTTTCACACCAAAATACTGATAAAAACACATCAACACTAATTCCTTCTTTAATATCCACAAAATAAATATTTCCTTATCATATAAATAAATAATTAATTATTCACAAATAATATTATAGAACTACAATATTAACAACCAGGTCGTTCCCAGGACAGAGGGGGCCTTCCGATAAGGACTTCTCCTTACTGGCGCGCAATTAAATAACCCCTCCTAGACAGAACTTCCTTAGACATTGTCAATAATGCTATCTAATAATATTATTCAAATAATATGAATTATTGAGTTGATAACGTGAAATACTGTGCAACGACAATTATTGAATCAATACTACAAAATATCAACTGTAGCCATTATTGAATCAATCATAAAAAAAATAGCAACGTAGCAATTATTGAGTCAATAAAATATCAATGCAGCAATTATTGAGTCAATAATATAAAATATCAACGTAGC
Source organism: Panax stipuleanatus (assembly GCA_020205555.1). Taxonomy (NCBI): domain Eukaryota; kingdom Viridiplantae; phylum Streptophyta; class Magnoliopsida; order Apiales; family Araliaceae; genus Panax; species Panax stipuleanatus. The sequence goes on from CM035118.1 coordinate 5,145,198, forward strand.
AATTATTGAGTCAATAATATAAAATATTGAACAGTAAATACTGTAACAATAATTGAGTAAGTGCCTTCTCACGTAAGACTCAATAATGTAAAATATTGTGCAATACCATGTGCTACTGTGCAACACCGCGTATCACTGTATTTTAACCACCGGGTATTTCAACAGTACTAACGGTAACAACTACGCCGTTATTTTATAAAAAGGTTATTTCTGTCGCTTTCTATATCCGACAGTTATTCCGTTGTGGGGTCCACAAATAGCTGCGCCGTCGTACGAATATTCCCCGACAACAAGAATATTCCACGACCAAACGAATATTCCCCGACAACAAGAATATTTTATAACCACTTGCTTATTTTAAAAATGTTTGCACATTTCACCCATAACTTTAAACTTTTATCAATTTAACCATTTACTAAATAGAAAAATTGAATACTTTTATTTCATAAAATTCGGGGTCTTACATATTATATTATTGATTCAATTATTGTCATAGTATCATCTGCACAATATTTTATATTATTAAATCAATAATTGACACGACATAATTATTCGTATTATTAGATAACATTATTGACAATGTCTAGAAAATTCTGTCGAGGAAAGGGGTTAGGTTATATAATTGCGCGCCAATGAGGAGAAATTCTTATCGGAAAGCCCCCTCTTTCCTGAGAATGATCTGGTTGTTAATATTGTGAGCTTATAATATTAATTGTGAATAATTATTACGTGGTGGATATTCGTTCAATTTTGATATAAATGAAGGAATTTTGCATGAAATATTTGTTGAAAGTTTGGCAATTATCTTCTCTGATAAAATATTCATTCAAATATATTATTATAATATTATATTATAATAATGCGATAATATAATAATATAATTTTTATAATTTAAATGGTAATATTATTATTAGAATATATAATTTTTAGCATAAAAGTGGAGTGAAGGTTATTATTTTTGTTTTGAATTCTTCCGTGCACATTCTGAATTCTCTTCTCCATATTTTTCCAAAGTGATGGTGGGTGATTGATTGCCTGCAAGCTTGATTTCAAAGAGTGGGCCTCAACCTTGGAAAATAAGAGTTAGGCAGAAGGAAAAGAAAAAGGAAAGTTAGGCACAAATTAGGCAGATTCATTTCCTTCCTCCGAATTTCACTATAAATAGGGGGTAACCCTCCTTCCTAAACATACATTCAATATCAGAAATTCTTATTCTATAGTATTATGAGTATTTCTCTCGAGTATAAGGATACTTTGAGTGTACTTTTTTTGTTCAAGATTTTCTCAGAATAATATCCGATATTCCAGTCAAATCCAGTTTTTACTAAGGTAAGTGATATTATTTTTCTCGTAAATTATGTTATTTTCTTTCAATATTCATAAAGAATACTATTTCTTTCATATTCCACATTATTAAAGCGATAATATTTCATTTCATATACCCAAATTAAAACTTACTACGGTAAGTATTGCTTCTATAATTCTTGAAATGATCATAAATTCTTCAAATTTTGCATTTCATCTAGTATCATTTCATTGGAATGTTGGTATGAATTTTATTATGAAATTTTTACCTTTTTATATCGGGGTTACTATTCACGTATACGGCACTATTCACGTATATGGCACTATTCACGAATACGGCACTATTCACAGAAAAATTAAATTTTCTTTTATTTGTCCAAGTTGTCTGTTATGGTTACTATCTTTGATTGTATCCATGTTTTGATCTTTATTTTTGAATTTTGCTCCACAATTGATTATTATGGAGTATTATTGAACATGAATAAACTAAATTACGAATCCCTAATCTTTGTCCTTTATCTCCCTGGATTCGTTATTTATATTATTTTTCATTATTCTCAGTCCTAAATGGTGATATAACTGAATATCTTTGGCTTGTAGAGCAAAGATGAATGATTACCTGATGAATATCTTTGGCCCGTAGTGTAAAGATGGATAGGTGTTGAGATGAACATGACCACTGGTGATACAAATGAATATCTTTGGCCCGTAGTGCAAAGATGAATATTTGATTTGAGATATATATTGATTGATGTTACAGGAATAAAATATTGATGATGGATTTTTAAATCATAGAAGATAGTAGACATCATTCTCTACGTAACTCTTCTAATGAATTGTAAATTCCGTTGCAGTTGTTGATCTAAAACTTGTTGTCCATAATATTTTATCTGATTTGTTGAAGACTAACGATAAATTATTTTTCATTATCTTAGTCATAATATTTTTTACTGGGCTAGTTGAGCTCGCCCTTTTCTGCTATTGTCCTCTTCAGGAAATGAGAATGTCGCAGGGACTAGTCGGGGAACGGGGTGATGGTCAGAGTTAGAGCAGTAACAGTCCTCAATACTTTGTAGAATAGTGTGATAATATTTATAATTAATGAGGACTGAATTTGAGTGTTTATATTTCGTATTATATACGATTTGTATTGAAACTCACAGTTTGTATGATCGTATTTTGCACGACCGTATGTTATAAAAGATTGTATTTGGATTATGTACCATGTATTTGGCGACTCAGAATTGGTTGAGTATTAAACCTATTTTGGGGGCGTCACAAAAGTTGTTGAGAAAAGTTCAATTAAACAATATGTTATAGACTCACAGTACTGTTTGCATGAAATTAAAATGAGTTATTAATTTAAATTATAATAAGCAATTTTAAAAAAAATGAAACAAAGTCTCTAAATAGCTTTGACCCTTTTATAGTAGAATCGTAGTTAATTTATTTAGTTTTAAACGATATAATTAGGAAAATTATAAACTTTTTATAAAGTAATTTTCAAGATTTATTGTATTCAAAAGTTAATTATCACATCCCTTTTGAATTAAAAATATTTTCTATCGACTTTGAAAATTCATACTTGACTTGATCAATTGATCTTATTACTTTATTTCAGAACGGATGAAATATTTTGTACTAATACATTTAAAGGTTAACAATATTGGTGTGTAAGTCTATTAGATATTAAATTAATCTAAATCAACTAAATTCACATTATTTTAAATCTTAGAATTTTATAATTTCATTATAAAAAATCTTAAATAAGATTCTTTTTATGAAATAGATAAAATATTATTCATTTATTCTAGACAAATTATGTAATAAATTATAATATTGACCACTAGTCCACTACTACTAATTTAATATTATATATATATATATATATTATATTTATATCCTATTCCTAAATAAGTTAAAAGAACAAAACTAATACAAAATAACAAATAACAAATAACAAAACTAATATTAGTTGTTAACTTTTAATTCTAATTCTAAGTTATAACTTCTAACTTTTCAGTAATCATTTTTGGGATGAATGATGATTATAATATTTGGTCTAATTTTTGATTAAATTTCTTAGAGTTAGAGCAGATATTTTTGGTATTTATTTAACTGTTTTTAATTTGCTTCTGAGTTCTCAGTTTTCTCAGTTCAGTGCATTAGTAAATGTGCGCGAACTTGATTTGTTCGATTATGTTCGCGAACAACTCGATCATGTTTGCGAACTCGATCATGTTCGCGAACAACTCGATTATGTTCGCGAACTCGATCATGCTCGCGAACTCGATCATGCTCGCGACCTCGATCATGCTCGGGACCTCGATCATGTTCGCGAACACCAATCGAACCGAACCCGTACATAGCTTCTGGTTCGATAGAGTTTTTCGAACCTGTTCGAGTTCGAGTATAAGTGTTCGAGTTCGAGAATGTTCGGTTCAGTTTGGATCGTTTGCAGCTCTAGATCAAATATAAAAAGAGTACAAAATAATATGTATATTAATTTATGCATACTTTTGTTGGTCAACAAGTCCTCACCCATGTTGTCTTCACTTTTTTCCTAAGTCCGGACCTTTGATTTTTCCATGCCCCAGCCCTTTGTATTTGGCCACCCTTTTTTTCTCACTCCTCCCCTCAGTTTTTTGGCTATAAAAGGAGGCTAAATGGAAGGGAAAGAAACACCCCAACACATACACCCATCCGAGAGGGTGAAAGGGATGGAAAATGTAAGAGATTCCATCAGAGGGAGAAATCTCACCGGGAGGGTGGAAGAAAAAGAGAGAAAATAAAAGAGAGTCAATAGAGAAAAATAGAAAGAAAGATTAAACAACTAGGGGTGTTGTTTGGGGGTTATTACATAGTTTTTGTAGTGAGGTAATTTGAGTGAGACTCAAATTAAGATATCTTTGTTTTCTTATATTATTCTAGTGAATTATTCAGAGTTTTTCCCGTGGTTTTTATCTCTTAGTTGGAGAGGGTTTTTTACGTAAAAATCTTGGTGTCTCGTGCTTGGATATTTTTTTCTCATTATTTCCTGCAGTGGTTATTATTTTGGTGGAACTACAGATTTAATCTGTTTGGTATGTCCTGATAGTTTATTTATCTAGTTTATCTATCTAATTTATCAAAAACAACAGTATTTGGGAGGTGATAATTTTTCCAACAACTGGTATCAGAGCTAAGGTTATCTGCTCGGTTATTTTTGATAAATTTTTTGGATAAATTAGTTAGAGCCATGATTAAATTGACCTCTTCAAATTTTTTGATCGGGAAGCCCAGAATGGAGGATATCCTTTAATGCAAAGATTTGTATGATCCGTTGGGGCTCGAGGGAAAGAAGCCCACGGCTAAATCTGAGGTTGATTGGAAAAAGATGAACATGAAGACTATTAGTCACATACGGCAGTGGATTGATCAAAGTGTGTTCCACCACGTTTCGCAGAAGACGAATGCTCATACTCTATGGACAACACTAGAGTCTATGTACGAGAAGAAGAATGCACAAAATAAAAATTTTATCATTCAAAAAATTATGAACCTGAAGTACAAAGACGGGTGCAATGTGTCGGAGTATATGAGTGAGTTCCAAGGTTTGGCGAACCAGCTGTCCACCATGAAGTTGAATCTTGATGATGATATACAGGCTCTTTTGCTTCTCAGTTTATTGCCAAATAATTGGGAGACTTTGGTGGTGTCTCTAAGTAATTCAGCTCCGCAAGGAAAGCTGACCATGCAAATAGTTAAGGACAGTCTCCATAATGTAGAGACAAGGCAAAAGGAGCAAGGTGTGAATTTTGAGACACAAACACAAGTTTTCGTCGCTCAGTGTAGCGACAGAAATAGAGAGAAGAGCTCTCCTGAAGATGACAAATCCAAGAGAAGGTTGAGAGGAAAAGAAATAATTTGTTTTCATTGCCAGAGACAGGGTCAAATAAGGCGAGAGGTGCAGATTCTTAAAGAAGGAACAATCTAAGGAAAAATATGAGGATAAGGATTCGATTGTGTATCTATCCGGCGTTGATGTAGCCATTGTTAGTGATGGTAAACCCAAGTGCCAAGTTAATGAATGGGTTATTGATTCGGGTGCTTCGTTCCATGCTACTTCGCTTGGTGAGATCTTCACATCCTACACTAGTGGTGATTTTGATTATGTATGGATGGGAACTGGTAATGCATCCAAGGTTATCGGCATTGGAGATATTTATCTAAAGACTAACAATGGTGGCATGTTGATACTTAGAGAAGTCAGACATGTTCCGGATATCTGCCTTAATTTGATGTCTACTGGTAAGCTTGATGAGAATGGTTATAGCATTTCCTTTGGTGAAGGTCAGTGGAAGCTCACTAAAGGGTCTCTAGTGGTGACTAGAGGAGAAGATAGACGCACTTTACACAATGAAGGCTCATGTGAAAGGTGTTAAAGATGGGGGAGTTAAGCAAAAAAAGATGCGGTACAAAGCCATGTAAGATGGAAGAAAAGCCTTGCATGAGAAACACGAGACGAAAGCTCTTCACTTTAAATGGGTACCAAAAGTGAAGAAGGAAAGTGATAGCTCACGGCTAGGTTACAAATCGGTTGTGAAAGAATTTGACAAGCAAAAATCTGTCAAGTTTGAGTTAGATCCTCCCATCAAGATTAACCATGTCGATGAGATAAAATCGGGCATGAAGAAAGTTAAAAATTCAAAAAAGCTTAAGTTGAGTCAAGGCTTTATTGGGATTAACTCCAAGTGAGGAGTTATGGTTTGGTGGGCAAATTCAGTTTTGGAATGTTATACAGAAGCAGACATAGCAGATTCTGAAGAGAAGAAGTCTACTTCGGGGTATTTGTTTACTTTTGCAGGGGAAGCTGTGTTATGACAGTCCAAGTTGTAGAACTGTGTTTTGGTTTGTCTACTACTGAGTTGAGAATGAAATATTATGGTTGAAATAAATTTTCAAGAGCTGGGTTTGACATAGGAATAGACTCCAAGTGACGGATTCATGGTGAATACCTTCTCTAATGGGTTTAGAGGGGGAGATTATTAGTCAACAATTCCTCACCCATGTTGCCTTCACTTTTTTCTTAAGTCCGAACCTTTGATTTTTTCATGCCCCAACCTTTTATATTTGGCCTTCCTTTTTTTCTCACTCCTCCCCTCATTTTTTTGGCTATAAAAGGAGGCCAAATGGAAGGGAAAAAACACACCAACACATACACCCATCCGAGAGGGTGATGGGGATGGAAAATGTAAGAGATTCCATCAGAAGGAGAAATCCCACCCGAGAGGGTGGAATAAAAAGAGAGAAAATAAAAGAGAGTCAAGAGAGGAAAATAAAGAGAAAAAGATTAAACAACTAGGGGTGTTGTTTGTGGTTCATTACATAGTTTTTGTAGTGAGGTAATTTGAGTGAGACTCAAATTAAGATATCTTTGTATTCTCTCAGATTATTCTAGTGAATTATTCGGAGTTTGTCTCGTGATTTTTACCTCTTAGTTGGAGAGTGTTTTTCACGTAAAAATCTTGGTGTCTTGTGCTTAGATATTTTTTTTCTCATTATTTTCTGCAGTGGTTATTATTTTGGTAGAACTGCGGATTTAATCTGTTTGGCATGTGCTGATAGTTTATCCATCAAATTTATCAAAGACATTAGTATTTGAGAGGTGATAATTTTCCCAATAACTGGTATTAGAGCTAAGGTTATCTGCTCGGTTATTTTTGATAAATTTTATGGAGGAATCAATTAGAGCCATGATTAAATTGACCTTCTTCAAATTTTTTGATCTGGAAGCCCAGAATGGAGAATATCCGTTATTGCAAGGATTTGTATGAACCGTTGGAGCTCGAGAGAAAGAAGCCCGTTGTTAAATCTGACGCTGATTGGAAAAAGATGAACGTGAAGACTATTGGTCACATTCGGTAGTGGATTGATCAAAGTGTGTTCCACCATGTTTCGCAGGAGACGGATGCTCATACTCTATGGACAACACTAGAGTCTATGTACGAGAAGAAGAATGCACAAAATAAAACTTTTATCATTCAAAAATTTGTGAACCTGAAGTACAAAGACGGGTGCAGTGTGTCGGAGCATATGAGTGAGTTCCAAGGTTTGGTGAACCAGCTGCCCACCATGAAGTTGAATCTTGATAATAATATGCAGGCCCTTTTGCTTCTCAGTTCGTTGCCAAATAATTGGGAGACTTTGGTGGTGTCTCTAAGTAATTCAGCTCCGAAAGGAAAGATGACCATGCAGATAGTCAAGGACAGTCTTCATAATGAGGAGACAAGACGAAAGGAGCAATGTGTGAATTTTGAGACACAAACACATGTTTTCGTAGCGCAGAGTAGCGGCAGAAACAGAGAGATGAAAGTAGTATGCACACAAGCCAATCATGTTTGATGATAAAACATATACTTTGTAACAATATTATTCATTTATTAATAATATAATTATTTATTTATAGGCATTTATTTATCTACATGATGCTGTTATTATAATATGTGATAAACCCATAGTTTTAAGAAATGCCTTTAGAATCATGATGATGATCATGCTAATGAGATCTAAATTCTTAGATAGCTTAAAACTAAAATAGTTTCCAATCGTTGGATTACTAAACAGGGGATTAGTGAATTCGAATAAATTGGTACATATGTAAAGCATATGTGTGGAGACACTAAAGCAAGTATGTAGGTGCTTATTGGAGAATAAGTTCACTAAATACTTAGTGGAGGTTTACTTGCCTGTCAATAGAAATTCTTGTAGTGATAGTAGTACAAGTTATCCTTGGACTTGAGATCATCATAGTATCTTGTGTATGATAAGTTATACTTTGACATGTCCCTTAAGACCCTTAGGGTATATCAAAGGGTATGATTGTGTGTAATAAGTTATATATGGAGATAATGAATGATCAATAAAGAATCTACCACTTCTAGTAAAAGAAGAGATATGTCCTATGTGATTCGATAAATGACAACCCAAGAATCCTTGGCCAAGGTGGAATAAAATTAGAAAGGAGTTTCTAATTTGCATTATTTGGAGTTGTGTATTTTGGAATCGAAATACATGTAATTAAATTAAATAAGACTTGACAGTAATTCAATGTCTTATATTTAATTGGGACATTGTATTGTGGAAGGATTGAATTGTACGGTAACTATTAACTTACATGTTCTTTTATGATTAATGTTGAAATCTATATTATTTGAAAAGTCGTTGATCGCTAAGGAGGCTTATCCTTATTGTAGAATAAATGTTATTTATTTAAATTAATTATTAGTTTAATTTATTTATTTAAATAAGATTAGAATTTTTCTAATTGATTTATTCACAACCGGTTTAATATGGAGAACCTAAAGGGTCACACCATAAAAGGAAAAATATTTATTAAAGAAGCAAATGGTATAATCGTAATAATAATTTAAGTATATTTAATTTAATCTATGGTGATAGAATAAATTAAATAGCTTAATATTTATTATTTATTATTTTAGAAATATTAAATATAAATGAATAAGAGGAGTCTTATTATTATTATTACTATTATTATTATTATTATTATTTAATTCCTAAAGGAGTTTGGGAATTAATTAATAAGAAACACTATCTCTCTCATATATATTCCTAATAAGATTAGGAGACTAATTAATTAAAAGAGTTTAATTATTCCCAATAGCATTGAGAAGCCTAATTAATTAAAGGAGTTTAATTAATTAATATGAAACCCTAATTTTAAATTGTTTAAGAGGGTTACCTACATCTATAAATAAGAAAGTCATATTATGGAGCAAGGTTATACAATTAATTCCAAGAGTTGGGAGAGCATTTCTTTTCTAGAGAGAAGAAAACTAGGGTTTAGCCAAACACCATTCTTCTTGAATTTTTATTCTTTCTTGGTGGATCACCTCTAGAGGCCAAAAACTTGGGTGGCTAACGTTAATCAAAGGAAGGAATCAACCCAGTGGATTCAAGTTGAACGTGAAATGGAATTGGAGTTGAACTCGTACCTGTGGAAGCTAGTTTTTACGAAGGTATGAATTTAATCTCCATCTATTTCGTTTTAATTAATAATTGTGCATAAAGGATGATCCGGGTATAAGGTTTGTAAAATTTAAAACTCTGATTTACCATGCTTTCGTTTATTTTATGCAATTTGATTGTGTTCATGATTGTTACAAACCTAACAGTGGTATCATAGCCAAACCTTTATACAAGTTATTCATTGTTCAGATTTGATATGTATGTTGATATGTGTTTAGAATAATTTTTTTGGGCATAATTATTGGCATAGAATCATATTTTTGGAGAAAAACTGCATAACTTGCGAACTGAAAAAACTGTTTCTGGATACTGGCGCCGCAACGCCGGATTACAGTGTAATCTGTGCACGGAAGCGCCGGTCCGGGTTCTCAGAAATGGACCTGGAGCCGCAACGCCAAATTATATAGTAATCACAGCGCCGCAGCAACTGACCCCGATTTTTGAAAACAGGAGCATGGCGTCGCAGCGCCCAAAGCTAGTTATCTAGCGGCGCCGTAGTGCCTTCCTCCAGAAAAACAAAATTAATTTTTTAATTTTTATTTATTTGATTTTTAATTAAAATAAAAGGTTTATTTTAAATTAAAAATTGAATTTCATGTTTTTTCAGTAATTCTAAATTTAAATAAAGTAGTTTATTTTTATTTGGAATCGGAATAAAATAAAGATGTTTATTTTAATTAGAATTATATTTCATGCTAACTAATTAAAATTGGAATTGGATTCCATGATAACTAATTAGAGATGAAATTGAATTTCTTGTTTCCTTAAAATAAAGAAGTTTATTTGTGAATTAAGAAAAGGGATTTCATATTTCCTTAAATAAAGAAGTTTATTTAGATGTGAAATATGATTTCATATTAATCAAAATAAAGGAGTTTGTTTAAGTAAGTTGTTGCAATCCGTAATTTTCGGGCAATGCCCACATTGTGTAATGGTCAGTTATCACCTGGCCTATTTATGTTTTCTAATATTCAATCAAAAGGCACCGAAGCATTTATTCAATTATAGAGACTTAAAGGAGGCCTGGTAACCTCGAATTACCATAAACAATTTAGTTACTTTGATTTCACAATTTTACAAATATAACAGTGGTATCAAAGCCTTGGATCTGCGAAAATGGCTAAGGGTACTAGGCATGCTGAGATGACTGAAGCTTTAGCAGCATTGCGAGGAAAGAACACCCACCTGTATGAAGAACAAGAGTGACAGAAAAAGATGTTAGCAGCAGTACTTGAACAAATCAATAACCTGGCATCTAGCTATGAGGCTTTAGCAGTACATCACAATTCTGGGGAAGATTCTTCTAATTCTAAGGTCAGTAACAATCCTTTATTTATGGGAAATGGAATTCAAGCTAGGTCCTTAAGGTTGGATTTTCCTAAATTTGATGGTACTGATCCGGATGAATGGGTTCTAAAGGCCCAACAATTTTTTGAGTATTACAAAACACCCGATGACTAAAGGCTTCAAATAGCCTTTTTCTATATGGAAGGAAAGGCCCTTCATGGTATAGTTGGTTGCAAGCGTCCAGCCCAGTCCAATCTTGGGGATGATTTTATTATAGCCTTAGAAGTGAGATTTGGACCCTTAGCCTATGAGGATCCTGTAGGGGAATTTACTAAATTAAGGCAAAATGGGACGGTAGAAGCATATCAGACACAATTTGAAATGGCATCTAATGAAATAATTGTATTATCTTAAGAGTTTCTTATTAGTAACTTTCTTAGTGGCATTGGGGATGATTTGAGAATCAATGTTACCATGTTTAATCCATCTACACTCTCAGCAGCCTTCGGTTTGGCTAAGGTTACAGGAGGAAGAAGTGCTTAGGCGTGTAAGATCAAATTCAAACAAGTTCCAAACTTACCAAAACACCAACCTGAACAACCAGCCTAGGTTGCCTACTTTAGCCCCTATTATGAGACTTCCAACACCTTTAACTAGACCCAACCTAAGACCTCAAACCTTTAATAACCCAAGAAAAACCATCTTTCCCATCAAAAGAGTTTCTCCTACCCAAATGCAAGAAAGGAAGGAAAAAGGTATATGTTGGTTTTGTGATGAGAAGTACCATTTTGGACATAAATGTACCAAACCCATGATTTAACTTTTAGAAGGAATGGAGGGAGAGGTAGTGGAAACCAAGGAGCCAAAAAATGAGGAAAGTACTTTAGCTGTGATAAAAACTAATAACGAAGAAGTGGGTGAGTTTTTAGGAATCACCCTGCATGCTATTGTTGGATCTTTAACCCCTAAAACTATGAGATTGTTTGTTGAACTTAATCACCACCGAGTACTGGTCTTGATTGACACATGGAGCACTTATAGTTTTATAAATCCAAATGTAGCAAAGAAGGCCAATATGTCAAGGGAAGAGAGCCACTTAACAGTTCAGGTCGCTAATGGTGCCATTCTTCCCTTGCCGTGGTCATTGTAAGGCAATTTCTTTGAAGCTACAGGATTACACAAGTAAGGTTAATTTATATATGTTGACTCCTGAGGGTTGTGACTTAGTTTTGGGGGTTGATTGGCTAAGAGGATTGGGGCCAGTTTTATGGAATTTTTATGATCTAATTATGCGTTTCCAGTGTGATGAAAAGGCTGTGGAGTTGTAGGGAATTAAAAGACCAACAATAAATGTGACTGAGGAAGACGGCATTGTCGACCTCCATAAAGGAACAACAAAAGGAATATGGCTGAAAATTATGGAAAGAAATGTTGCAAGTCTCACTCCTAGCATTCTGGGAGCAGTACAACAACTCCTAGACAGATTCAAAGGGGTATTTGTTATACCACAAGGGCTGCCCCCTCCCAGGATTTTTGATCCTAAAATTAAATTGTAGGAGGGATGTAAACCCACATGTGTAATACCCTACAGGTATCCATATTACCAAAATGAGGAGATAGAGAAACTAGTGGCTGAGCTGATCAAGAATGGAAGCATATAGAGCAGCCAAAGTCCCTACTCTTCACCCGTGTTACTAGTAAAGAAGGCTGATGGAAGTTGGAGGATGTGTGTGAACTACTGTGCTCTCAATAAGGATACCATCAAAGATAAGTACCCTATCCCTAATATTGATGAGTTATGACGCCCCCAAATTCGGGTCCCCAGAACCTCGGACTTGGTACGTTACGATACATCATTTTTATAACTATTGCGAAAGATATAAACATAAATTTTTTATACAATAACTTTTACAACATAATTTCCAAGGTCCGTAACCTTAATTAATACCTGTATTTAATATCATACACGCCATACAATGTCATATGCCTCCAATACTAATACAATTTAATCGTACAATAATCAAATCCTGGAACTTGTCTTTGCCTTTACCTGTGTCCGAAGTTTTGCCTTAATCTGAAAATTTTATCATGATATAGCAAGGGTGATCAACAAGTTTGCCCAGCAAGTTTTAAATACAACAAGGATATATCATGATTGAAAGAATGAATAATAAGCTGACAAACTTTCAACAATATAAGAATTGTGAAAGAACATGAATCAATAATGCTGAATAGTCAACAATGAACATGAATAAATTCAACTGACAATATGGTAATGAAGATGATCAGCCTTTCATACCTGATGAACATATACAATATGCACAATGTGCAAATCAATAAATCATAGATGTGATATAATCAACAATTATTAATCACGAACATGCTTTACAATAACAACTCGAGTTCGAGTTAGGAAACTTGCATATACCGTTGATTACTGCTACGCAATCTAATTTAGCTTCAGTTGAAAGACCTATTATTGATAATATCGATATCTCAATTAGAATAATATCATCACATTAACTTTTGTTAATTACAGTTATAAAATAACCTAAACACAATATCATATGTTCCTAATAATCAATAAAAAATATAAGACTCGGTATCAAATCAAACTATTTCAGTCTGAGTTGAGTTCGGTACTATTTCGACATCCCGATTGCCTAATCAGATATTTATCAAGCCTATTATCAATAAGACTTTACTTAAACGCTTTAGTATTATCTTAAATATTTTATTACTTAATCAAAATATTTTTCAATAGCTCATAATAATTTTCAATTAATTATTATCATTTATAATAATTTTTCAATCATTAATATCATTTTTAAATGATTTAAATACCAAATAATTCCATTATCACTAATATCTATTTAATTTCAAATATTAATGAAATATATGACATAATATTATAAGTTATTTATAATATTTTAAAGTATTTTTAATACTTTAATATCTCCTTTAAATGAATTTAAAATATTTATAACCATTATTAAATAACTGCCACTAATATTAAAATATTATAGTAATTCATGACAAAATATTAAAAGTTATGTTTTATAACTTAAAATATTTTTTTATAACCTTTAAATCATTTTTAAATGATTTTTAAAATATTAAAACTATTTTTACATAATTTATTTAATATAATTATTAAATAAATTTATTATCATAATATTAATCAATACCTTCATTTGATTACTATTTAATATTAATTAAATAATAATTAATTAATTATCTTTAGTTATTATTTAACATAATTAATAACTAATTAAATATACTTTAGTATTTAATATTTAATTAAATATCAATTAATCACATCATTATATGCCTTTAATTGTTATTTAAAATTAGTTAAATAATAATAAATTAATCACTTATTATAAACCTTTAATTTTTTCTTTAAAGCATAGTCAATTAGTGGTCATTTATACTCATTTATTATTTAATATTAATTAAATACTAAATAATTATTTTATAATGCTAATATAATTAAATAATCACATTTTAGTACTTAACCTTAATTAAGCATTCTTTAATTATTATATATTCAATAATAATTAATTAGTGAAAACTTTAGTTACTTTTCTTAACTTTTCATTATATGTTCCAAAGTTGAGGTCCTTCACGGAAACGCTCGTAGACGGAAATTTACAAGTTCGATGTGGGCCCACTTGGTACCGTTGGAAATCTGACTTCGCGAACTACACTTTTGGCTTAAGAAACAGCCACTTTGGACAATTATAGACTAGGTAAAACAAGCCACTACCGACTGTCCATACAAGATTTTGAAAACATTTTCTGTTTTGAGGTCTTTTACGGAAACATTTATAAACGGAAAGCTAAAACTCCGATTTGAGCCCACATGGTCTCGTTGGAACCGTGACTCCCTAAAATATATTATAAAATTATCAAATAATTTTTTCAGAGCAGTGACAGACCCGAAAAATCGCTGCTAGTCAGACTGTCCATGTTTGTTTAGCTAGTTTGAGGTGTTTTGCTAATAAATTCATAGCTTGCTCATCTTAAATCGATTTTTAGTCATTCTACTTGGAGAATCTTTGCATCTTATATCTCTATCACCTAGAGTTGATGGATTATGAATCCGACTTATGAAACGTAAACAGTAAAATCCGGGAGCGGGCTGTTCAATTTTAGTTTTCCAGCTTGACCCTCTTGTACTAAAACGATCATAACTTTTTCGTTTTATAACGTTTTTGAGCGATTCTTGAGCCCACGCGAAGCTAACTTCCGGGAATATAATTTTTGTTCTTGGACCATCTTCAAATTCCAAGTGCAAAATTTCAAAAATTTCATGGAAGGGGACTGACTTGAGTTGGTTTTCCAGTTTTGACTCGGCTACTTTAAAATGGCATAACTCTTTCCTCCAAAGTTGGATTTAGTCCGTTACGGAGTCTATGAAAAGCTTATTCAGTTTACTACAACATACCCAAAGTCCAGAATTTTCTGGAACATCTAACTAATCCCGAATTTTCTTTTAGTGGCAGCAGTCTACTAATTTTTTTAAGTTTTAGAAACTGTTTTGCTTTTCTTTCTTTGAATCAAACTTTTAACACCCAAAATAGGTTAGATCTACTCATAAAACACTCTAAAACTTGTAGATATATGGTTTTAGAGTTCAAGCAACATAACTTGATATTTTATCTAAAATAAATCAAATAAAATACATAAACTAAATATTTAGAGTTTAATTTTTATACCTTTGATTTTTGGCTATATTTCTTGATCTTCCAAAATATGAGATGAACTTGGGTATGTGAGAATCAAAACTCTCCTCCCTTTTCCTTCTTGTTGCTGCCGAATACACCCCCTTTCTCTCTCTCTCTTTGTATTTTGTTTTGTTAGTTTTCTTTCTCTCTCTTGCAAATGAAATAAAATGATTAAGTGTAGAATTATCTCATTTCATCTCCCATATTCAATTAACCTCATGTCTCCACTTCTCTCTCTTAGCTTGCTTACACTCTTGGTAAAATAATAAGGCAAAGTAAGATAGGGACACATGGGCTTGAGTGTGAGATTAAACTTTGAAAAAAAATTCAACACATGCTCATATTCTCTCCTAAGTGACCAGGGTGCTCTCCCCCTCTTCTTGCCCATTTTTCATTTAATTTAATTGCTTTTATTTACTTAATCAAATGACTAAAAGGTCCCTCCCAAGTTGAGCTAAGTTTTGTGCTCCCATTTAAATGGTTTGGGCTCTCTAATTAAAATGTTTGGGCCATATAAATTAGCACGGGTTTAATACACAAATTTTATCTTACCCTAATTAAATAGTTAGGGTTTCCATTCCATTCATTTTGGAATTTAAATGATTACTTATGTACATTTAATTTCATAACCCAATTAGACATGCTTTAATTATGTTTAAAATAATTTAATAAATTGATATAATAAAATTAATCTCTTAGGTTAGTATATATTTTAAATACTAAATTCTCCTATACCATAACTCTTAAGTTATTTAATTACCATACCTAATGTATAATTAGGTTATGTAGCTTTCTTTTTAATTCACTTAATAAAACAAATAAATATATATACATATTTACAATATATATATATATATATATATATATATATATATTTAGTCACATACATACTCCTCATGAGTCATAATATATTTATCCTTATACATACTCTCTTTCCAAATTTTAAAATTCTAGCATTCTCATTTGATTTTTTTACATTACTTAAAAATTTAAATCAAACCGTATAGGTTCTTTAATTTTTTTTAATTAATCCTCTAATTCCAATCTAGGTTTTATTCTTTAACCTTTAATTTAATCATTTAAGATTTTCTAAATTTTCGGGTTGTCACATGAGTTACTTGATGAATTAGGGGGTGCTAAAAAATTTTCTAAGCTGGATTTAAGGTCAGGATATCATCAAATACGAGTGCATTCTAATGACATCCCTAAAAATGCCTTTCAAACACATGAGGGTCATTATGAGTTTTAGTTATGACTTTTGGGCTTATTAATGCTCCTTCGAATTTCCAAGGGGTGATGAATGAAATGTTTAGGCCTTATTTGAGAAAGTTCTTGTTGGTATTTTTTGACGATATTTTGATATACAACAAGTCAATGCAGGATCATATAGAACATCTCACACAGGTTTTGGAGGTACTAGAAGTTGAAAATTTCTTTTCC
This sequence comes from Panax stipuleanatus, assembly GCA_020205555.1. NCBI lineage: Eukaryota > Viridiplantae > Streptophyta > Magnoliopsida > Apiales > Araliaceae > Panax > Panax stipuleanatus. Next base: position 5,161,988 of record CM035118.1, read on the forward strand.
AAGATGTCCAAGTGTGTTTTTAGTAGCAAGGATGTCAATTATTTAGGGCACTTTATTTCTAAGGAAGGGGTCAGAGCTGATCCCCAAAAACTGGTTGCTATGCAAGAATGGCCAGCTCCTAAAACTCTCAAAGCTTTAAGAGGTTTTTTAGGACCAATGAGTTACAACAGGAAATTTATCAAAGGATATAGAGAAATTATAGGCCCTCTTACTTTTCTTCTAAGAAAAAAAAATGCTTTTTCTTGGAATGATAAGGCACAAACAACATTTGAGGAATTAAAAGAGGCTATGGTAAGTCCCCCTGTTCTCAGGTTACTTGATTTTACTAAAATATTTGTGGTGGAATGTGATGCTTCAGGAGATGCATTGGGAGAAGTGTTAATGCAAGAAGGGCATCCCCTAGCCTATTTTAGTCAGGCTTTAAAAGGGAGGAATTTGACCTTATCCACATGTGAGAAGGAACTACTAGCATTGGTGATGGCAGTGAGGCAATGGAGGCACTATCTATTGGGAAAATCCTTCAAAGTAAGCACTGACCATCAAGCTCTCAAATATTTACTGGAATAAAGGGTGGGAACTCCCTCACAACAGAAATGGATCTCTAAACTGCTTGTTTATGACTTTACAATTGAGTATAAGAATGGTAAAAATAATGCAGTGGTTGATGTACTCTCTAGGGTACATTTCCCAGAGAGCACAAAACCAAACAGTACCCGAACACCATCTATAAACATAGACCAACCAGAAATTACCAACTTCATTCCAACTACCAAAAATATCAGCACAAACCCATCCTCCACAACAATATCCAAACAGAAAACCAAACAGCACTAAATCCAAATCCAAGCAGTCAGCATGGTCCAAGCATAGTGGATGCAAGAGTTAAAGAAATCTTACCAATAGGACCCTATGTTGCAGCATCTGATTAACCACTACCATCATGGAGACCTGGACCAATCTCTTTACCAACTCCAGAATGACCTACTCTTTTACAAGGGTAGGTTGCATCTCGGGTCATTGGTGCCCTTTCAACAACAGATCCTGCATCAATTTCACAACAGTCCATTAGGAGGCCATACGGGAGTATAGAAAACACAAGCACGAATAAAAAAGAAGTTTTACTGGCCTGACCTAAGAAATGATGTTCGAACACACATCAAAGAGTGTGATATATCCCAAAGAAGCAAAGTTGAAGCCCTCCTCTCATTAGGGTTGCTCCAGCCTTTGCCCATTCTTGCCAAGAATTGGGAAGACATCAGCATGGACTTTATTGAAGGATTACCTCCTTCAAGAGGCAAGACAATAATCTTTGTGGTGGCTGACAAGTTAAGTAAATATTCTCATTTTACGCCTATTAATCATGCATACACAGCTTTAACTGTGGCCAAGGTGTTCATGGACAATGTTTTTAAATTACATGGTTTACCACTGACCATAATAAGTGATCGAGATCCTGTGTTCACTAGCAATTTTTGGAGAGAAATGTTCAGGTTATCTAGAATAAATCTGTAACGACCCCAAAATTCATACAATAATATTTTCCTTCTCGATCGTTAACAATACAACTTTAATCTCTCATTACATCCTTATTCGATATTAAAAATCACTAAAAATGCAAAATATTTAAAACTTTTATAAACTTTCTTTCTATATTGCCCTGAATCGCAACCTTTACATTACATCTCTTCGATTCAAATCTATATCATGAATCGTTACAACAAAATGATTATACAAAGTCTTTCATAATAAAACAATATCCATCTACATTGGATAACTCTATTTATAACTCAGCGACATATTTCATTCAAAACATTAACTATAATTTGAAATTGAACATAACTAATATTCTTGAACATTGATCTCTATAAATCACTTAACACGTATCTTTACCTTGCATCCTTGACCTGCAAAAATGGTTATTTGAAAAGAGTGAGCTCGACAGCTCAGCAAGATCTAACAGTTTTCATGCATCACATAGCACATAATTAACATGCTCAATATTAAAGTAACATGGCATACATGCTTTAATCACATAACAAATATAAAGATTGAGTTCCTTACTCAATCAACATTATTAAATCAATCAATGTAGTCATAAATTGACTTTAACATTTCATGCTTGCAACATATACAACATAGCATACTCTTTGCAATATAATTTAAAACAGGTCATAATATCATCAAGTTCACATAGAAAATAGGAACCGAAAGACTTGCCTGGCTCGTAGATTACCAATTACCGAAAAATAGCTTAATATAATCTGCTTCATGATCCTACATAACGTATTACCATACGCATCAATTATTAGTCACCTAGCAATGCTTATCAAACGTCTAAGTAAATAATACTTTATACTTTCTAATTCTTTTCTATTTACTCATTTGACACTCGCTGTCAAATCATATGTATAATTAACAATATCAGTTAATTATCACATAGCTAATCCTCATCGTTAGTTAACCAATTTAAGTTAACTCATTCCTCTTTAACTCATAAGTTAATAATTAATTTCCACATAATTAATCACATCACATAATCATTTTACATTTCTCATGATTAATCAACTAATAATTGCATACTCATTTTAAATTATAATTAAACAAATTATGATTTGAACATCCACTTTAATCAAACTACAATTAAACAATCATAATTTATAATGAATCAACTACATCATGCATTAAATCATAATTTAAGCATACTTAACTTAACCCAATACTCAATTTCTATTCATGCCCTCATTAAATTATAATTATATAAATTATAATTTAAATTACACTTTTACCTTGATTATAATTATTCCAAATTATAATCACATATTAAGTTATAGTTAAACAAATTATAACTTATAATCAATTAAACTATATCATGCATTATAATTACACAAATTATAATTAATCATGCAATTATCAATTTATAATCCATAATTAAACATGCATTTATTAAATTATAATTACATAAATTATAATTTAAATTAACATCTAATTGATTAAAATAAATCAACTAATATTCATTATAATTTAACAAAAATTATAATTTAATTTAAACATTTACTCTTGATTATAATTATACAAATTATAATTAACTAATTCACCATTAAACAATAATTCAATTAATACTTTAAGGTTTTCAAAACCTCTTTTCTTTTACAATTGTCAAATTCATGTTATCAACATGCTATTGCAACTTAAATATATGATCATTATTCTAGCAACAATGTAACTTAGTCATAAAAATAAACTACACACTTAAATAAAACTCACTGCCTCTGCCCAGGACACGGCGCAGCTGCGCAGCCATAAGCCTTGGCACCGGCGCAGCTGCGCAGGTGACCAGCCTGAGAAAATCCAGTGGCGCAGCTGCGCTGATTCTGTCTGTGCTCCCGGCGCAGCTGCGCAGGTACGCAGACAGAAGCAGACAGTGCAGCCTCCCTATTTCCGATTAAACCCAACATGCCATCAAACGACAATAACAAGCTACTAGAACAATGTATAGCATATACTTAATACAATACACTCATATAACATATCTCCAAACACAAAAATATTTAAACAACAATAATCAAAAGTTTTAGAAATCAAATTTGATATTTTCATAAAACTTATATATTTTATAAAACCATTCACTGTAAATCACTTTCTCAAGCAATTTAACTCTATATACATGCATTATATACGTAATTGAAGATAGCATCAAACAAATTCTTAATAAACATATTAACATATATCAATTTCATCAATTTCTTCAAACTAAAATCAACCATAATACCTAAAACTCATACGAACTCATATGAACATAACTTTTCTATTAAAACATGTTTCTACAATCAATTTGATTTCTGAAAATCATTGTTTATGGCATCTAATTAAATTTATAAACAGTATATTAACAAAATTCCAACATATATTCAACAAAATTACTAACTTTCATGAAAAACATTTTTACAGAGAAGTTCCACAACATAAAACACCTTATTAAAACTAAATTTAGAAGTTATACCCTTTGATTAGGCTTAGGAGAAGAAGATAATGGCTTAGCGAGAATTCTTTCAAGGTCTCTTTCCCCTTTCTTTCTCTTCTTCTTCCCTTCTTCTCTTTTCACTCCATCTTTCTCTGTGTTTTCTCTCTAACACAGACTAACCTTTGTTTTGTTCTTTTAACCAACGTATATACAAAATATACATACAACATATATACATAATATGTAACTTACAATATTAATGTATATAATAAATCCTATACTAATTACAATTAAAATAGAGGTTACACCTTTGAATTTTTTTAAAAGCCCTAAGGCTTGTTTCACAAAATAAGTTATTTTAAAAATAGATTTTTAGTAGTTAAGGTCATGTTTGGGTAAAACAGTTTTAAAACAAAAGTAAGGGCCTTGTTTGGAAAAAAAATCATTTAAAAACTCTTTTCTTTATTTTAATAAATCCTTTTAACACATACTTTAATGTTACTCTTTAATTAATTAAATCTTAACATTCTAATTTAATTAATTAAAAATCTAACATCAATTAAGCACATAAAATTGTCACATAATTACAATTAATTGCTAATTATAATTGCATGTAACACTCATCACATTACTCATCTAATTTAATTATCTCAATTAAATTAGAACTATAACATAAAATCATTATATCAATTAAATTAAATACTAAATATTCATTTAATTAATATACTACACTTAATTACATTACTCCATAATAATCACATAATTATTTATTTAACTCAATAAATAATTCAATTAAAATATTTATTTACTCCAATAAATATTAAAATTAATATTTAAATTATCTTCACATAGATTCACATATTTCACCATATATGACACGTATTCACATACTTAAACTCAAAACATCAGATAATAAGAATTTTATTTATTAAATTCTCATTTATAAATTCTAAAAATTTGGGATGTCACAAAATCTGTTACTCAGTACAACTTATCATCCTCAAACAAATGGACAAACAGAATCCATGAACAAAGTGCTCGAGTGTTACCTTAGGTGCTTCTCAAGTGACAGACAAAAGACTGGGTTAAATGGTTACCTTTAGCTGAGTATTCTTACAATATCTCTGTCCATACATTAACAAAGGTATCCCTTTTTGAAGCTGTCTATGGTCAGCCTCCTCCTCGAATGTTACCATACGAGTCGGGAGCTACCCAAGTTCAAGCGGTTGATGAGAAACTGGGAAGCCGTGAGTTTATAGCTAAGCTCGTTAAGGAAAACTTGCAGGAAGCACAAGCTACAATGAAATATTTTGCTGACAAGAAAAGAAGGAGCCAAGAGTTTGAAATCAGCAATTTTGTTTACCTCAGGTTGAGGCCGTACAGGCAAATGACAGTCTCGATGCGAAGGAGATTGAAGATCGTATCGAGGTATTATGGGTCGTTTAAAGTGGTTCAAAAAGTGGGTCAAGTGTCGTATGAACTAGATCTACCCCCCGAAGCCAAGATCTACCCTGTATTTCATGTTTCATTCCTTAAAAGAAAGCTAGGAGAAGGAAGACAAGTTTGTGTAAACTTATCGAGTATGACTTTCGAAGGATCCATGGAACCCGACCCAGAGAAGATCTTGCAACAGAGGCTGAAAAGGAAAGGAAATGTGGTCGGAGTTGAAGTTTTAGTGCAGTGGAACGACGCCGGTGAGGAGGGTGCTACCTGGGAAGACTTAGAAACCTTATGGAGGTGCTATCCTAACCTTGAGGACAAGGTTTTCTAGTAGCGGGCATCTGTTATGTACGTGGGTTCCAAACCCTTGTTATTCGGTGTTACTTTTAGGTGCTTAAGCTGCGTTGTTTTACTTTATCTGTAGTTGCTTTCTATTTTGTTGATTGAGTCCGTGTATGTGGACCGAAAGGCTAGTGGGTAGTTATGGAGTCTATTTGAGTCAGTTGTTGCAGTTCGTAATTTACGGGCAATGCCCACGTTGTGTAATGGTCAGTTATCACCTGGCCTATTTATGTTTGCTAATATTCAATCAAAAGGCACCAAAGCATTTATTCAATTACAGAGACTTAAAGGAGGCCTGGTAACCTCGAATTACCATAAACAATTTAGTTACTTTGATTTCACAATTTTACAGATATAGCAATACATCAATTGTAGGCCAAGATGACGAACCCATAAGGGTTTTTTTGGGTTGAGGGGGGGGGGGGGGGGGGGGGGTGGGGGATGAACCAGGGTCTGGGAGGAAAATTGTGACAAATATTTTTTCTATTATATATATATATTTTGAATTAATAATAGAATATTCTTTTTATACAATTATATGTATACAAATATAGTTATATAAGTTTTTAAAGACATTTTAAGTTTTATAAATACTTTTTAAATTGATCATAAAAATTTTAACAAATAAGTATATTAAAAGTTTTTTTTTCTTATACACATAATATAGACATTGTAAGTTGTAAATTATTAATGTAAATTGAATTTAGAAGTGTTTTAATTTTGGTTAATTGTATTTAGAATAATTTAAAATTTGTGATGAAGTCGAACCGTATCTAAATATGGTCAAACCGTATAAAACCAATTGGGTAGGGTTGTATCGACAGGGCCGGGTATTCTGGCCAATTTTCGCCGAAAAATAATTTTGGGATCTACATTATATGCAATTAGGTAGTTTATGTAGCAATTTATAAGCCCAATTACTTCGGGACCCAAATTATAAATTTGATGATATATACTTGGTGTAACAAAAGTGTATTTAATCCTATTATATAATTCTAGTTAATTATTTCGAACCCGTTATATCTTCTTTTAATCTTTTTCGTAAGTCATACCAATTCATCTTTGCCAATATATTTGATTTTTTTTTGGTTTGTGCAATCATATGATATTGAAATTAGGGTCCAACCTTAACCTAAATTTGAATGAACAATCAAATATAATGGATGTTCATAAGAAAACTCACTAGCTCTGCCTTTCAAGAAATCAAATTTGTTGTCTATTTTTTATTCCATCTATTGTTTCATTTTATAGAATATTATTCTCCACATAATTTTTATTCGATTACAAAATATAATTATAAATGAATAAATAAGAATTATATGATAATAATGCAGGAGTTTGACACCAGAATTAGACTCGTACGTACGTCTTTACTATCATATTATTATTTTGACCTTGTAGAACATGGACGAAACTAGGGGGCGAAGGGGGTCATATGACCCCCCAACCCTGGAATCTGAAGCATGTTAATGTTAGTTAAACTTGATCTTTGTTATGAAATGATATTAATTTATTTGCTTCCTTATGTCATTCCATCTATAATAAATTAACAATATTATTATAAGATAAAATAATATTAAATAAGTTTGATGATTAATTAATTAATATTGAACTCATTTGTCTTACTAACTTAATCATACCTTGGTATCAATTTTTTGTAAATGAGAATAACTTAATTCATGTTCATGCTTTGAGTGACTCCTCTTAGTAGTCTCAAAGGAAGATGACCAGAGCCACAATATAAGGTTTTGAATATATAATATTATAATTTGTAATTTATCTATAAAAGTAGCTAATCAGTTGACTAAAAACTTCAAAGTCTGATTATTAGTCCCATAGTTCGGGGGAAATTAATATATATATATATATATATATATATATATATTGTTGGTAATTGTATATTCAAATTTGATGCTGAAAGTAAATAAATGTGTTTATATGTAAAGTCCTTAATAAAGTACATGTACAAGGGCTTAGATGGTAGATCAAAATTGTTACGTTGATCTGAGCTAAAACGTTTATCATTCTGTAATTGAATGTATAGAAGAAAGATTAAACTTGTTCGGTTGATCTCTTGAAATGTAATAGATAGACCTTAATATATTTGAAGTCTGTCGAGCCAGCCAAGAGTTTGTAGATGCCAAGGCAGAATCATGAAGCGTCGATGAAGTCACTCTCGGAATCATAGTCTGTCAAGGAAGCCACATTCAGAATCGGGGAGATAGTCCAAGTGCCTGCCGAGCCAAGTCAAGAATCACAGTCAGCTGTTGGAAAAGTGGAGACTTCTATATGAGCAAGTAGAGATTGTAGTCAATTAAAGCTTAAGTAGAATCGTAGTGTTCTCTACGATCAAGACTGAATCAAGTACGAGCACACCAATATACAACGATCATGGTACGAAGACAACGATCGTGGTGCTTCTTCAGTTAGCATCAGAGCATCAAGATTTGCCTATTTGATGAAAGAAGATGTCTAACAAATGAAGAATGTCTTGTGAACGTTGACATTTCGGGAATCCCAATGCCCCAGCACTTATCCTTAGTTTGAATCGAAGAAACGTATGGAGAAATATAAGGGGACTACTTTCTGTCTACTGAAAGCATGTTTTCAGGTGTTAGGTGAGAAAGCAGTCTGCTGTGTCAGGCGAGTCAGACAGCAGAACAATATATTCCCATGAAGTCAACATCAGTGCTCAGAAATGTCTGAAACATTAAATGCTCCAACGGAAGCCTTTCAACGGGAAGTTTTCAAAGGCTTCTTCATAAGGAAATGAAATTGGAGATTTAGACTAAGCAAGCAAGTATGAACAAAGCTCAAGAACACTCAAAGCCAAACACTACGATACTGAAAGAAAGCCTGCTTCGTTACTCAGTTCTTTCGAACTTATGCTTAACGACAACTGAGTAGCACACCAAAGAACTCAACTCTCATTACAGTGCATTCCAAGTCTACTGGACTTGAAGAGTTCTTAGTGAACTAGAAGTTCCAAGACTGTTGGTCTTGAAGGAATCTCAGTGATTTAAAGTTGTAAAGATATCCTTAGTAGATTTCCTACTCGTGGAGTAGAAGAGTGGATTAGGAGTCTTGAGTGCTCTGAACCACTTAAAATCATTGTGTCTTCTATAGCTGCCATAACTGCTATATCTGCCATAACTGCTATAACTGCTTATCAAACTAAACTTGCTTTATCTTAAGAGGAACAAACAAATCATATTCCGCTGTGGCTAATAAATTTATTTAATTAACAAATATGATAAATATTTTGAAAAGCAAAAAGTTTTAAAATATCTATTCAACCCCCCTTCTAAATAACTATTGTGCCTCTGGGAATTAATAATTGGTATCAAAGCAGGTTCTCTCGACTAGCTTACAAAGCTTGAGTAGATCTGATGGCACACATGATAAACGAGTCCAAGATCGGTGGAGGCAGCAAGCCATCAATGTGCAACAAAGACAAATTTGCCAATTGGAAAGTTCATATGCAAGCTTACATAGATTCAATAGATGACAATCTATTCGAAATCGTTATGAGTGGGCCCTATATTCTAGCAAAGCTTGCACCAACTCCAGAAGATCCAAACAGAGTATAGATCAAGATCAAATCAGAATAGACTGACAACGAGAAGAAAGCTGTCCAGTTAGACAAAAAGGCCAAGAACATTTTGTTCCAGTCTTTAGAGGATGATCTGTTCGACAATGTGGTTAACAGCAAGACTGCCAAGGAAGTTTGGGAAGTACTGCTCATTATGCACGAAGGAACATAAAAAGTAAGAGAAAACAAGGAATCTCTTCTGACTCAACAGTATGAGATGTTCGCCCATGTACCAGATGAGAACGTCACTTCCACTTATAAGAGATTCAATGTACTGCCCAACTCTCTTCGAGCTTTTGGAAAGATCTATCCAAATAATGATCTTATCATCAAGTTCATGAGGTCCTTACCAAGCAAGTGGAATGCTAACAACACTGCCATTAGAGAATCAAAGAATCTCCATGAAATGACAGTACAACAGCTTTATGACAACCGTCTTACCTACTAGCTGGAGCTGACTCAAAGAGTAGAAACTCTATCGAAAGGAAAGACAAAGGAGTTGCCCTCAAGGCAACAGAAGCCACCTCCAAAGCTCGTGCTGAAAATGAATTTGACTCTGAGGAAGATGATGATGAGGACATTGCAATTCTGGTCAAAAGACTCAAGAGGTTCATGCAAAAGGCAGAAGCAACAGACCCAAGAGATTCAACAACAACAGCAGTCAAGAGCAGATTAACAACCTATGCTATAACTGCAAGAAGCCTGGCCACTTCATTGCAAACTGCAACAAGCCTGTTAGAGAGGAGCTGAAGAGGAGAACAAATTCAAAGAAGGAGTTTAAAGGCTACAAGAAATTCTAGAAGAAAGGCAAAGGTCTTGTAGCTGGAGGATAGTGGAGTGACTCAGACAACAACACAAACTCTGAGTCAGGAGATGATGAAGAACCTCAAGTAGCTAATCTATGTTTAATGGCCAAAGAAGTCAAAGAAAAGAAGAGCACTGATCATCACGAAGTAAGTATTGATGAGGTATTTGACTTCAACTCTCCTGGTGTAGATATGGTTGATCTAAGAACTGCAATACATGATATAACATCTGATCTGCATCAATACATGAAGTTGTTCAGAGTTCTGTCTAAAGATTATTCTCTTGTTTAAAAAGAGAAAGATAAAGTTCAAGTAGAACTGGAGACAGCTCTACTCAGTACTGCCTCTCTCTCTAAACTTGAAGCTGAGAATAAACTCTTAAGACAGACTAATGAACTCAGTACACAAAGAGAGTTAAGTCTAACCTCTAAGATTGAGGAGCTAGAAAAGACAATCTTAATGTGGAATAGGTCTTCTTCATCCATGGACTCCCTGATCTCCAGTCAAAGAATTGCATCTGACAAAATATGTCTAGGTTTTGGGGAATCTACCTCAGAACCATGTGCGGAAAAGCCCAAGGAAACTAACATTAGTAGTGCTTCAAATTTCAATAGAAGCATTACATTTGTGAAATCCACACAGAAGGAAGAGCCAATGTATCCTTGCTCTTCTGATCCAAGTCATGTTCCAAGACATAAAGGATCCCATGCTGGCCTGGGATTCAGAAAAGAGAAGAGTAACTCAGTCACTATTCTCCAACCTTGAAGGATCGTGGAGTCAAGTAAAACCGGCTCCACAAATCAACCAGGAAGGAATCGTAGAGTTGAGGTTCACTCTACACAAACCCTGAATCACAAAGCTGTATGGAAAAAGAACAATCAGTATAAGAGAAAGGCTACCAAGTATCCACACACGTCCAAATGGAGAAAGAATCCACACATACACACAAACATGCATCATGCTAGGTGTTTTGTATGTGAAAGATATGGTCATAAGGTAGCAACATGTTATTATAACCCTCTGCATAATAGACCCAAAGCCAAACAGATTTGGGTCCCCAAGGGAACTAACAAAGTAGGACCCATGCAAGTCTAGGTACCAAAATGAAAGCTTAATTTTACTGCAGAAACATAACTCCACTGTCACATGGTATTTGGATAGTGAATGCTCACGGCACATGACTAGGAACAAAGCCCTCCTGTCTAACTTCACAGAGAAGGAGGGTCCAACAGTTATCTTTGGAGACAACGGATCTGGCAAGACAAGAGGATATGGCTCAGCTGGAAATGGTGCAGTGTCCTTCAGCAAAGTAGCCTATGTGGAAGGACTGAAGCAAAATCTCCTGAGCATCATCTAACTATGCGACAAGGGTCATCAAGTCACTTTCCTCAATAATCAATGTCAAGTCAAAGATCTGAAGACTTATTCTCTAAAGCTGACTAGAACCAGAGAAGTGAACGTCTACATTGTCAATCTTGCTCACCTGAGTTCTGATGAAACAATATGCTTTCTTGCTAAAGTCTCTGAAGAAATGAGCTGGCTATGGCATAGAAGGTTATCGCATCTCAACTTCAATAGTATGTTAAAACTGGCCTCCAAAGATCTAGTAGCAGGTTTACCCAAACTCAGCTTCGTCAAAGAAAGGCCATGCAACGCCTGTCAGCTTGGAAAGAAAACAAGGAGCTCATTCAAAGGCAAAGCAGTTAACTCAATTGATAAGCCCCTTCAGTTACTTTACATGGATCTTTTCGGGCAAATTCCAACTGTAAGTCTTGGAGGGAAGAGATGCTCGCTGGTCGTAGTAGATGAATACACCAGATTTACATGGGTATTCTTTCTCAATTCTAAGGATGAAACAAGCTCCCAACTTATTAAGATGTTCAAGCTGGTGATGAACGAGAAAGGAAAAATGATCAAGGCCATAAGAAGTGATCATGGAAGAGAGTTCGACTTCTCTAAGATGGATCAGTTCTGTGCAGACAACAACATCAGTCACAACTTCTCAGGTCCACGAACTCCACAGCAAAGCGTAGTAGCTGAAAGGAAGAACAGAACCCTGATCGAAGCAGGAAGAACTCTTCTAGATGCTCATCTGCCTGAATACTTCTGGGCAGAAGCCATCAACACTGCTTGCTATACTCAGAACAGGTCTCTTGTTCACTCTACATAGAAGAAGACTCTTTACGAGTTGTGGAAAATAAGAAAGCCCAACGTCAGCTATTTCTATGTGTTTACATTCTCAACAATGGAAAACAATATCTGACTAAGTTCCAACCGACGCCAGATGAAGGGATCTTTCTTGGATATGCCATAGACATCAAAGCCTATAGAGTGTTCAACAAGAAGGCGCTAAGTGTTGAAATCTCAATTCACATCATCTTTGATGAAACAGACTCAGATAAGTTTGTACCACTCAACACTGCGATCGATAATCCAGACACTACGAATGAGGTGGTAAATCCCAACTCCACGATCGCAGTCCCAAAAGATGGAATCGTTGAGCCAGAAAAAGAGATCGTGGAGAGAGCTACACCAGACGATAATCCCCTGTAACAAGAAGCAGAAGTTGATCTTGAAGAATTTAGACAAGAAGGCATCAGGACAGATGTTTCAACAGGGAATAGATGGGCAAAAGATCAAACTCAAGACTTGATTATTGGAGATCCAAATGCAAGAATCAAGACAAGATCTGCTACTCAAAACGAATGTTTCTATCTGAGCTTTCTGTCCCAAATGGAACCCAAGAAGATAGAAGATGCCATGGAAGATTCGAGTTGGATAGAAGCTATGCAAGAGGAGCTGAATCAGTTTGAAAGAAGCAAAGTCTGAAGATTAGTTCCTAGACCAAGGAATCACCCAGTCATCAGCACCAGATGGATTTTTAGAAACAAGATGGATGAATATGGGGTGATCACAAGGAATAAAGCAAGACTGGTGGCCAAATGTTATTCTCAAGAAGAAGGCATCGACTACGACGAGACCTTTGCACCAGTTGCTAGATTAGAAGCAATCAAAATATTCCTTGCCTTTGCTGCTCACATGAAGTTCGAAGTCTTCCAGATGGATGTCAAGAGTGCATTTCTGAATGGAGAACTTCAAGAAGAAGTATATGTGGAGCAACCTCCAGGTTTCATCAATCCAACTCTATCTAATTATGTCAATAGATTAGACAAAGATTTATATGGAATTAAACAAGCACTTAGAGCATGGTATGAAACACTAACAAACTTTCTTATTGAAAAAGGATTCACTAGAGGTAGAGTAGACACCACATTATTTCTTAGGAAGCACAAAGATAAAGTTTTACTAGTAAAAATATATGTAGATGATATTATCTTTGGTTCTACTGATGAAAATCTATGCAAGAGATTTGCCAAGCTTATGCAGAGCAAGTTTGAAATGAGCATGATGGGTGAGCTGAATTTGTTTCTTGGACTTCAAGTGAAGCAGACTAATGAAGATATCTTCATTAACCAAGCCAAGTACATCAAATACTTACTTAAGAATTATGGCATGGAATCAGCCTCTCCCATGAAAACACCAATTGCTCCAGCAACTAAGCTTGACAAAGATGAGAAAGGTAAATGTATTGACATTACTCAATACAGAGGTATGTTAGGCTCTTTTCTGTACTGAACTACCAGTAGACCAGACATTATGTTTGCTACATGTATATGTGCTAGATTTCAAACTAACCCAAAGGAATCACATTTAATAGCTGTCAAAAGAATTTTCAGGTATCTCAAAAGCACACCTCAGTTGGGACTTCGGTATCCCAAGGAGTCTTCCTTTGAACTGACAGGATATTCAGATGCTAATTTTGCAGGCTGCAAAATTAACAGAAAGAGTACCAGTGGCACTTGTCAACTGCTAGGAAACAGACTGGTGTCCTGGTTTAGCAAGAAGTAAAACTCAGTATCAACTTTAACAGCAGTAGCTGAATACATTGCTGCAGGCAGCTGTTGTGCTCAAATCCTATGGATAAAGAACCAACTAGTAGATTATGGGTTTGATTTTAAATCTATACATGTTCACTGTGATAACACAAGTGCCATAGAAATAACACATAATTCTGTCATGCATTCTAGGACTATGCATATAAAAATAAGATATCATTTTATTAGAGATCATGTTCAAAATGGAACTATATCTTTACAGTATATCTCTACTGAAAATCAACTTACTGATGTCTTTACAAAGCCCTTAGATGAATCCAGATTTAACAAACTAATAAGTGAGTTAGGAATGTTAAATTTACAACCATAAATTCTATGCTCTAGTTGGTGCTAACCATGTAGATAAAAAGGCTATGTCAAAATCGTAGAGATGACAGAGTGAAACTACGATCGTGGAGGAGTCTCAACATGGCAAAGAAGTCCAAGGTGATGACAGTGTTACTATCAAGTCTAAGCAGTTCTTCTGATAAGCGTCTCAGGGACAAACCTTGCCGTTAGTTTTAAACTAAGAGGTCACAACCTTAACCTAGAAGAAGTGCTGATTTAGAATGCATCACAAGGACCAGTGCAGAAGCTTGAGTAGAGACAATGATCGTGGAGTAGTCCTGATGATCGTAGTCATCCAAAAGGATACACTAGCTCAGAGGGAGCTAAGGGAAAATCAGTCTTTTTCATACGATTTAAAATCGTGGAGCCCTGCAAAACACGACACGTACCCCACTCTACAGAACGTAAAGAGGGAAGTTACAAATGTATTTGAAATGTCCTTTTGTCAGTTCACCTTTGAACTTCAAAAGTTTATCTCTCACTCTCAAAGAAACCCTAGATTCAAGAACACTCAGCTAATTTTGTTCGTCTCAGGAAAAATAAAGAAATCAATGGCTGCTTCTAATGTTGTATTCGACTATCAATTGTGCTTCGACAAGTTCAAGACCGCCGATCCATAGTTTCACAAGATTCTATCTTTTCTGAAGAGAGCAGGTCTCGAAGAAGCTCTGAGCACCAGCACAAAGATTTACCCAAAGCTGGTGAAAGAGTTCTACTGTAATGGAGTCTTTGAGAATGATGTCATCACCATGAAGGTCAAGAATGTGCAGATTCGGCTCGAAGCTGCAGATATAAACCTGGCTTTAGGGTCTAAATCAAAGGGCCTTTTGTCATTGAGCGTCATCGACTTCCATGAAGGACTGAAGAGTATGCACCACAAGAAGAATCGAGATATAAAGGGCTATAAAAAGAAAGAATTTCCCCAGAAGTACGAGTTTCTGGCTGACATTGTTGGGAAGTGCATCTGCTGTAAGAGCTCTAGCCACGACTCTATAAATGAGAATCAACTGAAGCTCATGACATCAATCTGATTCAAAGTCGAACTCAACTATAGGGCTTTACTCATGGGATGGATTGAAAAGTGGATTCTCAGCTCGAAGAAGGCGAAGAGCACAGGCAAGATGCTCTATGGGAGATTCATAAGCATTATTCTCCAATCTGCCCTAGGAGACAAAATTGGAGACAATAAAGGTGTAGCCATCAACTCTAATAGAAGAATGACACATCAACTCTTGAAAATTAGAAGAGAAACCCTGCAGAGAATGTGAAGATGATGTCTGAGTCCAGTGGAAGGACTGGTCATGTGAAGAAACCTGACTTGCAGGGAAACATGTTCGTGGTAAGGGAAGCTGAAGAAAAAGAAGAAGTCAACCAAGAAGAACCCTCCACTTTGGTCAGAAAGAGTAAGGGGAAGAGGAAATTAAAAGAGAGTGTTCAGATGGCAGAAAAGCCTCAAGGCTCAACCACTAATGTGCCCCAAGGGGGTTTTGACACTGAAGTGCTAGGTCACTCCACACTAAGGGAACTCACCCTGGAAGTGACTGAATCTTCAAGAGAAGTCCTAAAGGAGAAGAAAAAGGATCAAAGTGAAGAAAGGGTTGAAGGAAGTTCTGAGCCTCAGAAAAGGAAATGTAGTCATCGAGTAAAGAAGTCTACACTCACTGCGATCGTGGAGTCCATACTTACTATCATTCTAGAAGAAGATACTACAACAGCTTCTCAACTTGAACAGACTATTATGGCTGAAGCTGAAGAGACTGCTGAGGCTGCGGCTGAGCCTAGAAGAGCAAAAAGAAAGCTAGTCAAGAAGTTTGTCCTTGTCAATGAGGAAGCATTGATGAAGATATAGGAAGAAGAAAGAAGAATTGCGGCTGAGCAGGCTGAACAGAAAAACAAATCTCTAACCTCTATGTCTCACAATGAGTCCTTGGATGAGGCCAGGATCATTGCTGAAGTGATAGCTAACATCAACAGTGCAGTAACTCATACTGTATCTGATCAAGCTATTTTTCATGTTGAGGAGGAGCTGCCAGAAGCAAATGAGGAGAGAACATCTCATGTTGAGGGGGAGTATCTCGAAGTCCCTGAACCAGAGAGTGCTCCGACCGAGGGGGAGCAATCAGAAGCTGCTCATGAAGCCCCCTCTGCCACTCAAGAAATCATAGACTTTGGAGCTACTGAAATGGAAGGTTTTGAAGTTGTGGAGATGGAAAGTGCTAAAGAACAAAGGGAAGATGCTGGTATGGTTGATATGGTGGATATCCTTGATGAAGGTGCTGAAGAAGGTGATGAAGAAAGAGAAGAAGAGGAGGAAGTTAAGATTATAGCAGAGTACAGGAATGAAGAAAGGAGGGCCAACTACAATCAATTGTTCTCTTACTTGCCCATAAAGTAAACTACATCCCTATCTCTTTCAAGGTTAATCACTGTCCTCCACCAAACTTCTATCAGTTTTATGAACTACCAAGGTGGATGGAAGTGGTTCTCAACCCACTGAACCAGTTTCCAGTTACAGAGCCCCAAAACTCTGTAACTGATGAACCAAATGACCAACTGTCTATCATAGTACCATCTTCTATCAGTAACTCCATGGTAGTCGAGCAACGATTCACGATCGTCGAACAATAACCAGACACCACGACCATCAAGCCACCAACCCAAATCGACGAGCCAATTAGCCCAAACACTGAAAAAGTCTCCTCACACATACACCAAACCCAAGCACCACTCACTCAATCCGATATTTCCTCATCCTCTCACAATGAATATTTTGATTTGGCACTTGCTCTCACAAGCATACCAAGGGTGCACACTACGACCTCCCCTCCTGACTTTCAGAAAATCATCGACCATCTTTTTGTCCTTCCCACCAAAGAGGAGCTGTCTGAAGTCACAAAGAGGGTGGTCCAAGAGACCGACAAGAACATTGAAGCTCACCCTCTGGTGATTCATCAATGCTTCACCCATATGATTGAGTCTACCAACTCTTTGCCTGGCAACTTGGGGATTGAGATCTTAAAATGACTGAAGGAGATCATAAGGGAGATGATCGACAGTCTGAACAAAATGGATGAAATTAATTTTTAGGCTTCCAACAAACACAAGGAAGTAGTTCTCCTTCTCTAAAAGACTCAAGAATCTCAAAATAATATTATTGCCGATCAGATTCACAAGCTGAGTACCTCCCTGTGAGATTTCAAAGAGTATTCTTTAACTCAAGTAAAGCAGACATACAATTCCCTGGCTATGTTGCATCAACAGAGAGCAAATAGTGAAGCCATGGTTGAGGAGAATCGCAATGACATTGCCCAAATGCGCTCTCAAATGTACGAGTTGGTGCAAGGAGTAAATCGTCTATCCGAAGACCTTTGAACCCTGGATGCTGATATAAAGGGGAGAATAAAGAGGAAGGGGAGAAAGGTAAAGGCAAAGGGAAACAACTTGTACAGTCTTCAAGGAGCAATCCTAGGAATCAGTCTCCTGCAAGACAGTAGCCTCACAATCAGCCTCAACGATTAGAACAACAGCGCCAACCAATTATTATGGCGACCCCTCTGAGGAGCTAAGGCCAATCCTTTAGCTCACAATGAGTATCTCACACTGGCTTGAGCATGCCCATTAGAGATCCTTCCTTTATGAACAGACATGATCAGAATGAAATTCTCAGTCCAAGTGAGCTAGAAGAGATTGAAAGGCCAGATGAAACTAGCAGAAGAAGGAGTGCTGAAGAGTATGCTAATCCTCCAAGGAGCAAGAGGCAAAGAAGATAGAGTTAAGTTTCCATTTGTTTTTATTGATGTAACTGTTATGAATTGTAATATCTGTTTAACATCATCAATAAATTCAGGCTTATTCTCTAAGAATTTCAGTTGCTCACTGAAACACTAAGTCATATTTACTTTCTAGCATCATGCATTAGAATTTGATGATATGATGCAAATCTCCTTGGTTATGTCAACATCAAATAAGGGGAGATTATTGGGAATTACATATTCAAATTTGATGTTGAAAATAAATAAATGTGCTTATATGTAAAGTCCTTAATAAAACACATGTACAAGGACTTAGATGATAGATCAAAATTGTTAGGTTGATATGAGCTAAAACGTTTATCATTCTGTAATTGAATGTATAGAAGAAAGATCAAGCTTGTTAGGTTGATCTATTGAAATGTAATAGATAGGCCTTAATAAATTCGTAGTCTGTCGAGCCAACCAGGAGTTTGTAGAAGCCAAGGCAAAATCGTGGAGTGTAGATGAAGTTATTCTCGAAATCGTAGTCTGTCAAGAAAGCCACATTCAGAATCGTGGAAATAGTTCGTGTGACGCCCCCAAAATAGGTTCAATACCAACCCATTCCGAGTCACCAAATACATGGTACAGAATTCAAATACAATCTTTTATAACATAAGGTCGTGCAAAATACGACCACGCAACTGTGAGTGTCAATACAGACATGTAGAAAATATAAACATTCAAACCAAGTCCTCATTACATTTATTATCACACTATTTAAAAAAAAATAGTGAGGACTTCTACAGCTCTAACTCAGACCATCACTCCATTCCCCGACTAGTACCCGCGATATTCTCATTTCCTGAAGAGAACAATGGAAGAAAAGGGTGAGCTCAACTAGCCCAGTAAAGAATATTATGACTAAGATAATGAAAAACAAATTATCGTTAGCCTTCAATAAATCAGATAAAATATTATAGACAACAAGTTTTAGATCAATATTCGCAGCGAAAATAACAATTCATTAGAAGAGTTAAGTAGAGTATGATGTCTACTATCTTCTTTGATTTAAAAGTCCATCATCAATATTTTATCCCTGTAACATCAATCAATATACATCTCGAATCAAATAATCATCTTTGCACTACGGGCCAAAGATTCATTTGTATCATCTGTTGGTCATGTTCATCTCAACACATGTCCATCTTTGCACTACGGGCCAAAGATATTCATCAGGTAATTATTCATCTTTGCACTACAGGCAAAAGATATTCATCACATAATTATTCATCTTTGCACTACAGGCCAAAGATATTCAGTTATATTACCATTTAGAACTGAGGCTGATGAAAAATAATACGAATAACGGATCCAGTGAGATAAAGGACAAATATTAGAGAATTTATCCAGAGTTCAAGAATGAAGATCAAAACCTGGTTCCAATCAAAGATGATGTGGAAGAAAAAAATATTTTTTTTATCGTGAATAGTACCCTGTGAATACTAACTCGTGAATAGTAACTCGTGAATACTAACTCGACATGAAAAGATAAAAATTTCACAAGAAAGTTCAGACTAATATTCCAGTGAAATAATATTAGATGAAGCGCAAAACTTATGGAACTTCTGATCATTTCAGGAATTATAGAAGCAATACTTACCGTAGTAAGTTTAGAATTAGGAATCTAAAATAAAACAATATAAGAAACTGCAATTGGATTTTCACCCGTCAGGCGGTAGTCCGCTCAGACAGATTATTTCTATAATTTAATAACAACTTAATATGAAGGGTTATTCACTATGCACGCGGTAGTCCGCGTAGACAGGTTATTCCCACAGAATAATAAAGAATGGAATAATAATAGGATTTCACCATGCATGCGGTAGTCCGCGTAGACAGGTTATTCCAACAGAATAATAAGGAATGGAATAACAACCCTTACGAGTATTGAAAGAAATCAACTCTTTTCATGAATACGAAAGAAATAACACCCCTTACCTTAAAAATTTGGAGACTGCACTAGTGTAATAGCAGAATACTCTTCTTCTTTCTTTCTTATTCTCTCTATACTTTCTCTCTCTATAGCTTTAGTGAATTGGTGAGAAATAATGAAAAAATGAGCTTCTATTTATAGGCTCGGCAGAGTAAGGGTAAAATAGTCTTTTTGTCATAATTTATGACATCATCGCTTACATCATCGACCTTATGACATCATTGCTTACCTCATCGCTCCGATGACATCCTTGCTTTTCTCATCGCTTCGAAGACATCATTGTTTACATTATAAGAGTTCAAATTCAATTTGCACTCTTCCACCTCGTTTAACGTTTGTACCAAGAATTTACTATAATAATGTTACCATTCTAATTATAAAAATTATACTATTATATAATCACATCATATTACTATAACGTAATATTATAACAATATATTTGAATGAATTATTTTATCAAAAAAGATAAAATACAAACTTTCAACAAATATCACATGTTAAAAATTCCTTCGTTTAAATCCACATTGAATAAATATTTCCTTATCATATATATCAAAAATTAATTAATAACGAATAATATTACAGAACTACAATATTGACAACCAGGTCGTTCCCAGGAAAGAGGGGGCTTTCCGATAAGGATTTCTCCTTACTGACGCGCAATTAATCAACTCCTTTCCTAGACAGAACTTCCTTAGACATTGCCAATAATGCTATCTAATAATATGAATTATTGATTTGATAATTTGAAATAATATGCAATGACAATTATTGAATCAATAATATAAAATAGCAAAGTAGCACTTATTGATATAAAATATCAACGTAGCAAATATTGAACCAATAAAATATTATGCAATTATTAAATCAATAAAATAAAATATTGAACAGTAATTACTGTAACAATAATTGAGTAAGTGCCTTCCTACGTAAGAATCAATAATTCGAAATACTGTGCAATACCGTGTGCTACTATGCAACATCACGTATTACTGTATTTTAACTACTGAGTATTTCAACAGTACTAACGGTAATAGTTTTGCCGTTATTTTTATAAAAAAGTTATTTCTGTCGCTTTCTATATCCGACATTCATTTCGTTGTGGGGTCCACCAATGACTGCGCCGTCGTACAAATATTCTCCGATAAAAAGAATATTCCTCGACCAAACGAATATTCCCCGACACAACGAATATTTTATAACCACTTGCTTACTTTGTAAACTTTGCACATTTCACCGATAACTTATCACATTTATCAAATCAACACCTTACTATTTCAAAATAATATAAAAAGAAAATTAAATCTTATTCATAAAATTTGGGGTCTTACAACCTCCCCTCCTTATGAAATTTCATCCTCGAAATTGACGTACGTACCTGGTATGTCGAAAAGGTGAGGATACCTCGTTTTCATTTACGATTCTAACTCCCAAGTAATTTCCTCGATATCATGGTTCCTCCACAAAACTTTAACTTGAGGTATAACCTTTAAGCTTAGGACATGTTCCTTCCTATCCAAGATCTTGACAGGTACCTCCTCGTATGTTAAATCTTTGGCTATCTCGTCTGGTTCTAACTTAATAATGTGGTTTGGATCTTTCACATATTTACGAAGCACATATATGCGAAAAACGTTATGAACACGAGACATGCTTGGAGGTAAGGCGAGTCTATAGGCCACATTTCCTGTCAAGGATTTCCAATGGACCAATGAATCGTGGGTTGAGCTTTCCTCTCTTTTCGAATCTCGTAACTCCTTTCCATGGAGCAACACGTAATAATACATGATCTCCGACATTAAACTTCACGTCCCTTCGATGAAGATCAGCATAACTCTTTTGTCGATCTTTTGTAGTTTGTATACGTTGCCGAATCATTTGAATCTTTTCTGTAGTCATACGTATTAACTCCGGTCCCAACAATATTGCTCGTCCAAGCATACTAGGAGAACGATATTTTTGTCCATACAACGCCTCGAATGGAGCCGTACCTATACTTGCCTGATAACTGTTGTTGTAGGAGAATTCCACCAATGGTAGGTACTTATCACAACTCCCTTTGAAGTCTAGAACACTGAGTCTCAATAGATCTTCAAGAGTTTGGATAGTCCTTTTCGATTGCCCGTCCGTTTGTGGATGATATGCCGAACTGAATCGTAAATCCGTGCCCATAGCTTTCTGCAAGCTGACCAAAAATCGTGAAGTGAATCTTGGGTCACGATCCGAAACTATGGATACTGGCATGCCATGCAATCTCACAATCTCATTCACGTACATACGAGCAAGACGTTCAAGGGAATAAGTCTCTCGTATCGGCAAGAAATGAGCAGACTTGGTTAATCTATCAACAATAACCCAAATTGCATCTATGCCTTGAGAAACCTTGGGAAGACCCGTAATGAAATCCATGGTAATGTGTTCCCACTTCCACTTTGGAATCTCAAGTGGTTGCAATGGACCCTTTGGCACTTGATGCTCCGCCTTGACACGTTGACACGTTAAACACCTCGAGATGAACTCCGCGATTTCTCTCTTCATATTGCTCCAACAAAATGTATGTCGAAGATCACGATACATTTTGGTACTTCCAGGATAGATTGCAAACGGTGTGTTGTGTGCCTCCATCATGATTCTATACTTCAAATTAGAATCGTTAGAAACACAAAGTCTGGAGTTGACTTGAAGTATTCCTTCTTCATCAATCTTTTCTTTTGGAATAGCACCTTCTTGCACCTTCTTCCTCATATTCATCAGCTCCGGGTCTATGGCTTGAGCAGCTTTAACTTTATCAATCAAAGCTGGTTCTACGCGTATACTTGACATCATCGCATGGGTCCCCAGAGTCTTGAACTCTATCTCCATATTTTGTAAATCACACAAAATAGGCCTTGAAAGCATCGCATTCGTTCTCGCATATGATCTTCTACTCAACGCGTCAGCTACCACGTTCGCTTTTTCAGGATGGTATTAGATGGTATGATCGTAATCTTTCAACAGCTCAAGCCAACGTCGTTGCCGCATGTTGAGTTCCTTCTGGGTAAAGAAATACTTGAGCCTCTTATGATCCGTATAGATCTTCACTTTGTCCCCATATAGGTAGTGTCTTCAGATCTTCAATGCGAAAATGACTGCTGCCAACTCTAGATCATGAGTAGGATAATTCCTCTCATATTTCTTGAGTTGTCGCGAGGCATAGGCTATGACTTTCCCATGTTGCATGAGAACACATCCTAACCCTTTGCCCGAAGCATCGCTATAAATGACAAATCCATCCGAACCAGATGGTATCGTCAGAGCAGATGCCGAAATGAGTCTCCTCTTAAGCTCTTGAAAGCTCTTCTCGCATTCCTCGTTCCATACGAATTTTGTATCTTTCTGAGTCAGCTGAGTTAATGGAGTAGCGATTCGAGAAAACCCTCCCGCGAATCTCCGATAATAACCAGCTAAGACCAGAAAGTTACGTACTTCGATCACTGACTTCGAATGCTCCCAACTTTGTTTGCTTCAATCTTCACCGGGTAAACAGATACTCCAAGTTTTGATACCACGTGCCCAAGGAATGATACCTCCTCAAGCCAGAACTCGTATTTCTTCAGCTTGGCATATAGCTTGTTTTCACGAAGCCTTTGAAGTACCAGCTTCAAGTGGTGCTCAAAATCTTCACGGCTTTTGGAATAGATGAGGATTTCATTAATAAACACAACCATGAACTAATTCAAATATTCCTTGAATACACGGTTCATCATATCCATAAAAGCAGCAAGAGCATTGGTCAATCCAAAAGACATGACTAAGAATTCATAATGCCCGTATCAAGTTCTGAAAGCAGTCTTCGGAATATTCTCAGTTTTAATCTTCAGCTAATGATATCCAGAACGAAGATCGATCTTTGAAAAGAATTGTGCACCTTGCAACTGGTCAAACATGTCATCAATACGAGGTAACAGATACCTATTCTTGATGGTGACATGGTTCAACTCCAGATAGTCAATATAAAGTTGCATACTCCCGTCTTTCTTATTTACGAATAAAACAGGAGCACCCCAAGGTGATGTACTAGGACGTATAAAATCGATGTCTAACAACTCATGTAGTTGGACCTTTAACTCCTGAAGTTCAATAAGAGCCATTCGATATGGGGTTTTAGAAATGGGTTTCGTACCGGGTTCAAGGTCAATAAAGAATTCAACTCCACGTTCCGGGGGTAGACCGGGAAGTTCTTTGGGAAATACATCAGGAAACTCATTAACAACAGAAATATCATTCAAACCTGACGTATTCTGGTTTAGATCAGTGATATGGGCTAAGAAAGCTTGACATCCGTTTTTCAATAAACGAATAGCTTTCTGACTTGAAATAACATTGATTAATTTTAGTGGTTTGGTTTTTTGAATTCGTACAATAGGTTGGTTAGGAATATGAAAACTAACAACCTTACGAAAATAATCAATTTTGGCATGTAAGTGGTCAACTAGTCAATTCCTAAAATCACATCAAATGCAAGTATTTTCAAAGATATAAGATCAACAGGTAGGGTGAGGGCACCAATTTGAATCGAGCAAGATTTGTAAACTATAGATGTAACGAAGGTTTCTCCCAACGGAGTTTCAACAGATAAGTCAAAGTCTAATTTCCCAATATGTCAAGTTCAAACGTTGAGCACAAGTAGGTGAAATAAAAGAATGAGTAGCACCGGTATCTAATAAAGTGTAAACTTCGCAAGAGTTTATTATCAGCTTACCCATAATAACCTCGTTCGGGTTCCTTGCTTGTTGGGCAGTCACGACAAAAGCTCTTCCAGGAATAACTGACTTTGACTTGTCTAGGATAGCCTTTGGAGTCACCATCCCTGCTGGACTTGGTTTTACTACAGGACACACTCGAGCTATGTGCCCTTCCTTTCCACAGTTATAACACACCTTGGATTGTTGTATGTAGTTGGGGCTGATGTGTCCCTCTTGCCCGCATTTATAGCATACGTCCGACAGTCGTTCTACTCCTCTAAAAACAGTTGATATTGGTGCTGCTGTCAATGCTTTCACGTTCTCATTGTTGTACCTTCTCTTCTTGAAATCTCCCCCCGACTCACTTCTTCTATTATCATGGCCACGATTACCACCAGAGTGTTTACCGTTTCTGTCATGATACTTTCCTCCCTGCTGGTTGTCATTGTTCCGATAACTGCTGCCACCAGTACGACCTTGGTTGTTGTCCCTTGGTTGAACATAATCATTATCTCGTTCTAATAACTGGGCCCTGTTCACTACATCCGAATATAGAGAAAATTTGTGAGAAATGAGGTATTGACAAATCTCAGGCTTCAAACCTCTCAGAAACATCCGTGTCATACGTTCCTCATTCTCCACCAAATAAGGTGCAAACAAGGATAACTCCTGCGAACTTAGCCTCGTACTGGGACATAGACATGTTGTTCTATTCCAATCTGATAAACTCTACCTCTTTCATGTGACAAATACTTTCTGAAAAGTACTTGTCATTGAACAGTTTTTGGAACGCCCCCAAGACATCTTGAGTGCGGCAGGCTGGGTACGCTTCACAGATTCCCACCAGTAATCTGCCTCTCCACGAAACATAAAGGTGGCAAATAGAATCTTCTGTTCCTCCGTGCATCCCAAGACATCAAATATCTTGGTAATTTGCTTAATCTAATTTTCCGCCTTGATTGGATCTGGCTTTCCCTAAAACTTTGGTGGTCCCAACTCTTTAAACTGCTTGGCATTCACAAGCCGCGAGTTGTTATTTCCACCTGTATTATGAACACGAGTCTCCCTTGTCTGGTTTTGCATGAACTGCAAAAAGTTTCTAAACATCCCGTCATTTTTTATTGCTTTGGTAGGGTTGTTTACAGGAGGAATATAGCCTTCCTGTTGGACATTCTCCTCGTTGGTGATTAAAGGTGTCTCAACGGTCTCATTCACTCCATTGTTTAGATTTTCAACTGCCATTCTCAAATACTGCCACAAAACAAGGGTTAAGCAAACAAATTAACATATCACATATTAACCCTATATTCCAACCGACCAATTAAATAACAATTAAGCTTAGGTAGGATACACTAGTGAAGGTTATACTAGTCTCTCCCCTCCTAGTTCTATTCCCAGATCTCCACCAGAGATCATATCCCTAAGATCTGATACCAACTGTAACGACCCCAAAATAGGTTCAATACCAACCCATTCTGAGTCGCCAAATCTATGGTACATAATTCAAATACAATCTTTTATAACATAAGGTCGTGCAAAATACGACCACTCAACTGTGAGTGTCAATACAGACATGTAGAAAATATAAACATTCAAACTAAGTTCTCATTATATTTATTATCACACTATTTAAAAAAAATAGTGAGGACTTCTACAGCTCTAACTCGGACCATCACTCCATTCCCCGACTAGTACCCGCGATATTCTCATTTCCTGAAGAAAACAATGGAAGAAAAGGTTGAGCTCAACTAGCCCAGTAAAGAATATTATGACTAAGATAATGAAAAACAAATTATCGTTAGCCTTCAATAAATCAGATAAAATATTATGGACAACAAGTTTTAGATCAATATTCGTAGTGGAAATAATAATTCATTAGAAGAGTTAAGTAGAGAATGATGTCTACTATCTTCTATGATTTACAAGTCCATCATCAATATTTTATCCCTGTAACATCAATCAATATACATCTCGAATCAAATATTCATCTTTGCACTACAGGCTAAAGATTCATTTGTATCATCAGTTGGTCATGTTCATCTCAACACCTGTCCATCTTTGCACTACGGGCCAAAGATATTCATCAGGTAATCATTCATCTTTGCACTACAGGCCAAAGATATTCATCACGTAATTATTCATCTTTGCACTACAGGCCAAAGATATTCAGTTATATCACCATTTAGAACTGAGGATGATGAAAAATAATACGAATAACGGATCCAGTGAGATAAAGGACAAATATTAGAGAATTTATCCAGAGTTTAAGAATGAAGATCAAAACCTGGTTCCAATCAAAGATGATTTGGAAGGAAAAAAATATTTTTTTTTACCGTAAATAGTAACTCGTGAGTAGTAACTCGACATGAAAAGATAAAAATTTCACAAGAAAGTTCAGGCCAATATTCCAGTAAAATAATATTATATAAAGCGCAAAACTTAAGGAATTTCAGATCATTTCAGGAATTATAGAAGCAATACTTACCGTAGTAAGTTTAGAATTAGGAATCTGAAATGAAACAATATACAAAACTACAATTGGATTTTCACCCGTCAGGCGATAGTCCGCTCAAATAGATTATTTCCACAATTTAATAACAACTGAATGCGAAGTGTTATTCACCATGCATGCGGTAGTCCGCGTAGACAGGTTATTCCCACTGAATAATAAAGAATAGAATAATAACAGGATTTCACCATGCATGCGGTAGTCTATGTAGACAGGTTATTCCAATAGAATAATAAGGAATGGAATAACAATCCTTACGAGTATTGAATTAAAATAACTCTCTTCATGAATACGAAAAGAAATAATACCCCTTACCTTAAAAATTTGGAGACTGCACTAGTGTAATAGCAGAATACTCTTCTTCTTTCTCTCTTATTCTCTCTATACTTTCTCTCTCTATAGCTTTAGTGAATTGGTGAGAAATAATGAAGAAATGAGCTTCTATTTATAGGCTCGGCAGAGTAAGGGTAAAATAGTCTTTTCGCCATATTTTATGACATCATCGCTTACATCATCGACTTTATGACATCATTGCTTACCTTATCGCTCCGATGACATCCTTGCTTACCTCATCGCTCTGATGACATCATTGTTTGCATCATAAGAGTTCAAATTTAATTTGCACTCTTCCACCTCGTTTAACTTTTATACCATGAATTAATTATAATAATGTTACCATTCTAATTATAAAAGTCATACTATTATATAATCACATCATACTACTATAATGTAATATTATAACAATATATTTTAATGAATTATTTTATCGGAAAAGATAAAATACCAACTTTCAATAAATGTCACATGTTAAAAATTTCTCCGTTTAAATTCACATTGAATAAATATATCCTTATCATATATATAAAAAATTAATTAATCACAAATAATATTACAGAACTACAATATTGACAACTAGGTCGTTCCGATGAAAGAGAGGGCCTTCCGATAAGGATTTCTCCTTACTGGCGCGCAATTAATCAACCCCTTTCCTAGACAGAACTTCCTTAGACATTGACAATAATGCTATCTAATAATATTATTCAAATAATATGAATTATTGATTTGATAATTTAAAATAATGTGCAATGACAATTATTGAATCAATAATATAAAATAGCAAAGTAGCACTTATTGATATAAAATATCAACGTAGCAAATATTGAACCAATAAAATATTATGCAATTATTGAATCAATAATATAAAATATTGAACAGTAATTACTGTAACAATAATTGAGTAAGTGCCTTCCTACGTAAGAATCAATAATTCGAAATACTGTGCAATACCGTGTGCTACTGTGCAACACCACGTATTACTGTATTTTAACCACCGGGTATTTCAACAGTACTAACGGTAACAGTTTTTCCGTTATTTTTATAAAAAGGTTACTTCTGTCGCTTTCTATATCCGACATTCATTCCGTTGTGGGGTCCACCAGTGACTGTGCCGTCGTACGAATATTCTTCGACAAAAAGAATATTCCTCGACCAAACGTATATTTCCTGATACAACAAATATTTTATAACCACTTGTTTACTTTGTAAACTTTGCACATTTCACCCATAACTTATCACATTTATCAAATCAACACCTTACTATTTCAAAATAATATAAAAAGAAAGTTAAATCTTATTCATAAAATTTGGGGTCTTACAGTTTGAGCGCCTGCCAAGCCACGTCAAGAATCGCAGTCAGCTCTCGGAAACGTTGAGTCTTCTATATGAGCAAGTAGAGATCGTAGTCAATCAAAGCTTAAGTAGAATCGTAGTATTCTCTACGATCAAAACTGAATCGTGTACGAGCACACCAAAACACAACGATCGTGGTACGAAACAACGATCATGGTGCTTCTTCAGTTAGCATCAGAGTATCAAGATTTGCCTATCTGATGAAAGAAGATGTCTAACAAATGAAGAATGGCTTATGAACGTTGACATTTCAGGAATCCCAATGCCCCAGCATTTATCCTTAGTTTGAATCGAAGAAATGTATGGAGAAAGATAAGGGGACTACTTTCTGTCTGCTGAAAGCACATTTTCAGGTGTTAGGTGAGAAAGCAGTCTGCTGTGTCAGACGAGTCAGACAGCAGAACACCTTATTCCCAGGAAGTCAACATCAGTGCTTAGAAATGTCTGAAACATTAAATGCTCCAACAGAAGCCTTTCAACGAGAAGTTTTCAAAGGCTCCTTCATAAGGAAATCAGATTGGAGATTCAGACTAAGCAAGCAAGTACGAACAAAGCTCAAGAACACTCAAATCCAAACACTACGATCCTGAAAGAAAGCCTGCTTTGCTACTCAGTTCTTTCGAACTTATGCTTAACGACAACTGAGTAGCACACCAAAGAACTCAACTCTCATTACAGTGCATTCCAAGTCTGCTGGACTTGAAGAGTTCTTAGTGAACTAGAAGTTCCAAGATTGCTGGTCTTGAAGGAATTTCAGTGATTCAAAGTTGTAAATATATCCTTAGTGGATTTCCTACTCGTGGAGTAGAAGAGTGGATTAGGAGTCTTGAGTTCTCTGAACCACTTAAAATCACTGTGTCTTCTATATATTTTATAACTGTTATATCTTCCATAACTGCTATAACTGCTTATCAAACTAAACTTGCTTTATCTAAAGGGGAACAAACAAATCATATTCCGCTGTGTTAATTAATTTATTTAATTAACATATATGATAAGTATTTTGAAAAGCAAAAAGTTTTAAAATATCTATTCAACCCCCCTTCTAAATAACTGTTGTGCCTCTAGGAACTAACATATATGTATGTATATATATGTTTTTAAAGCCATTAGACTCACAACTCAAAGGTTGACAAGGGTTGAAATAGAATGTTGTGAAATACTATAATTGGACAAAATGAATTTGAAAGAAGCACTCCAAACGTCAATAAATAATTTTTTTTACTGATGTATTTTGACTCCCTCTAAAAATGTTTTGGTTCCGCCATTGTTGCAGAAGGCAGTAATATAGGAAAGAAAGAGTGGTACTTCTTTTGCAGAAGAGGAAGAAAGTACAAGAACAACGTAAGACCTAACAGAGTCATTGGCTCTGGATCCTGGAAAGCCACCGGCATTGACAAACCAATATACTCCGAAGGTCACCGCGATTGCTGCATTGGGTTGAAGAAATCTTTGGTTTACTACCGCGGAAGTGCTGGTAAAGGCAGCAAAACTGATTGGATGATGCATGAATTTCATCTTCCTCCGCCTGATTATCATCATAATAACACCACCACCAAAAATAATATCCACTTTAATGACGAGTTTCAAGAAGCTGTAAGAAACTAAACTTTTTCGCATCAATTTATTTCTAGCTATAATTAGTTCTTATGGATTTTTTGCATAAGAAAATTAACTCCATTAATTTGTTGTATGGTTCTGATCTAGCGGTAACTCTTACCTTAAAGTTCGATGAGGTCAAAGGTTTGATTCTTTGAGTGTGTGCGCGAAAATGTTATTTATCTGAAATTTATTTTATAGTTAATTTGGATTATGAATATTTATTGCAATTTGTAAACATTATTATGATTAAATAATATTATGATTAGTTCAAGTTTTTTAATTTAACTTAAACAAAAACATTAATTAAAATCTACCCCTGCTGGAAAAAAAATTCTGGATCCGCCCCTGGTCACCAACAAATCTAACAAGTAAATTCTTTTTCAACTTGGATTTCTTTTATGGGTGAGGACCCACACCCAACAATCTCCCCCTCCGAAACCATGAGAGGAGGGATCACTAACCACAACTGTGACGCCCCCAAAATAGGTTCAATACCAACTTATTCTGAGTCGCCAAATACATGGTACAGAATTCAAATACAATCTTTTATAACAGAAGGTCGTGCAAAATACGACCACACAACTGTGAGTGTCAATACAGACATGTAGAAAATATAAACATTCAAACTAAGTCCTTATTACATTTATTATCACACTATTTAAAAAAAATAGCGAGGACTTTTACAGCTCTAACTCGGACTATCACTTCATTCCCCGACTAGTACCCGTGATATTCTCATTTTCTGAAGAGAATAATGAAAGAAAAGGGTGAGCTCAACTAGCCTAGTAAAGAATATTATGACTAAGATAATAAAAAATAAATTATCGTTAGCCTTCAATAAATTAAATAAAATATTATGGACAACAAGTTTTAGATCAATATTCGCAGCGAAAATAACAATTCATTAAAAAGTTAAGTAGAGAATGATGTCTGCTATCTTCTTTTATTTAAAAGTCCATCATCAATATTTTATTCCTGTAACATCAATCAATGTACATCTCGAATCAAATAATCATCTTTGCACTACGGGCCAAAGATTCATTTGTATCATCAGTTGGTCATGTTCATCTCAACACCTGTCCATCTTTGCACTATGGGCCAAAGATATTCATCAGGTAATCATTCATCTTTGTACTACAGGCCAAAGATATTCATCAAGTAATCATTCATCTTTGCACTACAGGCCAAATAGGTGCCGAAATGAGTCTCCTCTTAAGCTCTCGAAAGCTTCTTCTCGCATTCCTCGTTCCATACAAATTTTGTATCTTTCCGAGTCAGCTGAGTTAATGGAGTAGCGATTCGAGAAAAACCTTCCACGAATCTCTAATAATAACCAGCTAAGCCCATAAAGCTACGTACTTCGGTCATCGACTTTGGTTGCTCCCAACTTTGTACTGCTTCAATCTTCGCCGGGTCAACAGATACTGCACGTTTTGATACTACGTGCCCAAGGAATGCTACCTCCTTAAGCCAGAACTCGTATTTCTTCAGCTTGGCATATAGCTTGTTTTCACGAAGCCTTTGAAGTACCAGCTTTAAGTGGTGCTCATGATATTCACGGCTTTTGGAATAGATGAGGATGTCATCAATAAACACAACCACAAACTGATCTAAATATTCCTTGAATACATGGTCCATCATATCCATAAAAGCAGCAGGAGCATTAGTCAGTCCAAAAGACATGACTAAGAATTCATAATGTCCGTATCGACTTCTGAAAGCAGTCTTCGAAATATCCTCAGTTTTAATCTTCAGCTGATGATATCTAGAACGAAGATCGATCTTTGAAAAGAATTGTGCACCTTGCAACTGGTCGAACAGGTCATCAATACGAGGTAACGGATACCTATTCTTGATGGTGACATGGTTCAACTCCCGATAGTCAATACAAAGTCACATACTCCCGTCTTTCTTCTTTACGAATAAAACAGGAGCACCCCAAGGAGATGTACTAGGACGTATAAAACCGATGTCTAACAACCCCTGTAGTTAGACCTTTAACTCCTGAAGTTCAATAGGAGCTCGATATGGGGTTTTAGAAATGGGTTTCGTAGCGGGTTGAAGGTCAATAAAGAATTCAACTTCACGTTCCAGGGGTAGACCGGGAAGTTCTTCGGAAAATACATCAGGAAACTCATTAACAACATAAATATCATTCAAACCTGACGTATTCTGGTTTAGATCAGTGACATGAGCTAAGAAAGCTTGACATCCATTTTTCAATAAACGAATAGCTTTATGACTTGAAATAACATTGATTGATTTTAGTGGTTTGGTTGTTTGAATTCGTACAATAGGTTGGTTAGGAATATGAAAACTAACAACCTTACAAAAATAATCAATTTTGGCATGATAAGTGGTTAACCAGTCAATTTCTAAAATCACATCAAATGCAAGTATTTTCAAAGATATAAGATCAACAGGTAGGGTGAGGGTACCAATTTGAATCGAGCAAGATTTGTAAACTGTAGATGTAACGAAGGTTTCTCCCAACGGAGTTTCAACAGATAAGTCAAAGTCTAATTTTTAAGGTGTCAAGTTCAAACGTTGAGCACAAGTAGGTGAAATAAAAGAATGAGTAGCACCGGTATCTAATAAAGTGTAAACTTCGCAAGAGTTTATTATCAGCTTACCCGTAATAACCTCGTTCCAGTTCCTTGCTTATTGGACAGTCACGATAAAAGCTCTTCCAGGAACTACTGACTTTGACTTGTCAGGGATAGCCTTTGGGGTCACCATCCCTGCGGGACTTGGTTTCGCTACAGGACACACTCGAGCTATGTGCCCTTCCTTTCTACAGTTATAACACACCTTAGATTGTTGTGTGCAGTTGGGGCTGATGTATCCCTCTTGCCCGTATTTATAGCATACGACCGACGGTCATTCTCCTCCCCTAGAAACAGTTGATGTTGGTGCTGCTGTCGATACTTTTACGTTTGCATTGTTGTACCTTTTCTTCTTGAAATCTTCCCCCGACTCACTTCTTCTATTATCATGGCCACGATTACCACCGGAGTGTTTACCGCTTCTGTCATGATACTTTCCTCCCTGCTGGTTGTCATTGTTCCGATGACTGCTGCCACCGGTACGACCTTGGTTGTTGTCCCTTGGTTGAACATAATCAATATCTCGTTCTAATAACTGGGCCCTGTTCACTACATCCGAATAAAGAGAAAATTTGTGAGAAATGAGGTATTGACGAATCTAGGGTTTCAAACCTCTCAGAAACATCCGTGTCATACGTTCCTCATTCTCCACCAAATGAGTTGTAAACTGGGATAAATCTGCGAACTTAGCCTCGTACTGGAACACAGTCATGTTGTTCTGTTCTAGTCTGATAAACTATACCTCTTTCATGTGACGAATACTTTCTAGAAAGTACTTGTCATTGAACAGTTTCTGGAATTCCTCCCAAGATATCCTGAGTGCGGCAGGCTGGGTACGCTTCACATATTTCCACCAGTAATCTACCTCTCCACGGAATATAAACGTGGCGAATGGAACCTTCTGTTCCTCCATGCATCCCAAGACATCAAATATCTTGGTAATTTGCTTAATCCAATTTGCTGCCTTAATTGGATCTGGCTTTCCCTGAAACTCTGGTGGTCCCAACTCTTTGAACTGCTTGGCCGTGACAAGCCGCGAGTTGTTATTATTTCCACCTGTATTATGAACACGAGTCTCCCTCGTCTGGTTTTGTATGAACTGCAAAAAGCATCTAAACATTCCATCATTCATCGTCTGATCGGTGGTGTCGTTTCTAGAAGGAATATCTCCTGGTTGCTGATTAAAGGTGTCTCAACGGTCTCATTCACTCCATTGTTTAAATTTTCAGCTGCCATTCTCAAATACTGCCACAAAACAATGGTTAAGCAAACAAATTAACATATCACATATTAACCCTATATTCCAACCGACCAATTAAATAACAATTAAGCTTAGGTAGGACACACTAGCGAAGGTTTTACTCGTCTCTCCCCTCCTAGTTCTATTTCCAGATCTCCGCCAGAGATCATATCCCTAAGCTCTGATACCAACTGTGACGCCCCCAAAATAGGTTCAATACCAATCCATTTTAAGTCGCCAAATACATGGTACAGAATTCAAATATAATCTTTTATAACATAAGGTCGTGCAAAATACGACCACGCAACTGTGAGTGTCAATAGAGACATGTAGAAAATATAAACATTCAAACCAAGTCCTCATTACATTTATTATCACACTATTTTTTAAAAAAAAATAGTGAGGACTTCTACAGCTCTAACTCGGACCATCACTCTATTCCCCGACTAGTACCTGCGATATTCTCATTTCCTGAAGAGAATACTGGAAGAAAAGGGTGAGCTCAACTAGCCCATTAAAGAATATTATGACTAAGATAATGAAAAATAAATTATTGTTAGCCTTCAATAAATCAGATAAAATATTATGTACAACAATTTTTAGATCAATATTCATAGCGAAAATAACAATTCATTAGAAGAGTTAAGAAGAGAATGATGTCTACTATCTTCTTTGATTTAAAAGTCCATCATCAATATTTTATCCCTGTAACATCATTCAATATACATCTTGAATCAAATATTCATCTTTGCACTACGGGCCAAAGATTCATTTGTATCATCAGTTGGTCATGTTCATCTCAACACCTGTCCATCTTTGCACTACGGGCCAAAGATATTCATCAGGTAATCTTTCATCTTTGCACTACAGGCCAAAGATATTCATCAAGTAATCATTCATCTTT
The DNA here is from genome assembly GCA_020205555.1 of Panax stipuleanatus. Lineage (NCBI taxonomy): Eukaryota > Viridiplantae > Streptophyta > Magnoliopsida > Apiales > Araliaceae > Panax > Panax stipuleanatus. The sequence continues at coordinate 5,197,413 of CM035118.1, forward strand.
GCACTACAGGCCAAAGATATTCAATTATATCACCATTTAAAACTGAGGATGATGAAAAACAATACGAATAACAAATCAAGTGAGAGAAAGGACAAATATTAGAGAATTTATCCAGAGTTCAAGAATGAAGATCAAAACCTGGATCCAATCAAAAATGATTTGAAGAAAAAAAAATTATCGTGAATAGTACCCCGTGAATAGTAACTCGTGAATAGTAACTCAACAAGAAAAGATAAAAAAATTTACAAGAAAGTTCAGACCAATATTCCAGTGAAATGATATTAGATGAAGGGCAAAACTCAAGAAATTTCTGATCATTTCAGGAATTATAGAAGTAATACTTACCGTAGTACAAGTTTAGAGTTAGGAATCTGAAATGAAACAATATACGAAACTGCAATTGGATTTTCACCCGTCAGGCGGTAGTCTGCTCAGACATATTATTTTCACAATTTAATAACAACTGAATACGAAGGGTTATTCACCATGCATGCGGTAGTCCGCGTAGACAGGTTATTCCCACAGAATAATAAAGAATGGAATAACAACAGGATTTCACCATGCATGCGGTAGTCCGAGTAGACAGGTTATTTCAACAGAATAATAAGGAATGGAATAACAACCCTTACGAGTATTGAAAGAAAATAACTCTCTTCATGAATACGAAAGAAATAATACCCCTTACCTTAAAATTTTGAAGACTGTACTAGTGTAATAGCATAATACTCTTCTTCTTTCTCTCTTATTCTCTCTATACTTTCTATGTCTATAGCTTTAGTGAATTGGTGAGAAATAATGAAGAAATGAGCTTTTATTTATAGGCTCGGCAGAGTAAGGGTAAAATAGTCTCTTTCGCCATAATTTATGACATCATCGCTTACATCATCGACCTTATGACATCATTGCTTACCTCATCGCTCCGATGACATCCTTGCTTACCTCATCGCTCCGATGACATCATTGTTTGCATCATAAGAGTTCAAATTCAATTTGGACTCTTCCACCTCGTTTAACTTTTATACCATGAATTTACTATAATAATGTTACCATTCTAATTATAAAAATCATACTATTATATAATCACATCATACTACTATAATGTAATATTATAACAATATATTTGAATGAATTATTTTATCGAAAAAGATAAAATACAAACTTTCAACAAATGTCACATGTTAAAAATTCCTCAGTTTAAATCCACATTGAATAAATATTTCCTTATCATATATATCAAAAATTAATTAATCACAAATAATACTACAGAACTACAATATTGACAACCAGGTCGTTCCCATGAAAGAGGGAGCCTTCCGATAAGGATTTTTTCTTACTGGCACACAATTAATCAACCCCTTTCCTAGATAGATCTTCCTTAGACATTGCCAATAATGCTATCTAATAATATTATTCAAACAATATGAATTATTGATTTGATAATTTAAAATAACGTGCAATGACAATTATTGAATCAATAATATAAAATAGCAAAGTAGCACTTATTGATATAAAATATCAACGTAGCAAATATTGAACCAATAAAATATTATGCAATTATTGAATCAATAATATAAAATATTAAACAGTAATTACTGTAACAATAATTGAGTAAGTGCCTTCCTACGTAAGAATCAATTAACTCGAAATACTGTGCAATACCATGTGCTACTGTGCAACACCACGCATTACTGTATTTTCACCACCGTGTATTTTAACAGTACTAATGGTAACAGTTTTGCCGTTATTTTTATAAAAAGGTTACTTCTGTCGCTTTCTATATCTGACATTCATTCCGTTGTGGGCTCCACCAATGACTGCGCCGTCGTATGAATATTCTCCAATAAAAAGAATATTCCTCGACCAAACGAATATTCTCCGACACAACGAATATTTTATAACCACTTGCTTACTTTGTAAACTTTTCATATTTCACCCATAACTTATCACATTTAACAAATCAACACCTTACTATTTCAAACTAATATAAAAAGAAAATTAAATCTTATTCATAAAATTTGGGGTCTTACAACAACTCCTCACTCGGAGTTAATTCCAACAAAATCTTGGCTCAACTCAAGTTTCTTGGAACTTTTAACTTTCTTCATGTCTGGCTTTGTCTCATTGGCATGGTTCTTCTCAGTGGGAGGATCTAACTCAAACTTGACAGATTTTTGCTTGCCAAATTATTTCACAACTGCTTTGTACCCTGGCTGCAAGTTATCACTTTCCTTCTTCACTTTTGGTACCCATTTAAAGCGAAGAGCTTTCTTTTCATGGTTCTCATGCAAGGCTTTTCTCCCATCTCGCACGGACTTTGTACCACACCTTTTTCTGCCAAAAACCCCCATCTTTAACACCTCTCACATGCGCCCGCATCGTGTAAAGAGTGTCTACCTTCTTATATCTAGTCACCACTAGAGTCCCTTTAGTGAGCTTCCAATGACCTTCACCAAAGTAACTTTTATAACCATTCTCATCAAGCTTACCAATAGAGATCAAATTAAGATGTGACGCCCTCAAAATATGTTCAATACCGACCCATTCTGAGTCGCCAAATACATGGTACAGAATTCAAATACAATCTTTTATAACAAAAGGTCGTGAGAAATACGACCATACAACTATGAATTTCAATGCAAATCGTATATAATACGAAATATAAACATTCAAATTCATTCCTTATTTATTACAATTATTATCCCACTATTTTACAAAAATAGCGAGGACTACTACTGCTCTATTCTGACCATCACACTGATCCCCGACTAGTTCCCGCAATATTCTCATTCCCTGAAGAGGACAATAGATGAAAAGGGTGAGCTCAACTAGCCCAGTAAAGAATATTATGACCAAGATAATGGAAAATAAATTATCGTTAGTCTTCAATAATTCAGATAAAATATTATGGACAACAAGTTTTAGATCAATATTCGCAGCGAAACTAATAATTCATTAGAAGAGTTAAGTAGAGAATGAAGTCTACTATCTTCTATGATTTAAAAGTCCATCATCAATATTTTGTCCCTGTAACATCAATAAATATACATCTCAAATCAAATATTTATCTTTGCACTACGGGTCAAAGATATTCATTTGTATCACCAGTTGGTCATGTTCATCTCAACACCTGCCATCTTTGCACTATGGGCCAAAGATATTCATCAGGTAATCATTCATCTTTGCTCTACAGGCCAAAGATATTCAGTTATATCACCATTTAGGACTGAGGATGATGAAAAATAATATAAATAACGAATCCAGTGAGATAAAGGACAAAGATTAAGTATTCGCATTTTAGTTTATCCAAGTTCAAAAATACTCGATAATAATACTTTGTGGAGCAAAGTTCAAGAATAGAGCTCAAAACATGGATCCAATCAAAGATAGGAACCTTAACAAGCAACTTGGACATATAGAAGAAAATTTAATTTTTTTATGAATAGTGTCGTATACATGAATAGTGCCGTATACGTGAATAGTAATCCCGACGAAAAAAGTAAGAATTTCATAATAAAATCCATGACAATATTTTGATATAATGATATTGAAAAGAATAACATCATTTACGAAAGAAAATAACATCCCTTACCTTAGTAAAAAAAAGGATTTGATTGGAATATCGGATATTATTCTGAGAAAATCTTGCACAAAACTATGCTCAAAGTATTCTTGTAAGACCCCAAATTTTATGACTAAGATTTAATTTTCTTTCTATATTATTTTGAAATAGTAAGGTGTTGATTTGATAAATGTGATAAGTTATGGGTGAAATGTGCAAAGTTTACAAAGTAAGCATGTGGTTATAAAATATTCGTTGTGTCGTGAAATATTCGTTTGATCGAGAAATATTCTTTTTGTCCGAGATTATTCGTACGACGGCGCAGTCATTGGTGGACCCCACAACGGAATGAATGTCGGATATAGAAAGTGACAGAAATAACTTTTTTATAAAAAATAACGGCAAAACTGTTATCGTTAGTACTGTTGAAATACCCGGTGGTTAAAATACAGTAATACGTGGTGTTGCACAGTAGCACACGGTATTGCACACTATTTTAAATTATTGATTCTTACGTAGGAAGGCACTTACTTAATTATTGTTACAGTAATTACTGCTCAATATTTTATATTATTGATTCAATAATTGCATAATATTTTATTGGTTCAATATTTGCTACGTTGATATTTTATATCAATAAGTGCTACTTTGCTATTTTATATTATTGATTCAATAATTGTCATTGGACATTATTTTAAATTATCAAATCAATAATTCATATTATTTGAATAATATTATTAGATATCATTATTGGCAATGTCTAAGGAAGTTCTGTCTAGGAAAGGGGTTGATTAATTGCGCGTCAGTAAGGAGAAATTCTTATCGGAAGGCCCTCTCTTTCCTGGGAACGACCTGGTTGTCAGTATTGTAGTTCTGTAATATTATTTGTGAATAATTAATTTTTGATATATATGATAAGAAAATATTTATTCAATGTGGATTTAAACGGAGGAATTTTTAACATGTGACATTTGTTGAAAGTTGGTATTCTATCTTGACCGATAAAATAATTCATTCAAATATATTATTATAATATTACATTATAGTAGTATGATGTGATTATATAATAGTATGATTTTTATAATTTGAATGGTAACATTATTATAGTAAATTCATGGTATAAAAGTTAAACGAGGTGGAAGAGTGCAAATTGAATTTGAACTCTTATGATGCAAATAATGATGTCATCGGAGCGATGAGGTAAGCAAGGATGTCATCGAAGTGATGAGGTAAGCAATGATGTCATAGGATCGATGATGTAAGCGATGATGTCATAAATTATGGCGAAAAGACTATTTTACCCTTACTCTGTCGAGTCTATAAATAGAAGCTCATTTCTTCATTATTTCACACCAATTCACTAAAGCTATAGAGAGAGAAAGTATAGAGAGAATAAGAGAGAAAAAAGAAGAGTATTCTACTATTATACTAGTGCAGTCTTCAAATTTTTAAGGTAAGGGGTGTTATTTCTTTCGTATTCATGAAGAGAGTTATTTTCTTTCAATACTCGTAAGGGTTGTTATTCCATTCCTTATTATTCTGTTGAAATAACCTGTCTACGCGGACTACCGCATGTATGGTGAAATCCTGTTGTTATTCCATTCTTTATTATTACGTGGGAATAACCTGTCTACGCGGACTACCGCATGCCTGGTGAATAACCCTTCGTATTCAATTGTTATTAAATTGTGAAAATAATCTGTCTGAGCGGACTACCGTCAGGCGGGTGAAAATCCAATTGCAGCTTCGTATATTGTTTCATTTCAGATTCCTAACTCTAAACTTACTACGGTAAGTATTGCTTCTAGAATTTCTGAAATGATCAGAAATTACTTGAGTTTTGCGCTTCATCTAATATTATTTCACTGGAATATTGGTCTGAAGTTTCTTGTAAAATTTTTATCTTTTCATGTCGAGTTACTATTCATAAGTTACTATTCATGAGTTACTATTCAGGTTAATTTTTTTTCTTCTTTTCAAATCATCTTTGATTGGATCCAGGTTTTGATCTTCATTCTTGAACTCTGGATAAATTCTCTAATATTTGTCCTTTATCTCACTAGATTCGTTATTCGTATTATTTTCATCATCCTCAGTCCTAAATGGTGATATAACTGAATATCTTTGGCCTGTAGTGCAAAGATGAATGATTACTTGATGAATATCTTTGGCCTGTAGTGCAAAGATGAATGATTACCTGATGAATATCTTTGGCCCGTAGTGCAAAGATGGACAGGTGTTGAGATGAACATGACTAACTGGTGATACAAATGAATATCTTTGGCCGTAGTGCAAAAGATGAATATTTGATTCGAGATGAATATTGATTGATGTTACAGGGATAAAATATTGATGATGGACTTTTAAATTATAGAAGATAGTAGACATCATTGTCTACTTAACTCTTCTAATAAATTGTCATTTCCGCTGCAGTTATTGATCTAAAACTAGTTGTCCATAATATTTTATCTGATTTGTTGAAGACTAACGATAATTTATTCTTCATTATCTTAGTCATAATATTCTTTACCGGGCTAGTTGAGCTCACCCTTTTCTTTCATTGTTCTCTTCAAGAAATGAGAATATCGCGGGTACTAGTCGGAAAATGGAGTGATGGTCCGAGTTAGAGCTGTATAAGTCCTCACTATTTTTTTTTAAAATAGTGTGATAATAAATGTAATGAGGACTTAGTTTGAATGTTAATATTTTCTATATGTCTGTATTGACACTCACAGTTGTGTGGTCGTATTTTGCACGACCGTTTGATATGAAAGATTGTATTTGAATTTTATTGAGTGTATTTGGCGACTCAAAATGGGTTGAGTATTGAACCTATTTTGGGGGCGTCACAATTCTTATACTCAAAATAAATACTCACAATACTATAGTAAAAATGCTTGAGATTTTTGGTGTGTTTTAGGATGGAGGGTTGCCCTCCTTATATAGTGCTACGGAGGGAGAAAAAACAAAGCATGCTGCCTAACCTTTTCCTCCGCCACCCATCTGCCTAATTTATTTTCTTCTCTGCCAATTTTTTCTTTTGCCTAACTCTCCTTGTCAATAATTAGGGCCCACAATATTTAAAAATAAAGGAATGGTTTCCATGAAACCAACTTGGAGAGAAAAAAAAAACAAGGCTGTTATAATGCATTCGTGTGTATATATATATATATATATATATATATATATATATAATAATAATAATATATATATAATAATAATAACATTATTATCTAATCATTTATAATATATTATAATAATATATTTTAATGAATATTTTATCGGAGGAGATAATTGCCAAACTTTCAACAAATATCTCATTCTTAAAAATTCTTTCATTTATATCAAAATTGAAATAAATATTTCTTTATCATATAAATCAATAATTAATTATTCATAAATAATATTACAGAACTACAATATTAACAACCAGATCATTCCAAGGAAAGAGGGGGCCTTCCGATAAGGATTTCTTCTTATTGGCGCGCAATTAAATAACCCCTCCTAGACAGAACTTTCTTAGACATTGCCAATAATGCTATTTAATAATATTATTCAAATAATAAGAGTGATAATTATTGATTTAATAATGTAAAATACTGTGCAATGATAATTATTGAATCAATAATATAAATATCAACGTAGCAATTATTGATATAAAATATCAACGTAGCAATTATTGATATAAAATATCAACGTAGCAATTATTGAACCAATAAAATATTATGCAATTGTAACAATTATTGAATCAATAATATAAAATATTGAACAGTAATTACTGTAACAATAATTGAGTAAGTGTCTTCTTACGTAAGAATCAATAATTAGAATTACTGTGCAATACCGTGTGCTACTGTGCAACACCGCGTATTACTGTATTTTAACCACCGGGTATTTCAACAGTTTAACGGTAACAGTTTTATCGTTATTTTTATAAAAAGGTTATTTCTGTCGCTTTCTATATCCGACATTCATTCCGTTGTGGGGTCCACCAATGACTGCGCCGTCGTACGAATATTCTCCGACAAAAAGAATATTCCTCGACCAAATGAATATTCCCGGACACAACGAATATTTTATAACCACTTGCTTACTTTGAAATATTTGCACATTTCACCCATAACTTATCACATTTATCAAATCAACACCTTACTATTTTAAAATAATATATAAAAAAATTTAAATCTTTATTCATAAAATTTGGGGTCTTACATAAGACGTATAACCGGAACATGTCTGACTTCTCTCCGCATCAATCTGCAACCACTGTTAGTTTCCAAACAAATATCTCAAATGCTTATAATCTTGGATGCACTTTCGTTTCCCATCCGCACATAGCCAAAATCATGACTATTGTAGGATGTGAAGATCTCACCACGCAAAGTAGCATGGAACAAAGCACCCAAATCAATAATCCAATCATTGACATGACACTTGGGTTTATCATCACAAACAATGACTACATCAACGTCGGATAAATACACAATCGAATCTTTATCCTTATCTTTTTTCTTAGACTGCTCCTTCTTTAAAAATATGCACTCTCGCCTTATGTGACCCGGTTTCTGGCAGTGAAAACAAATTATCTCTTTTCGAACTCTCGACCTTCCCCTGAATTTATCATCTTCAGGTGAGTTTCCCTCTCTGTTTCTGCCCCTACTCTGCGCGACAAAAACTTGTGACTCAACACTAATCACCATGGTATCTCTTCACCTCTGTTTCTCATTAAAAAACTATCATTGATTGTATCAATAGTCAGCTTACCGCTAGGAGCGGAGTTACTCAGCGATACAACCAGCATTTCCTAGCTATCAGGCAAAGAGTTCAACAACAACAAAGCCTGCATCTCATCGTCAATGACCATCTTCATAGTACTCAACTGATTTATCAAACTCTGAAAATCACTCTAGTGTTTTACAACGGAGTTTCCATCCTTGATTAGAATCCACAAGCTTCATAATCAAAAAGGCTTTATTTTACGCCGTCTTTCTTGCACAGGCTTTAGTTTCTGTGGCAACATGATGAAACACACTTTGATCAATCCACAATCTGATCAGACCAATAGTCTTCCTGTTCATATTGTTCCACAGCGCGTCACTCTTGTTTGTGGGCTTAACTCCATCGTTCTCAAGTGGCTCGTACAAATCCTTGCAGTAAAGCAAATCCTCCATTCTTAGGTTCCAAATTGCATAATTTGTAGCCTTGAGATTAATAATGCCACTTGTTGTCCAATACTTCATTTAATTCGCACAAGAAAACCACAAAAATAACCAAGCTCTTGCTACCACTTTTGGAAAAAGTACGTCTAAAATAATTTCTATCCTAAGAATTACTTTTCCGTCTTTGTGCAATTAAATATGAAATCAACAAAACCAATTATAAGAACGAAAATAACAATCCACAAGCAAAAAATAATATTTAACGTGAAAAACCCTTAAAAGGGAAAAATCATAGGTCGAACTCCGAATCTCCATTATATCACTAATAATGGGTTTACAATAATCCTTTTAAGTTTTATGTCCTAAAACTTGAGGTTGCACAATAAATTGAGAGAGTACAAATTTATCTTTAATTAGGTTAAGAAGCCTAATTAACTTTACCACCCAAAAAATCCCAAACAATAAAGTCTTCAATCTTTCAATTGAACGGAGATGGCGACGGATACCCACGAGCAACAAACTGTAATTCTCCCAATTTATTCTTTCGGTACCTTCTTGCTACCACGCTTCTCTCATATGTAAAATAAGACTCTCATAGCCTTATTTATAGTACTCTTCCTAATCCATTCCTATTATGGATTAGAAACAATTTATTCTTCTAATTAAATTTGGGATCACATCTCATTGTCTTAATCACTAAAAATTTTAACAAATAAATCTTTTTCAATTTGAATTCTTTTTATGACTAAGGACCCACACCCAACATATTCAACACTTTTTGATGAACAAATATAGTATCATTAATTTTTTTTTTTGATATACTCCGTAATTTATTCCTAAAGTCTCCAATGAATGATAACTAGTCATGGGTTGATAAAAGACTGAAGACTTCTTCAAGTCCACGAAAATATAAAGACATATATATATATCTGTCTAGCCATATTAATTATGTCTTCAGGTCTTTGAAAACGACAAGCCATAATTCTAACTTGACCAAAAACATAAAGCTAAACTAGCACCATCATTTTGAATACATATTCACACTATATATACAACAAGAGTAAGAACAAACTATTCACATATATATAGAGTTATATATGTATAGTTTTAGTAGATAGTAGAATTAAGGAAATAGGAAAAAAATGGATAATTTTATTAAGTTGGATGATGATGAAGATGATCAAGCACTTCCCGGATTCCGGTTTCATCCGACGGACGAAGAGCTTGTCGGGTTTTATCTTCGCCGGAAGGTTGACAAGAGACCTATCAGTCTTGAGCTCATCAAACATATTGATATCTACAAATATGACCCTTGGGATCTTCCAAGTATGTGACATATATATATATATATATATATATATATATATATATATATATTTCTCTTTAGAATTGTTATTAGTATTTGGTCTTCATTGTTTAGGATTTGTATGATTCAAAGGTTTAGGGAGAGTATAAGTAACCATAAGTTGCAACAAATTAAAACCATTCAATAATCTGTTATTTAAAGTCTTATAGCTTGTAGTTTATACTTGAACTAAGTTGTAGTAGTATATATATATGTAGCCCTATATTAATTAACTAAGCATAATTTATTCTCTTAAGAATTGTTACCAGTATTTGTATGATTCGAATGTTTAAGCAGAGTATAAGTAACCATAAATTGCAACAAAACCACTCAATTCTGA
>CM035118.1:5215315-5431854 GCA_020205555.1 Panax stipuleanatus
ATATTAGAGGAGGATTTATAGCACCCTTTCCTATTTACAAGAGATTGAGGTTAACTGTTTCCAACAGATTCCATCAGAGGGAGAAATCCCACCTGGGAGGGTGGAAGAAAAAGAGAAAATAAAAGAGAGTCAAGAGAGAAAAATAAAGAGAAAAAAATTAAACAACTAGGGGTGTTGTTTGGGGTTCATTACATAGTTTTTGTAGTGAGGTAATTTGAGTGACTCAAATTAAGATATCTTTGTATTCTCTCAGATTATTCTAGTGAATTATCGCAGAAGACGAATGCTCATACTCTATGGACAACACTAGAGTCTATGTACGAGAAGAAGAATGCACAAAATAAAACTTTTATCATTCAAAAAATTATGAACCTAAAGTACAAAGACAGGTGCAGTGTGTCGGAGCATATGAGTGAGCTCCAAGGTTTGGTGAACCAGCTGTCCACCATGAAGTTGAATCTTGATGATGATATGTATGCTCTTTTTCTTCTCAGTTTGTTGCCAAATAATTAGGAGACTTTGGTGGTGTCTCTATGTAATTCAGCTCTGGAAGGAAAGCTGACAATGCAGATGGTTAAGGACAGTCTCCATAACGAGGAGACAAGACGAAAAGAGCAAGGTGTGAATTTTGAGCCACAAACACAAGTTTTCGTCTTGCAGAGTAGTGACAGAAATAGAGAGAAGAGATCTCATGAAGATGACAAATCCAGGAGAAGGTTGAGAGGAAAAGAGATAATTTATTTTCACTGCCCGAGACAAGGTCATATAAGGCGGGAGTGCAAATTCTTAAAGAAGGAATAGTCTAAGGAAAAAGATGAGGATAAAGATTCGATTGTGTATCTATCCGACGTTGATATAGCCATTGTTAGTGATGGTAAACCCAAGTGCCAAGTTAATGAATGGGTTATTGATTCGGGTGCTTCGTTCCATGCTACTTCGCGTGGTGAGATCTTCACATCCTACACTAGTAGTGATTTTGATTATGTACGGATGGGAAATGGTAGTGCATCCAAGGTTATCGGCATTAAAGATATTTATCTGAAGACTAACAATGGTGGCATGTTGATACTTAGAGAAGTCAGAAATGTTCCGGATATTCATTTTAATTTGATGTCTACTGGTAAGCTTGATGAGAATGGTTATAACATTTCCTTTGGCGAAGGTTAGTGGAAGCTCACTAAAGGGTCTCTAGTGGTGACTAGAGGAAAGAAGGTAGACGTTCTTTACACAATGCAGACGCATGTGAAAGGTGTTAAGGATGAGGGAGTTAAGAGGAAAAAGATGTGGTACAAATCCTTGCAAGATGGAAGAAAATCCCTGCATGAGAACCACGAGATGAAAGCTCTTCACTTTAAATGGGTACCAAAAGTGAAGAAGGAAAGTGATAGCTCGCATCTAGGGTACAAAGCGGTTGTGAAAGAATTTGACAAGCAAAAATCTGTCAAGTTTGAGTTAGATCATCCCATCAAGATGAACCATGCCAATGAGATAAAATCGGGCATGAAGAAAGTTAAAAATTTCAAAAAGCTTGAGTTGAGTCAAGGCTTTTTTGGGATTAACTCCAAGTGAGGACTTATGGTTTGGTGTGAAAATTCAATTTTGGAATGTTATACAGAAGCAGATATAGCAGGTTTTGAAGAGAACAAGTCTATTTCAGGGTATTTGTTTACTTTTGCAGGGGGAGTTGTGTTATGGCAGTCCAAGTTGCAGAAGTGTGTTGCTTTGTCTACTACTGAGTTGACAATGGAATATTATGGTTGAAACGAATTTTCAAGAGCTGGGTTTGACACAGGAATAGACTCCAAGTGACGGAGTCATGGTGAATACCTCCTCTAATGGGTTCGGAGGGGGAGATTGTTGGTCAACAAGTCCTCACCCATGTTTCCTTCACTTTTTTCTTAAGTTCTGACCTTTGATTTTTCCATGCCCCAGCCCTTTGTATTTTGGCCTCCCTTTTTTTTTTTATCACTTTTCCCCTCAATTTTTTTTGCTATAAAAGGAAGCCAAACACTACTACAAAACATTAAAAAGATGACACTTAAACAACAAGGTTTTTATAAAAAAATGTTGTGGTATATTTTTGCACAACGTTTTTCGACAAAATGTTGTAGTTAGATATGCAAAAACGTTGTGGATTCAGAAGGGGCAATTTTTGGTTTTAAAGTTTTAACGTTTTCTTTAAGAAAACTTTATGTATTAAAAAAACACGGAGTGTGATTTGTATAGGTACGCTAAATTTACTTCAATAGGGCTCTCTCTGGTTCTTAATCTCTAATTTCCTCTATTTCTCTCCTCCCTCTAACAAACCCTATTCAAGTCGATAAATGGATTCTCTCTGGATTAATGCGGCGGAGACCAGTCATGGGTTGCTCAACAGTAATTTTGGTCTTCGAACTGGCCATTGGCCTTTACTCCGAAGCTATCTCTTATAACCCTAAAGACCCCAAACTTTTCGTCGACCGTGCTCAGGCCAACATTAAGCTCCACAACTTCACTAGTAATCAACTCTTTTTTTGTTTATTTGCAAAATTGAGAAGAATCATGTTATATTTTCAGTTCTGTCAGCACTGGGTTCATTTTGTTTAATCTTTGGGGTTATGCGCTTGTTTTTCCTTCGCTCATCGATCAATCTAATAAGCTTTAATTTAGGTTCTGATTCTATTATTTGATGTTAATAGCTACATTTAATTTAGGTTCTGATTCTAATATGCTTTGAGGTTATGCTTGATGTTTGGGAATTTTTGAGCAAACAATTGGAGGCAAAAAAGTTTGATAGCTAGATGGATGTCGTGGGTTCAATTTCCCTTGAAGTTATTAATTCATACAGACTTAAAAATGGTAGCCTATCAGATTCCTAAACAGAAATAAGACTTAAAAATGGTAGCGTAACAGATTCTTCGACCATCTCTAATGATGTTTGCTTTGGAACCTAGCTTGCCCTTTCTGAGCTCACTTTTCCTTGAGCTTTTAATGACTGCATAATAGCCATTACTGTAGATAAATTTTTCCTTACTCGAGTGTATTGAAACAATCAAGATACGGGGCAATTCTTTCATTGTGGTTTAGTGATTGATTTTTCTTTCTTTAAAAATCGTTCTACGTACTTCTACAAATAAGCACAAGTTAAAAAGCCTCTCCAACACTAGGCATTAGTTTGGTGATATAACATTTTTTTGAGTCTAGAATTTTTTTAATTTTTTTAGCTGTTCGGTCAATTTGGTTAACAATCTTTTCATAATTGTGATGAATCTACCGATGAAGTCGTGTAATGTTGCATTATTCTTAGTTCTCCAGGCTGTTAGGTGACTTGATGTATTTTATCCTTAGAGATGGTTTGTATCATCTTTTTGCTTTCCAGACTCTTCAAAATTAACAACGTTTTGGTGCATTTTTGTTTTTATAGCAAGAGAAGGCTGATGGCCGACTCTATAAATTGTGTCCCATACAATTTTTTGACGTACGCCCTATCAATTTTGTTACTTTGAAAAGTTAAAAAAAAGTCTCTTGCAGAAATGCTGTGACGCCCCCAAATTCGGGTTTTCTAACCTCAGGTTTGGTGCTCACGATCCATCATACATATCACATCTAACTACCCATTCATTAATGAAACACATCATTTATATCAATATTTAATACAACTTATAACAATATCCCAGGTTAACTAACCTTGACATAACTTACATACCCTTATCTATTCAAAAGGTTTACATAAATAATTTACATAATGTAACATAACCATTAAAAGTTGACAATAACTACTCCTGAGCCTTGCCTTTGCCTTTGTCCCGTTAGAACCTTTTGCTATCTCGGCCTTAGCTGAAATGTTTTATTTAAGCAAAGGTGAGCAACAAGTTTGCTCAGCAAGTTAAAGTATTCAATAAATGATATATATCATTAATAGAAGAGTCTAGCTTCTATAGAACTTCAACAATAATCAAAGAATTTCGAAGTAGTTGAATAATAATTCATTTTCAATAACAAGACTTTCTCAAATTTCATGTTGAATAACATATCAAGGATGAAAGAGTAAAATTCTTTCAAAGATTCAATATTATTCAAGTGAATAAGAAGAATTAACAATACTGCAACAATATTCAATAAAGTGGGATATTCCCAGATTTCATGCTGAGTGATCACACATGGATCATGAACTAACTAGAGGAATCATTAGTTATTAAAACTAAATTACCCCAAGAGTATAAGTTAACCATAAAGATTAAATCATACTTTTCTGCAGTACATAAAGTGATCAGCTTCATTGTACTTTATATTATGCATAATACTCAATAATAGTGCATTGGGTCGTTTTACGACAATACAGTTTGTTCATCTCAGTCTTACATCATGAGTCCGTACCACAACAATATGGTTTAGATTGCTTTTAAAGAAATACTATAATTTCAACATATAATATCAATATTGATCTAGCCGAATTCAATGGCATAGATATTCCAATAATAAATCAGTTCATAATAAATAGAACGTTTCATGCTTCAACAAATATTAGTCTCGCCAAAACAATTAGCTGAGACATGACTTATAAACAGCTCAAATAATAGAACAAAATCAATTGCACTACGTGCGAATAACAATAATCATTATAGATGTGAATAACTAACAATAATTATTCACTAATCATGCTTTGAAATTAATAACTCAAGTTGATTTAGGAAACTTGCAATAAATGCGAATATTCAATAATAATCTTAGATGTGGAATAACCAACAATAATTATCCACTACCATGCTTGGAAAATAATAACTCAAGTTTGAGTTAGAGAACTTACCTGATTCGTTGACTACTGCTACGCAATTTAAGTTATTTTCTTTTGTAAGATCTATCATTAATAAGATTATTCTTGCAATCAGTATATCACATTATACTTCATAATACTACTACTTATTAAGTAAATTATCTAACACGTTATCACATAATCAAACATTAGATAACAACTTAATATCATACGTATTCACCATTCTAAACTTAGCACACATCGAGTCTTTAACAATGTTCAATATAGTACGTTGAGTGGTTTTCCACCAACAACCAACAAACTAGTTTCCCGTCTCGTCTACACTGTTTTTACACAATGAGTTAGATCGGTAGCTAGTTCGTATATACCTCCGCTCCTGAAGGAATTGTTTAGCCCAGATACTATACATCAACTATTAAAGAGTACGATTGTACTACTTTAGATTTAACACTTATTTTTTTATTTATAAGTTCTTATTTATAACTAGTAAATCATATAACCAATTATAAATAAACTTCTTGTACTATACATGAAATAATTTCAGCATTATAATTGTTTACAAAATAAATATTCATCAACTATATTTAAAATAAACTGAACATTATACCTGCTTGTAAAATGAATATTCATTTACTATGTTTGAAATAAATCGAGTATTAACTGCTTTATAAAATGAATATTCGACTATTCTATTTGAGATAATTTCAACATTATAACTGCTTATAAAATGAATATTTGTACTAAATACTTGAAGAAAATCGGACATAGTAATTGCTTATAAAAGTTTATTCTCTACTTTTTAAGAGAAATAAATTAGACAATATAACTACTTATAAATAGTACTTTTGTACCATATACTTAAAATAATTTGGGCATTATAACTGCGTATAAAAGTATATTTTTACTAAATATATAAAGAAGAATGAAAATAATAACCACTAGAGTAAATACCTCTAGAAGTTGCAAGCTTTAACTAATTTTTTACAATCTTGAAACTCACCAAAAAACTCTCCTCTCTCTCTCTAGGTCGAAACCGAAATTCTCCTCTCTCTCTCTCTCTCTAACTCTATTTTGGTTTTGAAAAATGAAGAGAAATGGCTTGCTATTTATAGGAAAACATAATTTCGATAATTGCACGTTAGGGGCTCGGCTTTTTATAGTTTGCCCCTGGCTTATTACAGTTTGGTACCTAGGTTAATTACACTTTAGTATCTCATTAATTGCACCTTAGTCCCTCGGTTACATTATGATGACATCATTTTTGTGTTTCTTTAATGTTGATGTCATGCTTACATCATGCTTGCATCATCTGTGTTTCTTTAAGGATGATGTCAGGCTTGCATCATCTCTTCTCTGATTGGTTGATTTAAGTTCACATGGATTAGAGGGTATTTTCGTCATTTCACAAATAATTTTAAGGGTAATTTGGTCATTTAATATATTTTTCTTAAATTTTGACCTTTAGGGTTTGCTATTTTAATTCTTTGGGCCATGAAATCAACTTAGTTCCATACTATTTAATTTTTATCTTACCCTAATCATTTAGTTAAGGTTTCCATTACCCTCATTTATAACTTAAATTCTTACTCAGGTATCTTTAATTTCATAACCCAATTAGACTTGCTTTATTTAGGTTAGAAAATTAATTAATTGAGATGTATAAAATAAATCTCTTAGGATTAGTATATATTTTTAAATACTAGCATTCTCTCATATTATAATCACTTAGGTTATTTAATTATCATACCTAATATATGTATTAGGTTACATAACTTAATTCTTAATTCTCTTTATATACAAAATAAATGTATACAAATTATATAATGTATATTTATTTAATCACATACATAACTCACATAAGTCAAAACATATTCCACTAGTGTATTAACTTAATAGCCCTAATTGGCTTAATAAGTTATAAACACTCACATAAACACTATATATAATTCATATTATTAATCACTTAAAGATTATAAATCTTTTTAATTTAATAATCAAGATTCACATACAAGCTATGTTAATTTTTTTTAACATAAATTATATTACTCTTCCTTAATCAAAATGATTAATTATATATCTTAGTTAATAAATTAACTATCTAGATTAATTCACATATACACTTATATGGTCCAAGTACTACCTAAAAAATTTATTCGTAAAAATTACACATATAAACATGTGAAATTATCGGTCCTTACAAATGCCAATAATAATGACCTTGTTCAAACATTGAAAGAACAATCAAGAAACTTAAGATTGAATTATCAATCTCAAAGAACACACACAAAAAAATAAATAAATTATATGCATACCCGGACGCATTCATCCAACTAAATTCAGAATTTCAATCTAGAATATGTACATTTCCTATCCTATGTAGCAACATGATAGTATTGAAAGGTAGGGGATAAACTTAGAAGATGAATTACGAGTGGGATATACATCAGCTTGACGATCCAATCATGCATATATATACATACAAAGATTATGAAAAAGATATTATGGGAGAGCATATAAAAGTTTTTTATATGATTTTGTGACGTGTGTTAAAAACTTTAATGACATATAAATAAAACAGAAGGGAACGAAGTGTTGTTTATATAAAAAGTCCATTCCAGTCCATTTCATTTGAGTCTTAGAGTCTTAGAGAGAGAGAGAGAGAGGAGATAACAAATGTCCCATGACCATTGGGCCAAGTCTTTATTTTCAATTAACAGAAACTAGAATTGAACTCTCCAAGATCTTCTAGACATCTACTTTTTTTGTTTTCAATTTTCCCCTTTTAGACATCAACATAATCATATATTAAACTGCAACCTGTTTTGTATTGACTGTTATTATATGCTTTACATAGGCTTTGATGTATTTTATTTTATATTTAATGTTGGACTCTACATGACATGTTTTATTTTTTTTAAGATGGATAAGTCATGGATGTGTGCTGATAGAAGGTCATGAGAGTATGACCTATGCGTTGATGAATTCTTGAGGTTTGTGGTAGACAACGCGAGAAATGTGAATCTTATTCATTGCCCTTACGTAAAATGTGGAAATATTTTACAATTCGGTGTTGAAATTATAAGGGATCACTTGTATTTTAATGGTGTTGATACTAGTTATCAAACTTGGGCATGACATGGAGAACCTAATATGTTAGATGCAGATGCTAATGAACCTTTTATAGGCACTACTGAACAAGTCTATGGCTATGAAACAGTAGATATGGAAGATAATGCTTTTGGGGATTTCTCAAATGATCTGTGTGAGTTTCTTAATGTGATTGAGGATGGAGATGAGCCCTTGTACCCTGGTTATAAATTTAGTAAGTTAGCTGCACTTGTTAGACTCTATAATTTGAAAGCAAAACATGGGTTGAGTGATGTTGGTTTCACTAATCACTTGATTTTTCTGACTGAACTTCTTCTAGAAGGTAAAAAATTACCTTGCTCCTTGTACGAGGCAAAGAAGACTTTACATGCCTTAGGAATGGATTATGAGAAAATACATTCTTGTCCTAATCACTGCATCTTGTATATAAAGGAATTTGACCAAGCAACTAATTGCCAAAAATATTGTCTCTCAAGGTGGAAGATAGATAATAATAAGCATGTAACAGAAGGGGTGCATGCGAAGGTGTTGTGGTACTTTCCTCCTATCCCGAGGTTTAAACGTATGTTTAAATCTAGCAGGACATTTGAGAGTTTGACTTGACATGCTAATAATAAAATGAGCGATGGTCATATGCGTCATCCATCAGATTCACCATCTTGGAAACTAGTGGATGATAAGTGGCCGGGGTTTGGTAAAGACCCTAGAAGCCTTAGACTTGCTCTTTCAGCTGATGGGATCAATCCTCATGGTTCTCTTAGTAATAGATACAGTTGTTAGCCTGTTATAATGATTATTTATAATCTTCCGCCTTGGTTATGTATGAAAAGAAAGTTTATGATGTCGACTTTGTTGATCCCGGGTCCTAAACAAGCTGTTAATGATATAGATGTCTACTTGGAACCATTGATTAATGATTTGAAGTGTTTATGGGAGGGGGTTCCAGGGGTGTATGATGCATTTAGAGGAGAATACTTCATGCTCAAAGCACGATTAATGTGGACTATCAATGACTTTCCTGTCTATGAGAACTTATCTGGATGTGTTGTAAAAGATTATAAAGTATGTTCTATATGTGGCGAGGATACACCTAGCCATAGGTTGGCACATGGTAACAAAGTTTGTTACATTGGCCACCAAAGATTCTTGCCTCAAGATCATTCATTTTGGAAGCATCGAGTAACATTTAATGGAGAACAATAATTTAGACCACCTCTTGTGCCACTAACGGGAGAGGAAGTATTTAGAAAGGTTGAACATTTGACTCATGGTGTTGATGACAAGGATAACAAACCTTGTTGGAAGAAAAAGTCAATCTTCTTTGAACTAGAGTATTGGAAATTTCTTCATATTAGACATTGTCTTGATGTTATGCATATTGAGAAAAATGTATGCGAAAGCATTATTGGTACATTATTGGAGATTCTGGGGAAAAACAAAGATGGGGTTACAGCTCGATTAGACCTCTTAAAATGGGGGTTAAGACTTATTTGAGACCAGATTTTGGGGAAAAAAGGACAAGTTTGCCTCCAAGTACTTGGAATCTATCGAGGGCAGAGAAAAGAGTTGTATGCAATTCTTTGTATGGCATGAAAGTCCCAGAAGGTTGCTCTTGCAATGTCAAAAGTCTTATATCATTGCAAGACCTAAAACTCTATGGGCTTAAGTCTAATGATTGTCATACCTTAATGCAACAATTGCTCCCTGTTGCCCTACGTTTGGTGATGGAAAAACAGGTGAGGTATGTAATAATCAGATTGTGTTTTTTCTTTAATGAGCTATGTAACAAAGTTATTGACATTTCAAAACTAGATAAAACTTAAGCTGATGTAGTGGTAACCTTGTGTTTGCTTGAGAAGTATTTTTCACCATCATTCTTTTATATCATGATTTATGTCGTGGTGCATCTTGTTAGAGAAGTTCGATTATGTGAGCTAGTTTACTTTAGATGGATGTATCCAATTGAAAGATTCATAAAAGTATTAAAAGGGTATGTACGTAATCGTAATCGGCCTGAAGGTTGCATGGCTGAATGTTATATTGGGGAAGAAGCTTCAGAGTTTTGCGAGGAATATTTATCCTGTGACGCCCCCAAATCCGGATACTTGAAACCCGAACTCGGTGCTACACGATATCACTTCTTTGAGCGGAATAATCATATAATATAAATAAACAAACTTAATTTACATATCAGAGTTGTCTAATCCCAGGTACACGACCTTTAAAACATTCATTACATAATAGATAATAAATATTATTGTCTTAATAAAGTCTAACTATTATGTAAGATACCATAAAACTTATTCTATCAGCTTTCCCTTTCCTTTGTCCTTGTCAGAACCTTCAGGTCGATCACGTTTAGCTGAAAACATTTAATTTAAAGCAAGAATGAGCATTCAATTGCTCAGCAAGTAATAACAATTATTAAACTTTAGCTGAAAGAAGTAAATATTTTTTTGAGGTATACTTCTACAACGAATCAATAGTTATGAAGTCTGTGAAAACATATCTTAATAACATATCAAATCGTTTAAAATTTTGAAACGACGTAGTGACTATAAATGCTAAGCGGTCAATAGACCATGAACTTTTATTTTTCATTTTCGAAAAGGTTTAAACAGAAATTCATCTGCAAACCGCTATGATTTTACGGACATGTAGGGTGATCAGCCCCGTTATGTCCTGTATTGATCAATACTATCTGTTTGAACGATAAATTCGTTCACTCTGTTCGCCTTGGGCACATAAATAATTTTTCCATTAAGGGTTGTTCATACTCAGTTTGGAGTCCTAACTAAACAATTCAGTTGGACGGCTTTATCATAACCAATACTATTCAACAGTACAATTCAAATTATGTCTAGCCTAGTCAAATAGCTTAGACAATCTTTAAACTATAAACACATACCGAAGTTTAATAGTGTGTAACAGAATTTGTCATATCAAAGAAGTTCTAGTTCAAGAGTTCTTGCATGAATACAATAGCTCATACAAGTGGGGACACTTGTATGATAACAATCAATAATGAGCTATTAATAGGAAATAAACGAATCATGGATATCATTACGAATATAAACAAGAATTTGAGTAAAGAAACTTGCTTACGAAGATTCATTGCATAAAGTAATTGCAATAGTTAGGATACTTGCTCAATATAAATTTGAGTAATGTTAGGGAACTTGCCTTGATAGCTGATTACTGCTACGTAGTATAGCTTACGCTTTTATCTTTAATATGAAGTCCTATCATCAGTAGAATTATTCTTTTAATTAGAATAATACAACTTAACACATAATACTACTTAAACATATTGTCACATAGTCATATCAGTCATTAAAACACATAAGAACGTATACCTAGTCAAACTATGTCAATTTGGTTTGAGTTCAGTATCGTTTCAGCATCCCGATTGCATTATCGGATAATTAACGAATTTATTTTAATGAAACTTGTTCAAGAACTTAAATATTATATTAGATAATTTAATTATCATTTATAATATTTTTCCAAACATTAAAATTATTTAAAATGATTTTTCAAACACTTATATCATTTTTAATGAATTAATCGTTAAATAATTTCATTATATTTAAATATTAATGAACTTCATGTCAACACTTTAAAAGTTATTTATTACAACTTAAAATATTTTTAAAATATCAATATTACTTTCAAATGATTTTTAAAGTATTAAAATTATTTTTAAATAATTACCATTAATATTAAAATATTAATGTTATTCATATCAAAATATTAAAAGTTATTTATTATAACTCAAAATATTTTTAAAACATTTATTTCACCTTTAAATGATTTATAAAACATTTAAATCATTTTTAAATAATTTATTTAATATAATTATTAAATATATTTATTATCATTAATATTAAAATATTAATGAAATTCTTATCAAAATATTATAAGTTATTTATTATAACTTAAAATACTTTTTAAAACTTTAATATCATTTTTAAATTATTTTTAATTAATTATTTTAATATAAATATTAAATATATTTAATATAAATATTAAATATATTTATTATCATTAATATTAAAATATTAATGACATTTATCTCAAAATATTAAAAGTCATATATTATAACTTAAAATATTTTTTAATACTTTAATATTATTTAATATGATTTTTAATAAATAAAAATCATTTCTATCTAATTTATTTAATATAATTCTTAAATAAATTAAATATCATTAATATTTAATTAAATTAAAATATTAATAAAATTTATGTCAAAATATAAAAAGTTAATTTTTATAATTTAAAATAATTTTTAAAATAATTTTATAAATTTTTTAATTATTAATTTCTAATTATTTTTATTTAATTTAATTAATTTTAATTCAAAACCGTCGCTAAAGGCCTATAACGACAAAAACTGTTGCTATAGGTGTTCTTGAGCAACTCAAGAACATTCATAACCAGTTTCTAGGTACCTACTTTGACCAAAAATAATTCATTGTGAAAGATGTTTCTAGGCTAGCTAAAGATCAGATCTTGTAGTATTGATGTAATACTACAAGTATAACAATTTCTGGGTCAAATAATAACATACAAGCAAGATCCAAGCCTTTGAACAAGCTGTCAGAGCTGTTCTTCATTTTCTGGGTTACCCAGAAATGAAGAACAGTTCATGTGACTAGTTTTGGGCTTCCACAACTTGTTGTTCATGTAATTATTTTGTGATATATTGGTTTCAATTTGTAGTATACATGTAAAGGAACAGATCTATCACATAAAATCACTCTAACAACAACACAATCTTAAGATCCATGCCGGTCAAACCTTGTCAGAGGTAGTGTTCTTAATATTTCTGGGTTACCCAAAAAACAGAAATCGTGATCATCTTAGCTACTTTGACCAGCCACTACATTCACCCTGTTGGTTATTTAGGTAATATAAAGGTTTGAATCTGTAGTCCATTTACCCTATTACAACCTTATTACAACATCATAACCAATGCAATAAACACATGCTAGCTTTGGGATCAAGAACAAACTGTCAGACCCATCTGAGTAAGTTTTGGGTTACCCAGAATTTGCTAGGTCATGGCCGGTCAACGAGGTTTGACCTTCCATAACTTGCAATCCGTACATGATCTGACCCTGATTTGAGTTCCAGACCAAAGCCCACATGACATATTACAACTACAAACTTTTATAACATTAAAACACATAACAGGCACAGATCTACGAGGTCTGACATTTGGTTGTCAAACAACATTTTAAAAATTTTCCAGATTTTTGAAAACTTCAAATTCGTGCATCTAGATGTTATAGATCTAACATATACCAACCTAGATCATTGATTAACACTACATACAACATATTACAACATAAAAACACAACTTTTAACATATCAAGCAAAATTAGATTTCTAGGTTTAGGGATTACCTTTCTTTGAACAAAGCTTGAATCTAGGGTTCTTGATCTGTTTTTGGTGTGCTAGATACTTGATAAAGGACTGGTTTACTTATGAATTTCATGGGTTTAGAGAGAGAATGACTTGGTTGAATGCAAGATCACAAATGGGCTAACTTTTTGGATTTTCTCTCTCTTTAATCTATCTAATTTGATTCATTAAATCTATAAGTGGCAAGGTGGCACAAGTTGACTGAGATTTGTGAGAGATATGGCACATGTTGATATCAAGAGTTAGGGAGTTCAAATATCTTTTCAAGATTTGCAAGTAATCTAATAAAACAAAATCAAAAATAATTATTTTGTAAATAATAAACTAATTAAGGGCATTCTTGACCATGACACCTAATTTTAAGGTTCAACCCTTAGGTTTTAACCCTTAGGGTTTACCAAAAAAATCCTAGGGCTTGAAAAATTAAATTTAGAGCTTAATAAAATTTTAATTAAAACACACTAATTAAAATTAGGATTTTTAATAGAAAATTAGGGTTTTTCTAAAATTAGGGTTTTTTTTTGCTATAATTAGGGTTTTCAAATTATAAATTAGGGTTCCCTAATTATTACCCTTAATCACATAATACCAACACTTGCATTTAAATACAAACATATCAATTACTATGTTTAATATTTAAATAAAATAAAATAAATAAATTCATAACATATATTCATATAATTATGTCAATTATCATAATTATATATATAATTCATAATCATATCTTGTATTAACATACTTACATATTGGAGACAAATATAATTAATAATTATATTTAATATCCAAATTTCTTAAGAAAATAATTTTTTTATTATTCATCACATAAATATACTTTCATTTTAAATACAATTATATAATAATTGTATTAATTCTGAAATTTTATAACATAGATCAAAATTAGGGTTTTGATCTATAATGACACTTTACCTAATATATCCCATTATTAATTAAGTTAAAATAATTAACTTAATTAATCTTAATTAATTCATATAATAAAATAATTATTATAATAATTCTATAAATCATTTCTTATATTATTGAAATAATATATTAGTCATATTTTCATGAAAATTAAATTATAAATATTTTGACTATCAAAATTAGTTTATTATAATAATATAATTTATAGAAATCTGCAATTCCTTTATCAAAAAATTTATTTAAAATTATTCGTGCAACAAATAAATATATATTTGTCACATAAATACATATTCTTTACCTTGCACCTATTCTCACATATTATTTTCGATAAAAATAATATATATATATATATATATATATATATATAAATTAAAAGCAAATTTTTTTATTTAATTGTATAAAAGTATTGGGTTATTACATTCACCTTCCCTTATAAGGATTCCGTCCCCGGAATCACCGTTTTAAAACTTATACACGCAAGGGTGAATAACATACACATTCATTGTAAGTAGATCTCGATCTGATTCGATCGAACTGACCTTTAACTTATTCATCTTAAAGTTTATCTATCTGATTAAACAGAATCTAATTTCTAATAGAACTCAAATTCCTCCTTCAAAATTTTTTCATAAAATTATTTATTATTAATAAGAAAATCATATATAAGAAAATAAACTTTATTCGAATAATACCTGGAATTTTTTCCCCGGCTGCTACCGTATCTTAAAATGTGACGCCCCCAAATCCAGGTACTTGAAACCCGAATTTGGTGCGACACGATATCATTTCTTTGAGCGGAATAATATAATTAACAAACTTAATTTACATATCAGAGTTGTCTAATCCCAGGTACACGACCTTTAAAATATTCATTATATGATAGATAATAAATATTATTGTCTTAATAAAGTCTAACTATTACACAAGATACCATAAAACTTATTCTTGCAGCTTTTCTTTCCCTTTATTTTTGCCAGAGCCTTCTGGTTGATCACGCTTAGCTGAAAATATTTAATTTAAAGCAAGAATGAGCATTCAATTGCCCATCAAGTAATATCAGTTAATAAACTTTAACTGAAAGAAGTAAATATTTTCTTTGAGGTATACTTCTACAATGAAACAATAGTTGTGAAGTCTTTCGAAACATATCTTAATAACATATCGAATCGTTTAATATTTTGAAACGACGTAGTGACTATAAATGTTGAGCGGTCAATAAACCATGAACTTTTATTTTTCATTTTCGAAAAGGTTAAACAGAAATTCATCTGTAAACCGCTCTGGTCTTACGGACATGTAGGGTGATCAGCCCCGTTATGTCTTGTATTGATCAATACTATCTGTTTGAACGATAATTCGTTCACCTTGGGCACAAAAATAATTTCCCCTTTTCGGGCTGTTCATACTCAGTCTGGAGTCCTAACTAAACAATTCAGTTGGACGACCTTATCATAACCAATACTATTCAACAGTACAGTTCAACTTTGTCTAGCCGAGTCAAATAGCTTAGACAGTTTTTAAACCATAATTTCATATTAAAGAGTTTCAAGTTCAAGAACTCTTGCATGAATACAACAGTTCATACAAGTGGGGACACTTGTATGATAACATACAATAATGAGATAATAATAAGAAATAATCGAATCATGGACATCAATAATAATTTGAGTAAAAAAACTTGCAATGTAAACTTTTTCAAATAAGAAAAGAATGATATACTTGATTGTATCTTAACTATTTTTTTTGAAGCTGATTGGAATAAAAAGGTTATATAACCTTGTATTATTCATAAATAATGAGACAGACAGTTCAAAAATTTAGAGAGCCTGTCCTAGATATGAAAAATTCTATAATATTTGCTCAATAAAGAGTAAGATTTAGAAACTTGCTCAATATAAAATTTGAGTAAGGTTAAGGTACTTGCCTTGATAGCTGATTACTGCTACGTAGTATAGCTTAAGCTGTTATTTTTAATACAAAGTCCTATCATCAATAGAATTGTTTTTTTAATTAGAATAATATACCTTAACACATAATACTGCTTAAACACAGTTGTCACATATTCATGACAGTCATTAAAACACATAAGAACGTGTACCTAGTCAAACTATATCGATTTGGTTTGAGTTCGGTATCATTTCGGTATCCTGATTACATTATCGGATAATTAACTAACCTATTTTTAATGAAACTTTGTTCAAGAACTTAAATATTATATTAGATAATTTAATTATCATTTATAATATTTTTTCAAACTTTAAAATCATTTATAATAATTTTTTAAACAGTTATATCATTTTTAATAATTTAATTGTCAATTAATATCATTATCATTAATATTTAAATAATTAAAATATTAATAAACTTCATGTCAACACTTTAAAAGTTATTTATTATAACCTAAAAATATTTTTAAAACTTTAATATTACCTTTAAATGATTTTTATGATATTAAAATCATTGTTAAATAATTACCATTAATAATAAAATATTAATGTATTTCATTTCCAAATATTAAAAGTTATTTATTTAAACTTAAAATATTTTTAAAACATCAATATCACTTTTAAATGATTTTTAAAGTATTAAAATTATTTTTAAATAATTACTATGAATATTAAAATATTAATGTTATTCATATCAAAATATTAAAAGTTATTTATTATAACTTAAAATATTTTTATTACATTTATTTCACCTTTAAATGATTTATAAAATATTTAAATCATTTTTAAATAATTTATTTAATATAATTATTAAATAACTTTATTATCATTAATATTAAATTATTAATGAAATTCTTATCAAAATATTATAAGTTATTTATTATAACTTAAAATACTTTTTAAAACTTTAATATCATTTTTAAATATTAAAATCATTTTTAACTAATTTATTTAATGTAATTATTAAATAAATTTATTATCATTAATATTAAATTATTAATGATATTTATCTCAAAATATTAAAAGTCATTTATTATATCTTAAAATATTTTTTAATACTTTAATATTATTTAAAATGATTTTTAATATATTAAAATCATTTTTAACTAATTTATTTAATATAATTATTAAATAAATTAAATATCATTAATATTTATTTAAATTAAAATATTAATAAAATTTATGTCAAAATATTAAAAGTTAATTTTTATAACTTAAATTAACTTTTAAAATAATTTTATGAATTTTTAATAATTAATTTCTATTTTTTTCTATTTATTTTAATTAGTATAATTAATTTTAATTTAAAACCGTCGCTAAAGGAATATCGCGACGGAATGTGTAGCCTTAGGTGTTCTTGAGCCTCAAGAACATTCAGATTCAGTGTTCAAGGTACTTCCTTTGACCACTTATAATTCTTTGATTTTGATGTTTTATGGGTTGGTAATTTGGTTAGTGTTATAGTATTGATGTAATACTACAACCACAACCAAGTTTCATAGGCCATCCCACATCACAACTAGAAGTTATAAGCAATCAAAGTAGTTGTCAGAGGCTGTTCTTCATTTTCTGGGCAGTCCAGAAACTCAAAGTCATGGTCGGTCAACGCACTTTGACCTTAAATAACTTTGATTCTGTTATTAATCTAGGTGTTCTAATGGCATGATTGTGTAGTCCATATGTCAGACTACAAATAGCAAACACTAACATGGTCCTAAACATTAACAATAGCAAGATCCGAGGTTTGCAAAATGGTTGTCAGAAACTGTTCAACACTTAGAAAATTTATGTGTTTTCTAGAAATTAAAAATCTGATCGGTCAACCATGCTTGACCACTTATATCTTGAGATCTAGACATGGTATGGACTTGATTCTATTTTCAGTCTCCTCTCCTCATGGCATAGAACAAGTTTATAACATCAAACACACATAACATCTAACACAAAAAGATCTATGAGCTCTGACATATGGTTGTCAGACAACATTTTAAAGTTTTTTTCCAGATTTTTGAATTCTTCAATTTCGTGTATCTAGATGTTATAGATCCACTATATACCAACCCAGATCACTTATTAACACTACATACAACATATTAAAACACAAAAACACCTAATCTAACATAGCATACAAGATTATAAGTTTTGGCTTAGGGTTATACCTCTTTTGAACAAAGCTTGAATCTAAGGTTCTTGATCTGTTTGTGGTGTTTTAGAAACTTGATTGGGGACTGATCCACTTATGATTTTCGTGGGTTTAGAGAGAGAATGGCTTAGTTGAGAGTATGTGTGCAAATGAGGCTTGAATATGACTTTTCTCTCTCTTTACTTCTCTTTAATTTGATTCAATGAATCCAAGTAATGCTAGGTGGCACTCTAGATCAGATTTTGGGAAGATTTTCCAGCATGTGGGATATCTATGGTTGGTGGGTTCTAAGATTATAGCAAGATTTGCAAGTAACCTAATTAAACAAAATCAAAAATAATTATTTTGTAAATAATAAACTAATTAAGGGCATTCTTGACCATGACACCTAATTTTAGGGTTCAACCCTTAGGGTTTCCCAAAAAATTCTTAGGGTTTGGAAAAATTAAATTTAAAGCTTAATAAAATTTTAATTAAAACACACTAATTAAAATTAGGGTTTTTAATAGAAAATTAGGGTTTTTCTAAAATTAGAGTTTCTTGCTATAATTAGGGTTTTCAAATTATAAATTAGGGTTCTCTAATTATTACCCTTAATCACATAATATCCACACTTGCATTTAAATATAAACATATCAATTACTATGTTTAATACTTAAACAAAATAAAATAAATAAATTCATAACATATATTCATATAATTATGTTAATTATCATAATTATATATATAATTCATAATCATATCTTGTATTAGCATACTTACATATATTTGGAGACAAATATAATTAATAATTATATTTAATATCTAAATCCCTTAAGAAAATAATTTCTTATTATTCATCGCATAAATATACTTTCATTTTAAATACAATTATATAATAATTGTATTAATTCTAAAATTTCATAACGTAGATCAAAATTAGGGTTTTTATCTATAATGATACTTTACCTTATATACCCTTATTAATTAAATTAAAATAATTAACTTAATTAATCTTAATAAATTCATATAATAAAATAATTATTATAATAATTCTAAGAATAATTTCTTATATTATTTAAATAATATATTATTCATATTTTCATGGAATATAAATAATAGAATATTTTTACTATCAAAATTAGTTTATTATAAGAATATAATTTATAGTAATTTATAATTCCTTTATTAAAAAATTTATTTAAAATTTTTCATGCAATAAATAAATATATATTTATCACATAAATACATATTCATTACCTTACACATATTCCCACATATTATCTTTGATAAAAAAAATTATACGTAAAATTTCTTATTTAATTATATAAAAATATTGGGTTATTACATAAACCGTCATATTGAAAGTCTTTGCAGTCGGCTTGCTTGTCGGAGTTGGATACGTGATCGCTAGCTTTCCACTGCTTTTTTCAGCATTCGTATTTTCTCCATCGGCGTTTCTTAGGAGATTTCGTATTACGAGTCCGGAACTGCTGCGCGTCTTGATCCACTACTTACAGTCTATTTGCACCATGTCATTTAGTGTTTCCTTGCGCTTGAGACTTAGTTCGATAACGCACCCACCACTTGATTTTTATTATTCTATTTTTTTTTTCAAAAATTCTTTCATTAACGAGTTATTTTAACCCATTTTCTATTTACTAATAATCTTCATTATCTATCCTTTACACATACCAATACATACTTTTCACAAATCATACATAACAAACATTTTTATTATCTGGTTATACAAAACCTTAAATTATTATCTATTCTTTCATATCCCTTTAAGCCACATATTATTAATGGTATCCTAAAAGTTCTAACACAAATTTTAATCTCAGACCAATTCAGCTTGTTGGATTAATAAATTGTCATTTAATCAACATACCATCTTGACATATAATAATATCATAACATTTATATTCATATTCAAACAGTACATAGTACATTTTATTACACAATACAGACTGCTATAGTCAGTTACTATTCCTTAATGACAACAAAAGTCGGGATTCAACATGATACTTATGCAAAAATAAATATTTCACACCTATACATACTATATATAATCCTATTTTACTTATCCTATTCATTCCTACGCCTTCCCTAGTTCCTGGACAAGCTGTTCCCTGATGACCTATCAATCCACATACAAAACATACGCATTGCTTCAGATCAGGACAATGAGATGAGATATGTCCTTCACGTCCACAATTATAGTATATATTTTGTCCCTTCATACACGTTCCTACTTTCTTGAAGTTCCCTTGATCAAAATTAGAATTTCCTAAATTACAGTCATTCATTTTTCTTTTCCCTTTCTTGTTTGGAGCTGCACACGATTTGCTGCATTTGGCTCCCATATGTTCAATTTGAACCTTCAACTTATCTTGTTCTTCCAATGTTTCAATTAACGCCTTTTGCAACTGGCTATTTAGTAGCCTTTCCACTTCCAACAACCTTTCCAAACATAACAGCTTGTGCTTCAGATTCTGCACTTTCGTTGATGCTTGGCTAGCTCTAACTTCAGTGTCTGAATCACTATCTGTCACTAACACCATTTCTGGTTCTGGTTCTATGTTTTTCAAAATGATTACATCATCTTGGTTGCTTTTAGGTGAAGTGATTTGCTCCTTCTTTACGACATGAGAGTCTTCTAATCCTTTCCTTCCTGACATCTATACATAAATTATCTTGATTAGTACATAATATATACACATAATAAATAATAGTTTATATAAGTTATTTTTATTTCATTTTACAATGAATTTCCTTAATTCATCTCCTTTAAACTCTATTTGAGTTATTTATTTTGCAACGCTTCTATCTAGCTTAAGCTTATAGCCTAAGGTATCCCCCACCTATGATTTCTAATCTAAAGCTCTGATACCAACCTGTGACGCCCCCAAATTCGGGTACTTGAAACCCGAACTCGGTGCTACACGATATCACTTCTTTGAGCGGAATAATTATATAATATAAATAAACAAACTTAATTTACATATCAGAGTTGTCTAATCCCAAGTACACGACCTTTAAAACATTCATTACATGATAGATAATAAATATTATTGTCTTAATAAAGTCTAACTATTACATAAGATACCATAAAACTTATTCTGTCAGTTTTCCCTTTCCTTTGCCCTTGTCAGAACCTTCAGGTCGATCACGCTTAACTGAAAATATTTAATTTAAAGCAAGAATGATTATTCAATTGCTCAGCAAGTAATAACAATTATTAAACTTTAGCTGAAAGAAGTAAATGTTTTCTTTGAGGTATACTTCTACAACGAATCAATAGTTGTGAAGTCTGTCAAAACATATCTTAATAACATATCAAATTGTTTAAAATTTTGAAACGACGTAGTGACTATAAATGCTGAGCGGTCAATAGACCATGAACTTTTATTTTTCATTTTTAAAAAGGTTTAAACAGAAATTCATCTGCAAACCGCTCTGGTCTTACGGACATGTAGGGTGATCAGCCCTGTTATGTCCTGTATTGATCAATACTATCTGTTTGAACGATAAATTCGTTCACTCTGTTCGCCTTGGGCACATAAACAATTTTTCCATTAAGGGTTGTTCATACTCAGTTTGGAGTCCTAACTAAACAATTCAGTTGGACGGCTTTATCATAACCAATACTATTCAATAGTACAATTCAAACTATGTCTAGCCGAGTCAAATAGCTTAGATAGTCTTTAAACTATAAACACATACAGAAGTTTAATAGTATGTAACAGAATTTATCATATCAAAGATGTTCTAGTTCAAGAGTTCTTGCATGAATACAATAGCTCATACAAGTGGGGACACTTGTATGATAACAGTCAATAATGAGGTATTAATAGGAAATAAACGAATCATGGATATCATTACGAATATAAATAAGAGTTTGAGTAAAGGAACTTGCTTACGAAGATTCAATGCATAAAGTAATTGCAATAGTTAAGATACTTGCTCAATATAAATTTGAGTAAGGTTAGGGAACTTGCCTTGATAGCTGATTACTGCTACGTAGTATAGCTTACGCTTTTATCTTTAATATGAAGTCCTATCATCAGTAGACTTATTCTTTTAATTAGAATAATACAACTTAACACATATTACTGCTTAAACATGTACGTTGTCACATAGTCATATCAGTCATTAAAACACATAAGAACGTATATCTAGTCAAACTATGTCAATTTGGTTTGAGTTTGGTATCGTTTCGGCATCCCGATTGCATTATCGGAAAATTAACGAATTTATTTTTAATGAAACTTTGTTCAAGAACTTAAATATTATATTAGATAATTTAATTATCATTTATAATATTTTTCCAAACATTAAAATCTTTTATAATAATTTTTCAAACACTTATATCATTTTTAGTGAATTAATTGTTAAATAATTTCATTATCATTAATATTTAAATAATTTAAAATATTAATGAACTTCATGTCAACACTTTAAAAGTTATTTATTATAACCTGAAAATATTTTTAAAACCTTAATATTACCTTTAAATGATTTTTTAAATATTAAAATTATTTTTAAATAATTATCATTAATATTAAAATATTAATATATTTTATTTCCAAATATTAAAAATTATTTATTACAACCTAAAATATTTTTAAAACATCAATATTACTTTCAAATGATTTTTAAAGTATTAAAATCATTTTTAAATAATTACCATTAATATTAAAATATTAATGTTATTCATATCAAAATATTAAAAGTTATTTATTATAACTTAAAATATTTTTAAATATTTATTTCACCTTTAAATGATTTTTAAAATATTTAAATCATTTTTAAATAATTTATTTAATATAATTATTAAATATCTTTATTATCATTAATATTAAAATATTAATGAAATTCTTATCAAAATATTATAATTTATTTATTATAATTTAAAATACTTTTTAAAATTTTAATATCATTTTTAAATGATTTTTAAATTTTAAAATCATTTTTTATTAATTTATTTAATATAATTATTAAATAAATTTAGTATCATTAATATTAAAGTTTTAATGACATTTATCTCAAAATATTAAAAGTCATTTATTATAACTTAAAATATTTTTTAATACTTTAATATTATTTAATATGATTTTTAATAAATAAAAATCATTTTTATTTAATTTATTTAATATAATTATTAAATAAATTAAATATCATTAATATTTAATTAAATTAAAATATTAATGAAATTTATGTCAAAATATAAAAAGTTAATTTTTATAATTTAAAAGTTTTTTAATAATTAATTTCTATTTATTTTAATTAATTTTAATTCAAAACCGTCGCTAAAGGCCTATAGCGACAAAAACTGTCGCTATAGGTGTTCTTGAGCAACTCAAGAACATTCATAACCAGTTTCTAGATACCTACTTTGATTAACAATAATTCACTGTTAAAAATATTTTTGGGCTAGCTAATGATCAGATCTTGTAGTATTGATGTAATACTACAAGTGTATAACAATTTTTGGGTCAAATAATAACATACAAGCAAGATCCAAGCCTTTGAACAAGCTGTCAGAGCTGTTCTTCATTTTCTGGGTTACCCAGAAATGAAGAACAGTTCGAGTGACTGGTTTTGGGATTCCACAACTTGCAGTTCATGTAATTATTTTGTGATCTATTGGTTTTAGTTTGTAGTATACATGTAAAGGAACAGATCTATCACATAAAATCACTCTAACAACAACACAATCTTAAGATCCAAGCCTGTCAAACCCTGTCAGAGGTAGTGTTCTTAAGTTTTTTATGTTACTCAGAAAACAGAAATCGTGATCATCTTAGCTACTTTGACCAACCACTACATTCACTGTTTGTTATTTAGGTAATATAAAGGCTCGAATCTATAGTTCATATACTCTATTACAACCTTATTACAACATCATAACCAAAGCAATAAATACATGCTAGCTCTGGGATCAAGAACAAACTGTCAGACCCATCTGAGTAAGTTCTGGGTTACCCAGAATTTGCTCGGTCATGACCGGTCAACGAGGTTTGACCATCCATAACTTGCAATCCGTACATGAGCTCCCTGATTTGAGTTCCAGACCAAAGCCCACATGACATATTACAACTACAAACTTTTAAAACATTAAAACACATAACAGACACAGATCTATGAGGTCTGACATTTGGTTGTCAGACAACATTTTAAAAATTTTCCAGATTTTTGAAAACTTCAAATTCGTGCATCTAGATGTTATAGATCTAACATATACCAACCCAGATCATTGATTAACACTACATACAACATATTACAACACAAAAACACAACTTTTAACATATCAAGCAAAATCAGATTCTAGGTTTAGGGTTTACCTTTCTTTGAACAAAGCTTGAATCTAGGGTTCTTGATCTGTTTTTGGTGTGCTAGATACTTGATAAAGGACTAGTTTGCGTATGAATTTCGTGGGTTTAGAGAGAGAATGACTTGGTTGAGTGCAAGATCACAAATGGGCTATCCTTTTGGATTTTCTCTCTCTTTAATATATCTAATTTGATTCATTGAATTTATAAGTGGCAAGGTGGCACAAGTTGGTTAAGATTTGTGAGAGATATGGCACATGTTGATATCAAGAGTTGGTGAGTTCAAATATCTTGACAAGATTTGCAAGTAATCTAATAAAACAAAATCAAAAATAATTATTTTGTAAATAATAAACTAATTAAGGGCATTCTTAACCATGACACCTAATTCTATGGTTCAACCCTTAGGTTTTAACCCTTAGGGTTTTCTAAAAAATTCCTAGGGCTTGAAAAATTAAATTTAGAGCTTAATAAAATTTTAATTAAAACACAGTAATTAAAATTAGGATTTTTAATAGAAAATTAGGGTTTTTCTAAAATTAGGGTTTCTTGCTATAATTAGGGTTTGCAAATTATAAATTAGGGTTCCCTAATTATTACCCTTAATCACATAATATCAACACTTGCATTTAAATACAAACATATCAATTACTATGTTTAATATTTAAACGAAATAAAATAAATAAATTCATAACATATATTCATATAATTATGTCAATTATCATAATTATATATATAATTCATAATCATATCTTGTATTAACATACTTACATATATTTGGAGACAAATATAATTAATAATTATATTTAATATCCAAATTTCTTAAGAAAATAATTTTTTATTATTCATCACATAAATATACTTTTATTTTAAATACAATTATATAATAATTGTATTAATTCTGAAATTTCATAACATAGATCAAAATTAGGGTTTTGAATCTATAATAACACTTTATCTAATATATTCCATTATTAATTAAGTTAAAATAATTAACTTAATTAATCTTAATTAATTCATATAATAAAATAATTATTATAATAATTCTATAAATCATTTCTTATATTATTGAAATAATATATTAGTCATATTTTCATGAAAATTAAATTATAAATATTTTGACTATCAAAATTAGTTTATTATAATAATATAATTTATAGAAATCTACAATTCCTTTATCGAAAAATTTATTTAAAATTATTCGTGCAACAAATAAATATATATTTGTCACATAAATACATATTCTTTACCTTGCACCTATTCCCACATATTATTTTAGATAAAAATAATATAAAATAAAATAAAAAATTTATACGCAAAATTTCTTATTTAATTATATAAAAATATTGGGTTATTACATATCCGATGTTAGTACTATTGGAATCCCATCGAGGCAAAATATGGGTCATACACAACCCTTATCTGGTGCTACCGTAGAATCTATGGAGCGTGACATGTTAGACCAAGCACATCGTTGTGTATTAGACAACACAGATGAAGTTGAACCATATATCAGGTAATTTAAACATTTTTCTATATAAGAGAGAACAATTATGTCTTATAATTCAACCACTAAAATCTGATTGTTTTCTATTTCATGCAGTGAACATATATATAATACATTTGAGAAATACTTATCCGAGATTCAAAAAAAGAACAAAGTGTGTGGCTAAAAGATAAGCACAATTGCACATTCATTGGTTGGTTTCGCAAAAGGGTAAAATTGTGTTTATCTTTGTAAATGTTTGCTAATTGCTCTTGCTTGTTTCTTGATTTATACTATTTTGGATTCAGGTTGCACATGAACTTACCTAAGCATCCAATGGCATAACAGAGACTTTGCAGTGGCTTTCGGATGGACCGTGTATGGATGTACTAAAGTATAAAAGCTACATTGTTAATGTGGTGCACTTTAACACCAAGTCACGTGATGATGTGCGAGTTGTTCAAAATAGTGGGGTGCACCTAGCAGCAAAGACAACGCAAGTTTCTAGTGCAAAGGATAAAAATTCTGTTGTGGGAGACATGAGTTTCTATGGGGTCATTCAGGAAATATGGGAGCTAGATTATCATAAGCTTAGAGTACCTATCTTTAAGTGCGATTGGGTTGAGAAAAATAATGGTGTTAAAGTAGATGAACTTGGATTTAATTTGGCCAATCTTAGCAGGATAGATTTTAAAAATGATCAATTTGTTATGGCTAACCTAGTCAAACAAGTCTTTTATGTTGAAGATCCTTTATACTCTAGGTGGTCAGTTGTATTATCAACCCCAAATAGGGATTATAATGATTGTGCCAATAATGATGAGCTAGGGGACATTGTAATTGACCACGAACCCTTTACAAGGGGTATGCCACCTGTTGAGACATTTAATGATGTATTTATGAACGAGGAGTGGTCATAATACATGAGAGTTGATTGTGAAGATATTTGGATTGATAAGGAATATGAACTCTTATGGCAATTAATAGTTTATAAAGTGATGTTGTTTTAGTGACGTTGTATTATTTGTTATATTTGGGTGCCGTTATTTTAATATATGAATATCATGCACGCCTTAGAATGATAATATTTGGTCATGCCACCTTTTATTTATGATTATCATATTAACATTTGAGCTTGTGTTTTTAATATTATAGCAGATTATGGGGTCTCAAAAGAATAAAGTTATTTCATCCCCTCAAAAGAAGAAAGCTATTTCATCCCCTTAAAAGAATAAAGCTATTTTATCCCCTCAAAAGAAGAAAACTAGTTCAAAAGATGCAAATAACCAACCTGCCACGCCTACACAAAAGAAGCAAGCTGCTTCAAAGGCTCAAAACAATCACACTAGTTCAGTAAATCAAAATTCGAAAGCTGATACATGCCCAAAAAAGTATCCATCTGAGTCCTTCCATTCTAAGAAAATTCAATCTAATGAAGCAGAGAATATTGAGACAAGCTCCAGTACCGCAAAAAGAAAACGAGGTATTAATACAATGCAGCGAATAGTGAAGCGAAAAGTACAAGGCATGAGAAAGGTTATGGAGTATAAGAAAAAGGGGCAACCTCGTGGGAAGACAGCAAAGGAAATGCAATCTTACATTTGGGTCTTAGCATGCACGAAGGTCCAAATTGACATAAAAAATGGAAAGCTGTGGAGCTAGATACAAAAAAGAAGATTTGGGAAGCTATAGATTTATGTGAAATGATTAAATTCCCCATAAATTTGTTTTTTCCTTCATTGTCACATGTATTGATATTTGTGAGTGAAAATGAATTTCAAATTTCAAGAAAAAGAGGTAGAACATAAAAAGATTTTAATATGTGTGATCTGCTTGTACGTAGATGGCATTTGTGATAGCTCCTCAAAGTAGGAAAATGGTTTTATCATCAGCAGCACGTAAATGGCGAGATGATGCAGGAGGATTTCAGGCCTGAAGATCCTGAAGGGTCGGATAGGTCGGACAAGTCGATAAGGACGCTAAAAGAGCATGAGTTAAGGGATCAACGCAATGGTATCGGTTGACTTCAAGGTCAGGCGTACGATTCATGTCTTCGAGGTCAAGAGTTCGGTTTCGGATGGCGTCATGACTTCGGATAACAATAGACTAATTTTATTTAGTTCTTTTATAGTAATAGTATTTTATTTGGCAGTAAATCTTTTTATAATTTAGTTGTTAATTATTTTCGTAAATTTAGGAAGTTGTTAGGATTTGTTTTTCGAATCTCTAGGCAGATTTATTACATATCTCTAGGTAGATTCTATTAGTTATTTTCGGACAGCTTGGGCAACTTGGGCAGAAGATATATCTTGGGGAGAAAGTTTTGTTAAGGCTGTATAAACCCGTCTTGTGGGTTAGAATTGATAACTTTGATTTTGATAAATATAAATTTATACATTAGAGAGAGTTTTCTTTGTGTTTTTTAGTGAAACTCTTATTTTTCAATCTGTGACTTCATCCCATCTCAGCCCGCCGGATAATCACTATCCAGCCCGGCGTCAGTTGGCATCAAAGCTCAAGCATCTTTCTGGGAATAGACACATCAGTTTTAATGGCTGGTGGTCGTGGTCGTAAAGGGCAGATTTCGACTGAGGAAGTCCAACACCAGGATCGTAACATTCAAGACATGATGATTGAGGATTTGCAGAGATAAGTTGCAGAGTTAACCTGGTGTCTCAAGGCGCTAATTCGGGGTCGACGTGGACAGGTTCTGAAGGAGGAAGTCCCGCACCTTGATCACTATCGTGGACAGTTTTCGGCTGAGGAAGTCCCACACTTTGATCATGATGAGGAGGGTTATTATTCTCGTGGACAGTATCCGGCCGAGGAAGTCCCAGAATATTTCTCACAGCTTGATCGTGATGAAGAATTTTATAATTTTGATTCTGGCATTGATGAAGAACAGTTGGTTGAGGAAGACATTGCCGATGAAGTAGATGAGTATGGAGGACCTGTATATGATGAATATGTAGATGAAGAAAAACTCTATGATGGATATGAAGATGAAGGAGGATCTTATGGAGAACCTTAGTATGACGAATATGATGATGGCGACGAAGAGGAAAATTGGTCGTATGAGGACAATCAAGAGACCCTGGTCGTTCGCAAGAGTTAGCCAACTCCTAAAGATGATTCCAACGAAGATTATTTGAGAACCAATAACTTCCAAACAACTTGCACCATAGCAAATAAAGTATGCAAGTTAATCATTGACAGCGGCAGCTGTACGAATGTGGTGTCCGAAGAGGTTGTCCAAAAGTTACAGTTAAAGATGGATCGGCATCCCGAACCATATAAGTTGTCATGGCTAAATAAAGGCGTTGAGGTAAAAGTGAAAAAAAATGCTTAGTATTATTCTCAATCGGTCATAGGTACTGGGATAATGCTTGGTGCGATGTGGTGTCAATAGACGCATGTCATGTGCTGTTGGGCCGACCATGGCAATATGACCGAAGAGTCATTCACAATAGTCGGAAGAATACGTACTCCCTTAGTATAAAAGGGAAGAAGGTGGTGTTAGCCCCTCGGCGAGAAAAAGACCGTTCGGCTCGAGCAGTCGGGAATCCGAACCTATTATTTGCGGAATTGCCCGAAGAGCTTCCATCGCGACTGTTGTCGATGAGGGACATTCAACACTCAATATATTTTGTCCCAGGATCGAATTTATGGAAAAATATTTCTGCTGTAGAAGTATCTTCTCATACATTACCCATTTTATCTGTGTCGAACTCGAGGACGAGTTCTTTCCAACACGAGGAGACTGATGCAGGAGGATTTTAGGCCGAAGATCCTGAAGGGTTGGACAGGTCGGACAAGTAGATGAGGATGCTAAAAGAGCATGAGTTAAGGGATTAGCGCAACAGTATCGGTTGACTTCAGGGTCAGGCGTACGATTCATGTCTTCGGGGTCGAGAGTTCGGCTTCGGATGGCGTCAGTAACAGTCGACTTCAAAAATAAGCGTTCGGTTCATGACTTCGGGGTCGGGAGTTCGACTTCGGATGGCGTCATGACTTCGGATAACAGTAGACTTATTTTATTTAGTTCTTTTATAGTAATAGTATTTTATTTGGCAGTAAATTTTTTTATAATTTAGTTGTTACTTATTTTCGTAAATTTAGGATGTTGTTAGGATTTGATTTCCGAATCTCTAGGCAGATTTATTACATATCTCTAGGTAGATTTTATTAGTTATTTTCGGGCAGCTTGGGCAACTTGGGCAGAAGATATATCTTGGGGAGAAAGTTTTGTTAAGGCTATATAAACCCGGCTTGTGGGTTAGAATTGATAACTTTGATTTTGATAAATATAAATTTACACATTAGAGAGAGTTTTCTCTGTGTTTTTCGGTGAACCTCTTATTCTTTAATCTGTGAGTTCATCCCATCTCAGCTCGCTGAATAATCACTATCCAGCCCGGCGTCACGAGAGTTCAAGTCTAAACTGACCAATACCTATGTTTATCCTTTCGAAGATGAAGAACTCTTATGTGCCCCCCTTGAAGAATATCCTTTCATTAACCCTAATTCTTGGAGAGGAGTTTAGGGTACATTTTCCTCCATTTTTATTGCAAATAAATCATTGCTTTTCAAAGAACATAACCACCTTTCCCTTTATATTTTCTAGAAATAACAAGAAAGACGTGCACAAAATCAGTATAATCATCGCTTGTCACGCAAAGGATATGTTGGATTGGAGGATGAACTGGTTAGTACAAATTTTGTAATAGACTTAATTATTTGTCCATGTTAAATGAGCTTACTAGATTATTTTTTCTTTATATGAAATTGATGGAAAAAATGGCGGAAGATGATATAGATCGAGAAACATTGTGGAGGAAAAGCTGCGAAGATAAGAATGGGAATATTATAGATGAGAAGACAACAGAGAAAGCAAAAGAAATAATAAAAAAGTTTAAGTGTCTAAATTAAAAATTTATTGTCTCATTATTTGAAACTATAAGTGTGCACTATCATATACAGCAACATTATCAGTTTTTATCAAGTACTAATTAATCCATCCTTGTATGGAAATTAAGCAAACACTATAGAATTGCCATATGAATAGACTTTCCTGGAAAATTATTTGGGAAAGTGATTTTGATTTGATTATATATAAGTCAGAAAGAATCAGAGCATAAGGAATTAAGTAGTACCTGCAATTAAGATGGAGAGAATAAGTAAAAGAGGGATATGTAGTTGAATAATTCTTTTGTCTTCTGACATGATCAGTGTAACAAAATGTAGTTGTTCTTCCTCCTCTTCACTAATTCAGACTGGTTTGATTCCAAGAAAGCCTTCGCCTTATACAATATAGTTGCCCTAGTTATTCCAAAAAGTTCTCCTCCGAAATTTTTTATAGTTGCACCAACCAATATCCCTCCTCTCTAGTTTGATAGTTTTGAAGACCTAAATTAGTTTGAGATATGGGGTTATTCTTGAAAGCTACATCATATACAAATTATTGAATACTGTAAATAATTAAAAATGCAAATATATCCCTGTTTGATGTATATTGTTTACTATATACATGAAGTCAGGTTGGCTTCAGTCTCCCACATAGGATTATAGTAGGGTGATTTTATCAAGTTCTTTATGTAATTTATACATAAAGAAGCTGCCATTTTTGCTCAATGTCTTATGAAGAGCAAGAGTTTTCGTTATTTGTTAGGGATTCCTTCAACTATAAAAGCAGTCATGTTTATTCTTGAAGGATCCCAACAATGGCAAGGAAAAATGGGTTCCCAAAAA
The DNA here is from genome assembly GCA_020205555.1 of Panax stipuleanatus. Taxonomy (NCBI): domain Eukaryota; kingdom Viridiplantae; phylum Streptophyta; class Magnoliopsida; order Apiales; family Araliaceae; genus Panax; species Panax stipuleanatus. Next base: position 5,247,165 of record CM035118.1, read on the forward strand.
TCTACATTTCCTAGTCTGCACATTAGTTATTTGAGATACTAGCGAGTATTGACAGATTAACTATTTTTCTATAAATATCTGAATGCCCTCCCTATTGTTAAATTAATTATATGGAATGAATGGTGATAGTGAGTTCAAGTTGAACACCTTCTATCTACTGTATGCTTTACATTACTATCTATGTGTGTGTGTGTGTGTGTATATATATATATACACACACACACACACACATAAACATGCATTACCAGATGGGTGTTTGAATAAATAGAGTCAGCTAGTTTTGGTTTGGTACGTTACGGGGTACTATGACGGACGTTACTGGACATGATATATCAGCATTATCCCGACTGTTATTCATTTTGCTGCTTTACTTTATAATTAAGGGTTTTTATCTTCCATTTGTCATTTCCATTTCCAGTAGATAATTGCAGTCTTCTTCTTGTTATTGTTAGAATAGAGGGATCTTCCCCTGTTATCAGTATTAGTAATATTAAACCTCTTTTTCTCGTGACATCTGTTTGTGAGTGAAATTTCCAATTCCTTGTGTGGTTTGTTATGTAAGTATTTAGCATTTAAGGCAGAAAATATTATAAGTATACTACTATTTAGATTGCAGTCGACGTGTCTTAAATATATGTGCAGAATTCAGACGCAGAATTCATTTACTAGCTATATGATATTTTTGCTTTTTACCTAATGTTTATGGTTAATTATGACTTTCTATTATGACTTTTTACCTAATGTTATTGGATATGATATTCAGTTACTTTCTATTATGACTTTTTACCTAATGCTTATGGTTAATTATATAGTTGTCCTTTTCAATCACATCTATATGATGCAGAATTCATTTGAAACTAAAAGTACACTAAAAACTCGTACGGAAATAGAGGTCTCTATTTCCAAAATTGAGAATAAAGGTCTCTATTCTCAATTTTGACAAATAGATGACAAAAGACTATTTTGGAGTGTCCAGTTGTTGCACCCACACCCGCGGCACAAGTTTGTCACCCTTAACTGAAAAGTCCATGCAACACAGGTCTTGCTCTCGCCTTGCATAAATGTTTGAAATAGAATCCAACAAGCATAGCAAGACGATGGTTGCAATTTTGCGAACATACATTTTAACAAGCATCCATTGGCTGTCTATACTCTATTATTCTTGGTGAGGGTCTTCAGTATACACTGTATAGTTCTTACAGACATGAATTGAATGCAAGTATATGTATTAGTCAAATTTGGAAAGTATTTGTCAAAATTGCATGCAAGTATATGTATTTTTTTTGATATGGTGCATTTAATTATATGTACTTCTAACATGTACTGATGATTCTTTGTAAGTATCATTTTTTTTATTGTTACTGATGATTCTTTGTTAATGCATTAGGATGAAGTGAAGAAAAAAGTAAATGAAGGTTTGTTGAACGTAATCGACAATAATGATATTCTCACAATGATATTGGAGACTTTAGAGTGTCCTGGACGAGTTAGAGGTGTGGGAGGCTATGTGACTCCAAGTTCCTACTTTAACCAACCAAGATGCCAGAGAGAGTATGTGAGCAAGAGCATTAAAGAAACTGTCAAAAAACTTCTTGAAGAAGAGCGAGATAAGGGGAAAGCTTTGGCAGCAAAATTTATAGCGGAAGAGCGAGATTTTTAGGTGCAAAAGATTATGCAAATAGAAGCAAAAATTGATGGAAAGTGTACGGCCCCAGGTGAAACAATTCCCACAATTCATTTGACTCCCCCGCCCTTAACGGTGCACATGTCTCAGACAAAGCTAGTTGTTTCGCTGTAAAAATTGACGATAAACCAGATGATAAGGAGGATGTTTACAATGGTGAGAACGACAATGAAGACAAAAAGATGCCACCATTAAAGGTATATGTCATGCATGCACTTGTGATTGGAGTTTTACATAGTCTTGATTTCATTAATATATATTCTTGTGTTTGTATCTAGAAACTTGGAAAATGCTTAAAGTTCGAGAAGACATAATGAATCGCATAACCTGCACCCCATGCCAAGTTCATTAAAGGTGTTGTGTGGATATGCAAAAAATACCCTCCAGTTGAAGGGGGAGACCATAAACTTTGTGATGGAGGAGAAAGTTTTTGGGTTGCCTCGTCCAACCCATATTTTGTATAAAGATATTCTATAATTTGGTGCCATGTCAAAAATATCAGGCACTTGCATAATGATGTACATGAGGTATGATTAAATAAATCTTATTTGGTACTGTGAAAGAAAAATGATTTAACAATGCTCAATTATTAGGTACTTATATGATGTGTTGAAGAAGATAAAAATGTTAAGGATGATTACTTTTGTGGACCCTGCTCGAGTTGGTGCTAAAGATTGTGGAAGTTTTTCTCAAAAAACACGTTACAAGACATCTCAGTTTTCAAGAGCACATCCTGGCACAATTTTTCTGATACCTTAAAACTCCGAGTTAGTAGTGGATGTATATTTTCTTAGAGTAAAAGTTGAGTACTTATTAAATCTGATATTTTTGTTGGGAATTGCATATTCAAATTTGATATTGAAAGTAAATATAAATGCTTAAGTTTAAAGTCCTTCAATGCTCATATGTACAAGGACTTAGATGATAGATCAAAATTATTAGGTTGATCTGAGTTGTAATGTTTATCATTCTGTAAATGAATGTATAGAAGAGAGATCAAAACTGTTAGGTTGGTCTATTTTGAGATGTAATTGTTCGGCTTGACAGAATCAGTAGTCTGTCAAAAGCCAGTCTGCAGAAGGCAAGGCAGAATCGTGGAGCTTAAATGAAGATGTCCAGAATCGTAGTTTGCCCTTGGAAGCCACACTGAGAATCGTGGAGAAGATCCGAGCGCCTGCCGAGCTAAGTCAAAAATCGCAGTGTGCTCTCGGAAGCATGGAGTCTGCAAGACAAGCAAGAAGGAATCGTAGTCTACCAAAGAGCTTAAGAGAAATCGTAGTGTTCTCTATGATCAAAACTGAGTCCAGCCTGTGCAAGCTAACACACAACGATCATGGTACAATGACCACAATCATAGTTTTCCTCCTGTCAGCATCAAAGTTCGCAGTTCTGATGAAGGAGGAAGAGCAATAAATGAAGAAAGGCTAATAGTCGTTGACAAATTGATGGTCCCAATGATTCTACATTCATCCTTAGTACAAATCGAAGAAGTGTATTAAAGAAGCTAAGGAAAGGACTAAACCGCCTGCTGAAAACATCTTTTCAGGTGTTAGGTGAGATTACAGTCTGTTATGTCAGTGGGCTAGTCAGCTGTGCCACAGGAAAGCAGGATGTCAACATCAACTGCACAGAACTGTCTAATGCATTTAATGCTACAACGGACGCCTTCAACGGATAAATTTCAAAGGCTCCTTATTAAGAAAATGAGACAAGGATTCAGAACAAGCAAGTAAGCAAACAAAAAGAAATAGAAAGCTAAGAACACTCAAGAGCACTCAACGAATATACACTACGATCCTGAAAGAAGGAAAGCTTGCTTCGCTACTCAGTTCTTCAGAACTGATGCATAATTGTAACTGAGTAGCACACCCCAGAATACAACTCTCAATTCAAGGTGTACCAAGTCAGAAGGACTTAAAGAGTTCTAAGTGAACTAAGAGAAGTACCAAGTCAGAAGGACTTGAAGAGATCTTTGTGAACTAAGAGAAGTTCCAAGTCAGAAGGAATTGAAGAGTTCTAAGTGAACTAAGAGAAGTTCCAAGGCTGCTGGCTTTGAAGAGTTCTAAGTGAACTAGAGAAGTTCCAAGGCTGCTGGCCTTGAAGGAATCTAAATGATTCAAGTTGTAAGAGATATCCTTAGTAGATTTCCTACTCGTGGAGTAGAAGAGTGGACTAGGAGCCTTGTGTGCTCTGAACCACTTAAAATCTCTGTGTCTCATTGTCTCTCATTAACTGCTATAACTGTCATATCTATTATAACTGCTATAACTGCTTATCAAACCATATTACATTATCAAGAAGGGAACAAACATATATTCCGCTGCTGTTAGTATATTCAATACTGACAAGTATTTTAAAACCAAGAAAATTTTAAAATATCTATTCAACCCCCCTTCTAGATAACTATTGTGCCTTTGGGAACTAACAATTGGTATCAGAGCAGGTTCTCTCAACTAAGCATACAAGCTTGAGTAGATCCAATGGCACATCTGATAAGCGAGACCAAGACAGGTGGAGGAAGCAAGCTACCAATGTGCAACAGAGACAAGTTTGCCAACTGGAAAGTTCGGATGCAAGCATACATGGATTCAATAGATGATGATGATGATGCTAATGAAGTTGTAATTCTGGCCAGAAAGCTCAGAAGTTTCATGCGCAAAGGAAGAAGCGGCATACCTAAGAGATACAAAAACATCAGCAGTCAGGAGCAGATCAATGAGCTATGCTACAACTGCAAGAATCCTGGCTACTTCATTGCAAACTGCAACAAACCCATCAAAGAAGAACTCAAAAGAAGAACAAATCCAAAGAAGGAGTTCAGATGCTACAAGAAGCATCAGAAGAAAGACAAAGGTCTTGTAGCTGGAAGTTCATGGAGTGACTCAGACAATGACAACAATGCTGAGTCTGGAGATGATTTAGAGCTTCAAAAAGCAAACATATGTCTAATGGCCAAGGATGCAAACAACAAGAAATACACTGACCATCCTGAGGTAAACATAGATGAGGTATTTGACTTCAACACACCTGATGTAGATGTAGATGATTTAAGAACTGCTCTTCATGACATAACATCTGATCTATATCAATATATGAGGAGGTTCAGAGTTCTGTCCAAAGATTATTCTGACCTTCAAAGAGAGAAAGAGAAAGTTCAAAAAGAACTGGAAACAGCTCTACTCAGTTCTGCTTCTCTCTCTTTCTCAGTTTGAAGCTGAGAATAAAATCTTAAGACAGACCAATGAACTGAGCACACAAAGAGAGTCAAAACTAACCTCTAAGATTGAGGAGCTAGAAAAGACTATTTCTATGTGGAATAGGTCTTCGTCATCCATGGACTCCCTGATCTCCAGTCAAAGAAGTGCTTCTGACAGAACAGGTTTAGGTTTTGGGGAGTCTACCACAGAACCATGTGTGGAAAAGATTAAGGAAACAAACAGTTGCAGTGCTTCTAAATCAACTAGAAGCATTATATTTGTGAAATCCACACAGAATGAAGAACCAGTGCAACCCTACTCTTCTGATCCAAATCATGTTCCAATACATAAAGGATCCCATGCTGGTATGGGATTCAGAAAAGAGAAGAGTAACTCAATCACCACTGCCCAACCTCGAAGAATCGTAGAGTCAAGTAAAACTGACTCCACGAATCAACTTGGAAGGAATCGTGGTGTTGAGGTCCACTCAGCACAAAAAGTGAATCCCAAGGCTGCATGGAAAAAGAAGAAGCAATACAAGGGTAAGGCTAACCAGTACCCACACAAGTCCAAATGGAGAAAGAATCCATACACACACACTAGCATGCCTTATAATAGATGCTTTGCATGTGGTAAAAATGGTTATAAAGCTACATTATGTTATCATACCACTGTGCATGGAAGGCCGAAAGTTAAACAGATTTGGGTCCCCAAGGGTACTCACATTGTAGGACCCATGCAAGTCTGGGTACCAACATGAATACTGAAACTACCTGCAGGAAATGAGCAGCACGATTACAACATGGTATCTGGATAGTGGTTACTCAAGGCATATGACCGAGAACAAAGCTCTCCTATCAAACTACACAGAGAAGGAGGGACCAATAGTTATCTTTAGAGATAACAGCTCTGGCAAGATAAAAGGCTATGGCTCAACTGGGAATGGCGTGGTGTCCTTCAGCAAAGTGGCTTATGTAGATGGACTAAAGCATAATCTTCTTAGCATCAGCCAACTCTGCGATAAATGCCATCAAGTCACCTTTCTCAACAACCAGTGTCAAGTTAGAGATCTGGAGACATCCTCTATCAAGCTGACAGGAACAAGAGAAGGAAATGTCTACACTGTCAACCTTGCTCAGCTCAGTTCTGATGAGACAATATGCTTTCTTGCTAAAGTATCTGAAGAAATAAGTTGGCTTTGGCATAGAAGGTTATCTCATCTCAACTTCAAGAGTATGTCAAAGTTGGCCTCCAAAGATCAGGTAGCAGGTCTACCCAAGTTCAGCTTCGTCAAAGAAGACCATGTAATGTCTGCCATCTTGGAAAGAAAACAAGGAGCTCATTTAAAGGCGAAGCAGTCAACTCAATTGATAAGCCTCTACATTTACTTTATATGGATCTCTTCGGGCCAATTCCTAACTGTGAGCCTAGGAGGAAAGAGATACTCACTGGTCGTAGTGGATGACTACACCAGATTCACATGGGTGTTCTTTCTTACCTCTAAAGATGAAACAAGCTCCCAACTGATTAAAATGTTCAAGCTGGTGATGAATGAAAAAGGAGAGACTATCAAGGCTATAAGGAGTTATCATGGTAGAGAGTTCGACTTCTTAGAAATGGATAAGTTCTGTGCAGACAATGGCATCAGCCACAACTTCTCAGCACCACGAACTCCTCAACAAAATGGAGTAGCTGAAAGGAAGAACAGAACACTTATAGAAGCTGGAAGAACTCTACTAGCAGCAGCTCATCTGCCTGAATATTTCTGGGCTGAAGCCATCAACAGTGCGTGCTACACACAGAACAAATCTCTTGTACACTCTACGTTGAAGAAGACTCCCTATGAGCTGTGGAAAGGAAGAAAGCCAAATGTTAGTTACTTCCATGTGTTTGGCTATTCATGCTATATTCTTAACAATGGGAAGAAATATCTGACTAATTCCAACTCAAGTCAGATGAAGGAATCTTCCTTGGATATGCCACAGGCAGCAAAGCTTATAGAGTGTTTAACAAGAAGACACTAAGTGTTGAAGTCTCAATCCATATCATCTTTGATGAAATAGACTCGGACAAGTCTGCACCACAAGGCACTACGATTGACGATACAAACACTACGAATGAGGTGGTCGAGCCCAACACCACGACCGTAGTCCCTGAAGGTGGAATCGTAGAGGCTGAAGAAGCAATCGTAGAGAGAGCCGCACCAGACGACAATTCTTGTCAACAAGAACCAGAAGTCAATCTTGAAGAGTTCAGACAAGAAGGCACCAGAATAGATGTTCCAACTGGGAACAAATGGGCAAGAGATCACATTCAAGACCTAATCATTAGAGACCTAACTGCCAGAATCAGAACAAGATCTGCAACTTAAAATGAGTGTTTCTATTTGAGTTTTCTGTCTCAAATAGAACCCAAGAAGATTGAAGATGCAATGCAAGATGCAAGCTGGATTGAAGCCATGCAAGAGGACCTGAATCAATTCGAAAGAAGCAAAGTCTGGAGATTAGTTCCAAGACCAAAGAATCACCCAGTCATTGGCACCAAATGGGTCTTCAGAATAAAGATGGATGAAGATGGGGTGATCACAAGGAACAAAGCAAGACTGGTGGCCAAAGGTTATTCTCAAAAAGAAGGCATTGACTATGATGAGACCTTTGCACTAGTTTCCAGACTTGAAGCAATCAGAATATTCCTTGCATTTGCTGCCCAAGTGAGGTTCAAGGTCTTCCAGATAGATGTCAAGAGTGTATTCCAAAATGGTGAACTTTAAGAAGAAGTATATGTGGAACAACCCCCAGGTTTTATCAATCCAACCCTCTCTAAGTACGTCTATAGATTAGACAAAGCCTTATATGGACTTAAACAAGCACCTAGAACATGGTATGAAACACTAACTAACTTTTTTATTGAAAAAGAATTCACTAGAGGTAGAGTAAACACTACACTATTTCTTAGGAAACACAAAGATAAAGTTTTACTAGTTCAAATATATGTAGATGATATTATCTTTGGTTCTATTGATAAAAATCTGTGCAAGAAATTTGCCAAGCTTATGCAGAGCAAGTTTGAAATGAGCATGATGGGTGAGCTAAACTTCTTTCTTGGCCTGCAAGTGAAGCAATCTGATGAAGGTATCTTCATTAACAAGCTAAGTACATCAAAAACTTACTGAAGAAGTATGGCATGGAATCAACCTCTCCCATGAAAACACCAATTGCTCCTGCAACTAAGCTTGACAAAGATGAGAAAGGTAAAAGAATTGACATTACTCAATATAGAGGTATGATAGGCTCCCTTCTCTACTTAAATACTAGTAGACCAAATATAATGTTTGCAACATGTATATGTGCTAGATTTCAAGCTAATCCAAAGGAATCACACTTAACTGCTATAAAAAGGATTTTCAGGTATCTTACAGGTACACCCTACTTGGGTCTATGGTATCCAAAGGAGTCCTCCTTTGAACTGATAGGATACTCAGATGCTGACTTTGCATGATATCAAATAGATAGAAAGAGTACTAGTGGCACTTGTCAACTGCTAGACTAGTGTCCTGGTTCAGCAAGAAGCAAAACTTAGTATCAACTTCAACATCAGAAGTTGAATATATTGTTACAGGCAGCTGCTGTGCTCAAATCTTATGGATGAAGAACCAGCTAGCAGATTATGGGTTTGATTTCAAATTTATACCTGTACACTGTGATAACATAAGTGCCATAGCAATAACACATAATCCTGTCATGCATTCTAGGACCAAACATATAGAGATAAGATATCATTTTATTAGGGATCATGTTCAAAATGGAACAATATCTTTGCAATACATCCCTACTAAAAATTAACTTGCTAATGTGTTTACAAAACCCTTAGATGAATCCAGATTTAATAAATGAGTTAAGTATGTTAAATTTGCAACCATGAATTCTATGCTCTAGATGGTACTAACCATGCAGATACAAAGGCTATGTCAAAATTATAGAGATGACTAAAAGAAACCACGATCGTGGAGTGATCCAGACAAGGCAAAAAAGCTCACTGTGATAGCAGAATTATAAAGATAAGCTACCCTTCTAATAAGTGTCTCAGGGACAAACCTGATCCTTAGTGCCAAACTAAGAGGTTGGCATTCCTAAGCAACCTTAACTCAGAAGGATTGTCATTTCAGAATGCATCACAAAAAATCATAGAGTCAACGGTCAAGGAGCAATCGAATGATTGAACTCAACAATCGTGGAGTGGTTCTCAGAAATTGTAGTCCTCTCATAAGGACTCACTAGCTCAAGGGGAGCCAAGGACAAGAACAGAACTTTCCACATGACTTAAAATCGTGGAGTCCTGCAGAACTCGACACGTGTTCCATGATGCAAAATATATGGAGGGAAGTTTATAAATTCATTTTACCTTGTCATTTGTCAGTTTACTTTTGAATTTCAAAAAGTTTATATCTCTCTATCTCAAACGAAACCTTAAGTTTCAGAAAGCTATACCAATTTATTCGTCTCAGGATACTCAATCATCAATCAAATGGTTGCTTCAAATGTTGTCTCTGGATACCAGCTATGCTTCGACGAATTCAAGAAGGCTGGACCTAAGTTCCACAAGATTCTATCACTGCTAAAGAAAGTTGGACTCGAAGAAGCTCTGAGCACCATCACCCTAATATATTCAAAGCCGGTAAAGGAGTTCTACTGCAATGGAGTCGTTGATGGAGATTTCATCCTCACCAAAGTCAAGGGCGTGCAAATACGACTCAACGCCGAAGGCATAAACCTAGCCCTAGGTTTCAAATCTGAAGGTCTTTTGGATATGGAGGTTATTGATTTCAATGAAGGTCTGAAGAAGATGCGCAACACAAAAATTGAAGGGAAATGTGGCTACAAGAAGAAAGATTTTCCCCAAGAATATGAGTTCCATGTTGAAAGTATTGGTAAATGCATACGTTGCAAGGGCTCTGGTCACGACTCTGTCAATGAAAAGCAACTGAAGCTCATAACAACCATCCACTTCAGAGTCCAACTCAACTATGGAGCTTTACTGATGGAGTGGTTCAGGAAATGGATGCAAAGCCCTAAGAAGACCAAGAGCACTGCCAAAATGCTCTACGGGAGGTTTATTAGCATCATTTGTGACAAACGAGATTTTATAATTTAATTTGAATATTTATTGAATTAAATAAATATTTTTCGATGATTTAATTATTGAGTTAAATAATTAATTGATGAATTTGTGGTAGAATAATTTGATTATATGTGTTACATTGATTAAATTAATGTGGAGAATTTTTATATTCAAATGATGTATTTAATTGAGCTTATTTGATTTAATATACTAACTAATAAGAATAATGTTATTCTAATTAATTTATTAATTAATTAGAGATTTAATGCTTTGGCATAATTAATGAATGAGAATTTTAATTATGTGACTATGTGATTTAATGTGAATTTATGCCATTTTATTTAAGTGATTTAAATAACATTATTTGATTTAATTGGGTGTGACATTAAAACTATATTATAAAGCTTTAATTAAATTAATGGGAACGGAAGAATATAAGGGGCAAGCAAACAATGCCTTAGTGGGGGTTGGAGCCAATTAACACATTATGGGATTAACTGACGACCAATAACCCACGACTTCTAATTACGCGTAAAATATATTAACTTACATATACATATCAGTTCATATATTTTGTAAGACACTAAGTTCCAGAGAGAAGGAGAGAATTGAGAGAGAGTTGAAAGGAATTGAAGAATTAAAGTGCATCATCTTCACAAAGTTAGCAAGGGTAACCTCTTGATTCAACCTTTATATTTACGTATATATATATTTCTTCCATGAAAAGCCAACTTGAGTTCTCTGTGAATAAAATTGGTGTTAATTACTTGAGTTATGATCATATACATGTTAATTGATGTTCATAACATACTTTCTATAACTTATGTATGTTTTAAAACAATTAAATTCATTATTATATGCCTTAATCAAAGTTCTACAAAATTTTAGAGTTTCATTTACGTACTTTTAAAAATCCTCTGATAAGAACTGTTTTTGATAATTAACTTAAGATGTGTTCGTATATGTGTTAGTATATGTTAATAACATATTATATATCACGGATACATAATTTTCAGTGGTCATACCATGGAATTTTGTTGATAATTGGGTTTTCAAAAAGTTACAGAGTGTAGAAATTGTACATATGGCCCATATGGCCTTTATGTACAAAATCTACCCCCCTTATGCGTTTATTTAACTTAAATTGACACGGGATTATGATTGTGTATGTTTAAACGAACAAAATGGAAGTTGAACGAACGGATTCGGTGTTATAACGAATTCGTAACGTTGAATTTTTTGTTTTCCTTCAAAACTTTACAAAGTAAGAAAAACAGTGAAATTATATGATTGATTCAAATAATTGTATGTTTTAACTCGTTAAAATCATGCTAAAAAGGTTGGGTAACGATTATATGTGTATTATAGTGTTTGGGTATGCTTAAATTCATGTGTGAATATATTAATTGGATGATTTGGCCAAGTTCTGTTTTCCTCGCGAACCTCAGAATCTGGAACTGGCATGTCGCGCCGCAGCGCCAGCTCCAGACCTTAAGGTCCTCGCCGCAGCGCCAAGGATAGCTTATATGGTGGCGCCGCAGCGCCACTATGTAGTTTGTCCAGAAATGAGAATTTTAAATTTTTTAGTCCAGGAAATGTAATAGTAACCTAATCTAATGAACATAAAAATGTGTTAGACATATAATGGAATGTTAAAATAGATTCTTAACATGTCAATGAGGTACTTACATGTTTAATTGAACTGTTGAACGCATAGTTAACTAGTCGTTCGTGAAATCTAATATTTTGTGAAGACAAATGTTGTGATTTGATTAGTATAATCATAATCAGAGTTTAGACAAAAGAGAATGAACTTGTGATGATAGTTACGCTATTGATTAATGTGTATTGTGAATGTATTGGTATGTAGGGCTTAATAAAGAACGTGAATCATAAATTGTAGCTTGTGCAAGAGGCAAGTTTCCTAAACTCAAACTTTACTTTTACATTGAGCAAGTATCCTATCTCTAACTTATTGTTACTAAGCAAGTTTCTTAACATTCTAAGTTATTCATTTATCAAGTCTTAGACTTGTGTTCTATATCGAGCGAGCTCTTGTTTTTAATTGTTCAAGTTCAAAGGTTTCATATCTGATGCTATAACTCTTTTAAGCATTATTGAGCTATACAATATTTATTCGATTGTATACACTTGAGATTTATCATTCAAGTTGAATATCGATGTTATTGTTGAACTTATAGGACTACTGAACCCTTATTTATTCGACTAGTCCATAGTTGATGTACGTTCTAAATTCTAGAATACTTATTGAGCTTATCCAAACCAAACTTCCTTTGGTGCGGACTCTGATGTCAAAACTGAGATGAACAACCCTGTAAAAGGGGATTATTTTACGCTTTAGCATTGAGATATTGTGTACAGAATGGTACTAAGGATTGATCCCCCTAAGTACGAGAAGTAAAGTCCATAGTCTTATGACTATTAATGGTTTGAAGTTTAACACTTTACAACCTAGGATATAGTTCGAGGTCTATGACCCTCAGATGTTATTTTGATTCTTGTTACTCATTCTTGAGTCAAAAGTTGAGTTTCTTTATTCAAATGTCTTTGATTCACTCGCATGTTATTATATTATTGTTGTATTATTATACTTGTGGGCAATCAGTGCTCACTCTTGCGTAATAATAACATTGCAGTTAAGAACGAAAGGTCCGACGAGCCTTCTACCAGCAAAGGCAAGGGCAAGGTCAACAAGTGATGAAGACTTGTTGTTTATTTTTATATGTTTATGTTTCAGACTTATGTTAAAGTTGTGTAAGACTTATTTATTTGTTTATGTTCCGCACAGATGTTTAAGGTTATTATGACCTGGGATTGTATTTATTACTCAGATGTTGTAACTCTATAAGGGGAGGATTTATTTCTATCTATTGCATGGTTTGCATTTTATGGGTAGATAGATAGATGATATTTGTACAGTGAGCACCAAGTCCCGTGGAAATTGAAGTACCCGAATTTGGGGGTGTCACAGGTTGGTATCAGAGCTGTAGGTTATGAACCTTAGGTGGGGGAAAACCTTAGGATAGTAGCCTTTTTAGAGATCGAGGACATAGTAATGATAACTCTTATCGAGTTTTAAGAAAGATAATAACTTACCTTATGTGCTATGTGCTTATACTTATATACTTGAGTATCGATTTGCATCACGTAATTACTAAAACTTAAAATTTTATTTGTCAGGATGACGGATGCTAGAGAACCTAGTCAGTCCAAGGACCTTGTACCCCTAGAGGCTAGAGAGGAGGAGCCCCGAGATATGCACGTAGTCTGGGAGCAATTAGTCCGGCGAGAGCCATCACCCTTGATCATAGTCATTGGTCAGGAGTATGTGCCGGTGTCTGATTAAGAGGAGGACTCTGAGGAAGACCCTGAGGAGATTGAGGTTCAGGCTAAGGCAGCCGAAGAGGAGGAGGAAGACCCTGAAGAGTTCCCATCGAGCTCTATTAGTGCTGAGATGTATGACGAGCTGTATGACCGTAACATAGAGTTACGTGATTCTGTTCAGGAGCTGAGGGAGACTGTTCAGGAGCTGAGAGAATGATCGGTTACTCAACGGTCTACCATCGAGTTGAGGGATGGAGAGGTTGAGGCTCTTCACACACGATTGGGAAATGTAGAGTGGGATTTGGTTCACGAGAAAGGCCAAATCGAGCAGAAGTCAGAGGAAATAGAGGAGTTGAAGAATGAACTGAAAGAGAAATCAACAAGGCTGGCCATAGCAGAGGAGGCCTGGGTAAGGGAATCACGACGAGCAGATCTCGCAGAAGACAACTGTCGGGCGAAGAAGGCCAAGCTTGAGGAGACGTACTTTACACTTCAGTATGCAATTGATGAAGCCCAAGATTGGGTTATGAGGTAACCAATTCAGTTCGAAGGACTACCGTCGTACATGCTAGATCGCAGGACGATGTCCCGAATTATGGAAGAAGAGCGTGGCAAAGCTGTTCGTCGCCTTAATGGGCAGTGATAGGAACATTTGATTTTGTGAAACCTATCTGGTAGTTAATAATGTAAATTCCAATGTGTTTATAAATAGAGGAATATTTTATGTTTTAAATCCTGTAGATTCTTTATCTCGGGATAGCTGATGTAAATAGCAGTGATGCTATCGTGTTATGTTAAAACTTTTGATTTAATAAAATATCAGAGTTTATTTGAGATAATGTGTTGACTGATTGTGTCTAAATGTTTAAGTTAAGCCTTGGATATTTAGAGAATTGAATAAAGATCTAATAAGCGTATTTCTTAACAAAAAAATGTCGCCAAGGAGACGATCTAACCGTTAACAGGCCCAAGAAGGGTCAACGAACAACAACAACAACTGTCAATGCTAACCCCGTTCAGCAGTTGGCGAACTTACTTGCTGGAGTGCTTAACAACCAACCTCAAGCTCCACCGAACACAATGTTCAAGGACTTCAAGGCTGTGGGACTGCCAGAGTTTAAAGGCACCATGAACCCGATAGAAGCTCAAACCTGGGTCATGGAGATGGAGAAAGTTTTCGACGTCGCCAGAGTCAGAGAAGACCAGAAAACAGCCTATGCAACATTCATGCTGAAATTCGAAGCTAGTTATTGGTGGCAAGCGAATAAGGTCCGGGGAAGAGAAGGTGTGATTACCTGGGAGAGGTTCAAAGAGATGTTCTTCGAGATGTACTTTCCGACCAGCTCGCAGAATCAAATGGAGGTTCAGTTCTTGGAGCTGAAATAGGGGAATATGTCCGTACCAGAATATGCGGCAAAATTCAATGAGTTGGCTAGGTTTTCCACGTATCAAGTGCACACCGATCAGAGGAATGCAAGGAGGTTTGAACATGGCCTGAAGCCCTGGTTGTCTAGCAAAGTGTCAATGTTTCAATTGAACACTTTTGCTGGGGTGTTGGAGAAGGCCATTCTAGCTGAAGGCGGGAGTGACGCTGTTACAAAGTATAACCAAGATCAGAAAAAGAAGAAGAGTGAAGGTGAAGGAGTTAACAAGGCTAGTGGTAACAATACGGGAGGGAGTAATAATCAGAAGAGGAGGTGGAATGATAACTCCATCAACTAGGAATCAGCAAGGAGGTCAGAAGAAGAGGATCGAAGCATGTTCGACCTGCGGGAAAGCTCACCTGGGGGTCTGTATAAAGGGAAAACGAGTATGCTACAATTGTGGTCAGGAAGGCCACATAGCACCTAACTGTACGAACCCAAAGAAGGGCGCTTGCTTCACTTGCGGCTCAAAGGACCATCTGGCAAGGGACTGTCCCAAGAAGGGATCTGGAGGTGCAGGATCAAGAGGGAACAGGGGAAACAGTGGTGGAAGTGCTCTAACTATCACGGGACCAACCGCAACCAACCGACCAACTGCCAGAACCTTCAATATGACTGTGCAGGATGCTGTACAGTCTCGCGATGTGGTGTCAGGTATCATTCCGATCAATAAAGTTAATGCTTATGTACTATTTAATTCGGGTGCTACTTGTTCATTTATATCCGATGACTTTGCTAAGAACTTAGAACTTCCTATGAACGAGTTAGAATACCCCATGAACATAGAAATTGCGAATAGAGAAGTTATCCCTGTTAAGTACGTACACAAGAACTGTAGGGTGGATATTAAGGGTAGCATTATGAACGTAGATCTTATCCCGATTAGACTTGGGGAATTTGATGTTATTCTGGGAATGGATTGGCTAGTCAATTTGTAGCTTTAATTGATTGCCAGAGGAAGTGTATCAACCTTATGACCCCGTCAAAGGTTGTGTTTTATGGCAGCAAATCACCTAGACAAGCAGTTGTCTGACGATGATGCAGGCTAGGAAGTTGTTAAGACAAGGCTGTGTAGGATATTTAGCCTACATAGTCGATAGTCATAAAGAAAACCCGAAAGTGGAAGATATACCAGTCGTGAGGGACTTCATTGACGTATTTTTGGATGATCTACCAGGACTTCCGCCAGACAGAGAGGTTGAGTTTGTGATCGATTTGGCGCTAGGGATGGACCCAATATCGAAGGCACCATACCGGATGGCTCCGGTAGAGATGAAAGAGTTGATGGTACAACTGTAAGAGTTACTGGACAAGAAGTACATCCAACTGAGCGTATCGCCGTGGGGAGCGCCGGAGTTGTTTGTGAAGAAGAAGGACGAGACGATGCGACTTTGCATCGACTACAGAGAACTGAATAAGGTCATAATTAAGAATAGATATCCATTATAGAGGATCGACGATCTATTTGACCAATTGAAGGGTGCAAGGTACTTTTCAAAGATAGACTTGAGGAGTGGCTATCATCAGCTGAAGGTGAGGCCAGAGGATGTTCCGAAGATAGCATTTAGGACTCGATATGGTCACTACGAATTTTTGGTAATGTCATTTGGTCTAACGAATGCTCCTGCAGCATTCATGGGCTTAATGAATGGAGTGTTCAAGCCGTTTTTGGACAAATTCGTGGTGGTCTTTATCGATGACATTTTGGTATACTCGAAAACCAAGGAAGAACATGTGGAACATCTGAAGTTAACATTAGAGGCGTTGAGAAGAGAGAAGTTGTACGCCAAATTTTTAAAATGTGAATTCTGGATTGAAAGAGTGCAATTTCTTGGACATGTGATCAACAAGGACGGAATTTTGGTAGATCCCTCTAAAGTCGAAGCTGTGATGAACTGGGATCAGCCGAAAACACCGTCAAAAGTGAGGAGTTTTCTTAGATTAGCGGGTTATTATAGAAGATTCATTCAGGACTTTTCCAAGATCGCAACTCCGCTGACGAATTTGACTAGAAAATTGGTGAAATTTGTTTGGACGGAGAAGTGTGAGGAAAGCTTCCAAGAGCTTAAGAGGAGGTTGAGTTCAGCACCTGTGTTATCCCTTCCGGACGACACAGGAAATTTTATGGTTTATAGTGATGCGTCGCATAAAGGACTTGGCTGTGTGCTTATGCAAAACGGCAGGGTTATTGCATATGCGTCACGACAATTAAAAGACTATGAGAAGGGGTATCCGACCCATGACTTGGAGTTAGCTGCAGTGGTATTTGCTTTGAAAATTTGGAGACACTATCTCTATGGGGAGAAGTATGAAATATATACAGACCACAAGAGTTTGAAATATATTTTTACACAAAAGGACTTGAATATGCGCCAGAGAAGGTGGCTGGAATTGATTAAAGACTATGACTGTGAGATTTTATACCATCCGGGTAAGGCTAATGTTGTTGCCGACGCCTTAAGCAGGAAGGGTTGGGAGAAATTGACGATGTTGACGGCTCAGGAGGAGCTAATTTCAACAATGGAAAAGCTAGAATTAGAAGTGAAGTGTCCGATGGAGATTGACGAGAAGTTGTTTTAGATGCAAGATGGTACAACCCTATTGGATAAAGTTAAGGAAGCTCAATTTCAGGACGAAGAATGTGAGAAGGTGAAAAAAACGATATCTGAAGGAACCGAACCAAGATTCAAGATAGACAGTGAGGGACTACTGAGATTTGAGATCAGATTGTGGGTACCGTCAGTGCCAGAGATTAAGGAGGACATTTTGAGCGAGGCTCATAGCTCACGATATTCGATTCACCCCGGTAGTACCAAGATGTACCAGGACCTTCGACAGCACTTCTGGTGGCCGAATTTGAAACGAGATGTTGCTGAGTGTGTTGCAAAGTGTATGACCTGTCAAAAAGTAAAAGCAGAACATCAGAGGCCGAGTGGTTTGCTACAACCCCTGGAAATCCCAGAATGGAAATGGGAACACATTACAATGGATTTCGTGGTTGGCCTTCCGACGACTCAGAAAGGCTACGACGCAGTATGGGTTATCATTGACCAACTGACGAAATCCGCACACTTCCTTCCGATCAAAATCAGATTCAACTTAGACCCGTTGGCAAGGCTATATGTGAAAGAGATTGTTTCGAGGAACGGAGTTCCGGTGTCAATAGTTTCCGATAGAGATCCGCGTTTCACATCGAACTTCTGGAAACCACTACAGGAATGCATGGGGACACAGTTGAGAATGAGTACGGCTTATCACCCACAGACAGACGGGCAGAGCGAAAGAACGATCCAGACATTGGAAGATATGCTGAAAGCATGCATTATGGATTTCAAAGGCAACTGGGATGACCACCTACCGCTTGTGGAATTCGGTTACAACAATAGTTACCACGCTAGTATTGACATGCCGCCTTACGAAGCATTGTATGGAAGAAAATGCAGAACCCCGCTATACTGGGATGAAGTTGGCGAGAGATAACTACTAGGTCCAAAACTGGTACAGCAGACAGCAAAGATAGTCAGGATAATCAGAACAAGACTGGTAGCAACTCAGGATAGGCAAAAGAAATACGCCGATCCACACCATAAAAATGTTGAGTTTGAATCGGGTAGCTTTGTATTTTTGAAAGTCTCTCCCTGAAAGGGAAAGATCAGATTCGGTAAGAAGGGAAAATTGAGCCCAAGGTTCATTGGACCCTTTGAAGTACTACGAAGGATTGGGGAAGTTGCATATGAGGTAGCCTTACCTCCGACGCTCGAGAATATCCAGAAAGTCGTCCATGTTTCAGTTTTACGCCCCTACAAACCCGATTACAAGCATGTGATTGAATATGAACCCCTACATTTTGAGAAAGACTTATCCTATGAAGAAATTCCTGTTTAGATCGTTGACAGGAAAGAACAAGTCCTCAGAAACAAAGTTATACCTTCTATTAAGGTAATTTGGAGGAACCACAATGCTGAAGAAGCTACGTAGGAACTCGAAGAGCATATGATGAAGAATTACCCAGATTTATTTACTTAATTTTTGTATATGCGATTCTGGGGACAGAATCTTTGTAAGGGGGGAGAATGTAGCGGGACGAATTTTTAATTGAACCGTGATTCTGGGGACAGAATCCTTTTAAGGGGGGAAAGATGTGACGAATAAGATTTTGTAATTTAATTTAAATATTTATTAAATTAAATAAATATTTTTTGATGATTTAATTATTGAGTTAAATAATTAATTGATGAATTTGTGGTAGAATAATTTAATTATATGTGTTACATTGATTAAATTAATGTGGAGAATTTTTATATTCAAATGATGTATTTAATTGAGCTTATTTGATTTAAGATACTAACTAATAAGCATAATGTTATTCTAATTAATTTATTAATTTATTAAAGATTTAATGATTTGGCATAATTAATGAATGAGAATTTTAATTATGTGACTATGTGATTTAATGTGGATTTATGCTATTTTATTTAAGTGATTTAAATAACATTATTTGATTTAATTGGGTGTGACATTAAAACTATATTATAAAGCTTTAATTAAATTAATGGGAAAGGAAGAATATAAGAGGCAAGCAAACAATGCCTTAGTGGGGGTTGGAGCCAGTTAACCCATTATGGGATTAACTGACGACCCATAACCCACGACTTCTAATTACGCGTATAATTTATTAACTTATATATACATATCAGTTCATATATTTTGTAAGACACTAAGTTCTAGAGAGAAAAGGGGAGAATTGAGAGAGAGTTGAAAGGAATTGAAGAATTAAAGTGCATCATCTTCACAGAGTTAGCAAGGGTAACCTCTTGATTCAACCTTTATATTTACGTATATATATGTTTCTTCCATGAAAAGCCAACTTGAGTTCTCTGTGAATAAAATTGGAGTTAATTACTTGAGTTATAATCATATACATGTTAATTGATGTTCATAACAAACTTTCTATAACTTATGTATGTTTTAAAACAATCAAATTCATGATTATATGCCTTAATCAAAGTTCTGCAAAATTTTAAAGTTTCATTTACGTACTTTTAAAAATCCTCTGATAAGAACTGTTTTTGATAATTAACTTAAGATGTGTTCATATATGTTAATAACATGTTATATATCATGTATACAGGATTTTCAATGGTCATACCATAGAATTTTGTTGATAATTGGGTTTTCAAAAAGTTACAGAGTGTAGAAATTGTATATATGGCCCATATGGCCCTTATATACAAAATATACACGCCTTATGCGTTTATTTAACTTAAATTGACACGTGATTATGATTGTATATGTTTAAACGAACAAAATGGAAGTTGAACGAACGGATTCGGTGTTATAACGAATCCGTAACGTTGAATTTCTTGTATTCCTTCAAAACTTTACAAAGTAAGAAAAACAATGAAATTATATGATTGATTCAAATAATTGTATGTTTTAACTCGTTAAAATCGTGCTAAAAAGGTTGGGTAATGATTATATGTGTATTATAGTGTCTTGGTATGCTTAAGTTCATATGTGAATAAATTAATTGGATGATTTGGCCAAGTTCAATTTTCCTTGCGAACCACAGAATTTGGAACTGGCATGTCGCGCCGCAGCGCCAGCTCCAGACCTTAAGGTCCGCACCACAGCGCCAAGGATAGCTTATATGGTGGCGCCGCAGCGCCACTATGTAGTTTGTCCAGAAATGAAAATTTTAATTATTTTAGTCCAAGGAATGTAATAGTAACCTAATCTAATGAACATAAAAATGTGTTAGACATATAATGGAATGTTAAAATAGATTCTTAACATGTCAATGAGGTACTTACATGTTTAATTGAACTGTTGAACGCATAGTTAACTAGTCGTTCGTGAAATCTAATTTGTGAAGACAAGTGTTGTGATTTGATTAGTATAATCATAATCAGAGTTTAGACAAAAGAGAATGAACTTGTGATGATAGTTACGCTATTGATTAATGTGTATTGTGAATGTATTCGTATGTAGGACTTAATAAAGAACGTGAATCATAAATTGTAGTTTGTGCAAGAGGCAAGTTTCCTAAACTCAAACTTTACTTTTACATTGAGCAAGTATCCTATCTCTAACTTATTGTTACTAAGCAAGTTTCTTAACATTCTAAGTTATTCATTTATCAAGTCTTAGACTTGTGTTCTATATCGATCGAGCTCTTATTTTTAATTGTTCAAGTTTAAAGGTTTCATATCTGATGCTATAACTCTTTTAAGCATTATGCAGCTATACAATACTTATTCGATTGTATAATCTTGAGATTTACCATTCAAGTTGAATATCGATGTTATTGTTGAACTTATAGGACTAGTGAACCCTTATTTGTTCGACTAGTCCATAGTTGATGTACGTTCTAAATTCTAGAATACTTATTGAGCTTATCCAAACCAAACTTCCTTTGGTGCGGACTCTGATGTCAAAACTGAGATGAACAACCCTGTAAAAGGGGATTATTTTACGCTTTAGCGTTGAGATATTGTGCACAGTATGGTACTAAGGGATGATCCCCCTAAGTACGAGAAGTAAAGTCCATAGTCTTATGACTGTTAATGGTTTGAAGTTTAACACTTTACAACCTAGGACATAGTTCGAGGTCTTATGACCCTCAGATGTTATTTTGATTCTTGTTACTCATTCTTGAGTCAAAAGTTGAGTTTCTTTATTCAGATGTCTTTGATTTACTCGCATGTTATTATATTGTTGTTGTATTATTATACTTGTGGGCAATTGTGCTCACTCTTGCGTAAAAATAACATTGCAGTTAAGAACAAAGGGTCCGACGAGCCTTCTACCAGCAAAGGCAAGGGCAAGGTCAACAAGTGATGAAGACTTGTTTATTTTTATATGTTTATGTTTCAGACTTATGTTAAAGTTGTGTAAGACTTATTTATTTGTTTATGTTCCGCACAGATGTTTAAGGTTAGTATGACCTGGGATTGTATTTATTACTCAGATGTTGTAACCCCATAAGGGGAGGATTTATTTCTATCTATTGCATGGTTTGCATTTTATGGGTAGATAGATAGATAATATTTGTACAGTGAACACCAAGTCCCGTGAAAATTGAAGTACCCGAATTTGCGGGTGTCACATCATTATACAGTCTACCCTAGGTGATAAAATTGAGGATAAGGAAGGTGTCTCAATCAATCCTAACAGAAAGATGACCCAGCAACTGTTCCAGAACTGGAAGAGAAATCCAGCAGAGAATGTGATGATGATATCAGCAACTTCATCTGCTAGAAGGGAAGTCAGGGAGGAAGAAGAAGAAGAAGTCAACCAAGAAGAAGCTGTGGCTCTGACTAGAAAGAATAAAGGAAAGAAGAAAATAAATGAGGGTGTGAAAATTGTTGAGGAGCCCCAAGACTCAACCACTTATGTACCACAAGTGGGTCTTGGTGTTGATATGGAGTTCAGAAGCCTTATCACTGATAGAGTCATCACTCCAAAATCACCAGAAGAAGTTATCAAAGAGAAGAAGAAGAAGAAGAAGAAGAAGAAGAAGAAGAAGAAGAAGAAGAAGAGGGAGACAAGTGAGGACAGGGCTGGTGTGACAACCCAAAAATTTCTAAAATCTTGAATGAGTAATTAAATGTTTAAGTTCAAAACCTAGAATGGAAATAGAAAAAATATGGGTTACAAAATTCTGAAATCCTAGAATGGAATTGTATGTACACTTGAAGGTGTATTATGATTAAGGTGTTAGGAATACCTTTAAAATTTTGTGAAAAAGATTTCATAGTGATTTATGAAGAAATTTATTATAGAAATAAATTTTCAAGAAGAAGATAATGTAAGGAGGAAATGAATATGTATATTATGGGATGGTATATTTTTGTTTATAATAAACAAATAAAAGAAAGCTATTAGTAACTTAATATATACATTAGGGATGAAAATTAATAACCTAAAGGTTATGATATTGTAGAAAGTTAGTATTTAAAATTATACTAACTTAAGCGATTTATTTTATTATCTCAAGTCACCAATTATTTTAAACCTAATTAAGACAAGTCTAATTGGGTTATAAAAATAAAGTATAAATATTTATATAATAAGATTATGTAATAGTCCAATCAGTAAAGTACTAGAGGACTAGCTCAATTTATTCAAATAATCAAGCTCATGTAATTAATATATTATGAACTTGAATGATTAGTGGGTAAATTAATTAATTAGCCCAATGAAGTAGTTATTAAGCCCACTTAGAATAATTATTTATGGACTTGAAGTATTAAATGTTACTAATTAACCTACATACTAAGTGACCCAAGGATGGTAGTAATTAAACTTGGATATTGGTAGTCCACGTAAGTTTATTTCAAGCTCAATTGAATTATTTATCAAGTCCATTCAATGAATAAGATATGGTCTTAAAAGACTAGTATATGGATTGAATAATTAACCATTAAATTGGAATCCCAAAAGAATTAAATAAGTGGCCCAAACTTAGCCCACTTAAAAGGGGCCATTTTGGTCATTTGTTAAAAGATAATTTGGCAATCAAAATAAATTAATATTGGAAGAAATGGAAGGGAAAAATCCGGCCCCTTTGTGGGCAAAATGGGAAGAGAAAAGTTTATTTTGCTAGCTTGTCCAAATTTATGGAGAAAAGCTACTAATTATTTACCAATTCCCATATGTGTCAAGTGTAGAACAAAGCCAACATCTTTGTTCACTAAAACAAGCAAACATGTGGGTGAATTAGCATACATTGAATACTTACAAGCTTAGTAAAAAAAATTAAGTTACTTCACTTTACTCATTCTACTCACAAGTTTCCTAGTTGCTAAAACAAACAAAACAAAAAGGGAGAGAGAGAGCCCCAATTCGATAGCTTCAAGAGGAAAGGAGGGACCTAGATTTTTCATGGATCCCAAATTTCTTAGCTACTTTGGAAGAAGAAGAAGAATAGCAAGAAAAACTAGGTAAGTTTCTAGAGATTTCCAACTTTAGTTCACTCTATGTTGCTAGATCTTGAGGAAACAACAAAGCTTTGTGTTTAATCTTTGTAAAGCCTTGTTTTGGATGAGTATTAGTGTTTTACATGAAGATCTAAGTATTTTTCAAGTTGAAAGTTAAAACAAAAGAAAGAAAATCAAGTTTGTTCCATTTTGTTCAATAAAAATATTTCAATGGTATACTATAGGTATTTTGATGATAGATCTTTGGATATGTTGTGGTAAATGTTTAAAATCGTGTTAATATACTAGATCTTGAGTTTAGTTTATGATTATATTGGGTTTGTATGTTTTGGTGTGAAAAGTTTGGAAGAAATGAAGCTAGAATGATTGTTATGAATTTGTTTAGTTTTCTAGTGTGCTAAAGCATGATAATCTTGAAATCTATAAATGGCATTTAAGATTTGTTTTCTTGTGATGCTAGATATATGTGTTAGGGACAAAATCCATTTGGAATCACTCAAAAAGGTTTTAAAATGAGAAAATTATGGAAGTTATCCCAAACTACTCAAGCTATGAAAAACTGTTGTAAGCACTGTGTAGATCAGTCCACTTCCGGCCTATTTTCAATAACCAATACTGGTCCAAATTTGATTTTTGATATATGGATCATGTAGTTCAGGAAAATACAAATCCAACTTGACCAATTGGACGTCAATCAGAGTTGTAGATTTCGTTTTACGCGAGTTTCCGTGAAGGACTCCAAATCTAAAAAATAGACCAAAAGTTGAAAATAGCCTACTGATCTGCCACTTTGAGTCTGATTTCCGGGACCTAGACAACTCCAAATTGAGTATTTGATAAATGAAAACTGTAGTTTAAGAAATTATAAATCCAACGCCTCTGACGGAACTTAATTTTGAGTTGTACATTTCGTTTTACAAGCGTTTCCGTAAAGGACGTCAAATCTGAAAATTTTGGGCGTGAATGGCATTATCGTAATTAAGTGAAAGTGACTAATTATTAAAAATAATTTTTTTAAAGCCATTAAATGGTTAGCAAATTAATTACATATAAGATAAAATATAATTAACTATTTAATTATTATTTATGTAATATTAAATGATAATTAAGTAAAGTTAGTGTTAATAAAGTAACTAGTTATTATTTAATTATGATTAAATAATAATTATAGATTAGCAATTGATTAATTATTATTTAATTGATATTAAATAATGATTAAAGAATATTTAAGTAAAGATTACTAATAATAATATAATTACTTAATTAAATTAACATAAAATGTTTTAATTATTTATTATTTAATTAAATATTAAATAATGAATAAAGACAAGTAATAATTAATTATTCTTAACCTTAATAGGAAAGAATAATTAAAGATTTATGAGGTGAATTAATTATTTATTATTTAATTAATATTAGATAATAAATAAGGACAAATGTTAATTAATTATTATTTAATTGATATTAAATAATGATTAAAGAATGTTTAAGTAAAGATTACTAATAATAATATAATTACTTAATTAAATTAACATAAAATGTTTTAATTATTTATTATTTAATTAAATATTAAATAATGAATAAAGACAAGTAATAATTAATTATTCTTAACCTTAATAGGAAAGAATAATTAAAGATTTATGAGGTGAATTAATTATTTATTATTTAATTAATATTAGATAATAAATAAGGATAAATGTTAATTAATTATTCTTTAAATAATAAAAAAAAATAATTAAAGACTAATAAAGTAAATAAAACAATTATTTACTATTCAAGGATGAGAAATTAATTAATTATTATTTAATTGATATTAAATAATAAAAGACAAATGATAATTTGATTATATATTTAATTAACATTAAATAATGAGAAGATTTAATTGGTTATTATTTATAATTCAATAATAGCTAAAGGTAATTAATTAACTACTATTTAATCAATGTTAAATAGTGATTAAATGAAGATGGAATTAATAAATGATGAAGATTTAAATAACTCCTTAATTAAATAATTATAATAAATTATTTAAGGATCTAATAAGTGTTTAACACTTAAGGAAAAGCATGATTAATTTATTAAATCATTAACCTAAGATTTATTAAATGTCTTATAGGATTAATGATAGTACATTATATATATGTACAATGTGATTGAATTATTTGCTAGATAATAACCAAAGTGACGTAGTCTTGTACGTTTATATGCTATACTAATTGATAGACCTATATTATCAATGTTAGGTCATTCAAAAGGTTGTATTTAAAGCTAGATAATGGTAGCTCGCAGCAAAGGCAAGTTCCTATAACTCTTTTATTGAGCAAGTCTCTTAACTCGAACTCGAGTTGTTATTGTTCAATATATTCGTGGTTAATCCTTATTGATTATATCACATCTATGATTTATTAATCACGTTGTGCATGTTGTATATGTTCATCAAGTATGAAAGACTGATCACCTTCATTACCATTTGGTCTAGTTAAATTTGTTCATGTTTATTGTTGGCTATTCAACATTATTGATTCAGTCTTTCAGTTATGGAAATTGATTTATATTCTTTCACAATTAATATATTGTTGAAAGTTTGTTAGCTTATTATTCTTTTCCTTCATGATATATCTTCCTTTGTATTTAAAACTTGCTAGGGCAAACTTGTTACTCACCCTTGCTATATCATGACAAACATTTCAGATTAAAGCAAAACTTCAGACACATGCAAAGGCAAAGACAAGTTCTAGGATAGAATTATTATACGGTTAAAATGGTAACAATATTGAAGGCATATGACATTGTATGTTGTATAGGATATTGAATACAGGTATTGAATTAAGGTTACAGACCTTGGGATTATATTATAAAAGTTATTGTATAAACAATTTATGTTTATATCTTTCGTAATAGTTATAGAAATGATGTATCGTAACATAACAGATCCGAGGTTCTGGGGACCCGGATTTGGGGGCGCTACAGCTGAAGGGAGCTCTGACCCTCAGAAGAAGAAGAAACGCAGTCACAGAACAAGGAAGTCTTCACTCACTACGATTGTGGAGTCATCACAAATAGTAGAGTCCAGACTAGCTGCCACTGCAGAAGGAGAAGCTGCAACAGCCTCTCAGCCTGAACAAACGCTTAGGGCTGAAGCTGGAGAAGGTGAAAAGGCTGTGCCCAAGCCAAAGAAGGGGGTTAAGAAGTTGGTTAAGAAGTATGTTCTTACCAATAAAGAAATATTGAAAGAAGATGGCAGAAGAAGGGCTGCTGAAAAGGCTGAACAAACTACTGAGCCTTAAACATCTGGTCCAGCCTCTGAAGAGACTAGAATCATTGAAGATGTGGTAGCTTACATCAGAGATGCAGACAATACTGTTACACTTGATCAGGTTATAAATCAAGCTGATATGGAGATGCCTGAAGCTGGTGCTCACACTGATGAAGCCGAGGAACAAGAAATGGCCAACTCTAAAAGGATTGTGCCTTAAACAATTGTGATAAGCCCTGATGAAATTATTGTTGATACTGGTGAAGTGCAGGAAGAAGAGATGCAGGAAACAAGTGCTGCTGAAAGAGTATCAGAAGCACTTGAAGTGAACTCAGCCAATGCTGAAGAAGAAACTCTAGAAGCTCCTGTTCAAGAAAGTGCTACAGCTGAGGGGGAGCTGTTAGAAGCACTTGAGCCAGAGAATGCAGAAGCTGAGGGGGAGTTACCAAAGAAAAATCCTGAAGTCCCCCCAGTTCATGGAGAATTCGCAGAGTCTGCTGCTGCAGAAATGGTGAATATTGCTGATGATGATGTGATAGATGATGTGGTGGAAGTTCATGATGAAGATAATGATGAAGAAGAGGAGGATGAACTTGAGATCCTATATGTGAGACAAGATGGAGAAAGGACAGCTAACTACAATCAGCTGTTCAGTTACTTGCCCTTAATGCCATATCATAGAGCTATGATTCTCAACTCGTGGGATCACATATTCTGGACCTTCAAGGCATATCCAGCATCTCAGTGCTTGCCTATGGATTCCCAAGAGAAAGGAGGTTTGCTCAGAAGCTGATTACTAATGAGTCAACTACAGAGACTAAGTATAAGGTATATTTCACTCCCCTTTCTTTTATTGTCAACCATTCTCCGTCATCACACTTCAATCATTTCTACGAATTGCCCAAATGGTTGGAAGTGGTCCTGCATCCACTCAATCAATTTCCAGTTACAGAGTCTCAAAACTCTGTGACTGATGAACCAAATAATCAAATTGTTCTCGTAGAGCCAACTGTAAATGATCCAATGGTGATTGAGCACATCACAAGAATAGCTGAAGAAATGCTTACATGCTCAACCATTGAGACACCAACTCTGGACGACAAACTACGATTTGTGCCTATTGATCAACTTAACACGGAAATCATAGAATCTCCAGAACAGCTCAATGAACCAGAAATACAAACCCCTGAACCAAACACTATACCCATACAGCAAACACAAGCCCCTTTAACCCAATCAGATATTCCCTCCTCCTCAAACAATGAATATTTTGACATGACACTTGCTCTCATAAACATGCCAAGGAGAGGTGAATACACTAATGCCCCTCCTCCTCCTCCTCTTGAGACACAACGAATTCTTGATCGATTGTCTCTAATGCCAACAAAGGAGGAGCTGGCTGAGATGACAAGCCAAATGGCTTCAGAGTCTGGAGAGATACTTAAATCACACTCTCTGGCGCTTCACATGAGATTCGATCACATAATCGACTCTGTCAAGACTCTGCCAAAAAAATTGGCAACTGAGCTGTCCAAGAAGCTAAGGGAGATTGTCAAGGAAATGGCTGACAGCCTCAGTAAAAGGGATGCTATTCACTTTGCTACAACAAAGAAGCATAAGGAGGCAATGGAAATCATGCAGAAGACTCAACAATCTCAGAATGAGCTGATGACCAAATAGATTTCAGAACTGCATGTCTCATTACAACAATTCTAAGCATGCAGTGTAGCTTAAATTAATCAGAATAACAACGCAATGGAGCGGCTTCAGCAACAAAGAAGACAAACTGAGGCTCTAGTCGAGGAAAATCGTAGTGACATCTCTCAAAATCGCTCTCAGATGCATGAGCTGGTGGAAGGGGTCAAGCGTCTCTCTGACGATATTCGAACCCTTAATGCTGACATAAAGGGGGAGAATAATGAGCAAAGAGATAAAAGTAGAGGAGGTAGAGGCAACAGAGGATGAAGTAGAAGGCAACCTCAGCAGAGGCAAAGACAAACCCAAATTGGTCAATCGTCGGGTGGGAGTCCTAGCTTTCAGCCTCCACGATCTGATCAACAGCTGCAGCGTTCTCTTATGGCTGAACCTATTCAAAGGAGTCAAGGTCAAGCTTTTGGCTCACAAGGTATATCCTCTAATGGTCTTAACATGCCAGTTGGAGATCATGCCTTTATGACCAGACATAATCATCAAGAACCTCTAACCCGAGAAGAGCTAGAGGACATTACATGGAGAGATGAAGCCTCAAGGAGAAAAAGGGCTAAAGAGCATGCCAACCCTCCAAGGAATAAGAGGCAAAGAAGATAGAGATAAGTCAAATTTAATGATGTATTGCTGTTTCTATGCTAGATT
The DNA here is from genome assembly GCA_020205555.1 of Panax stipuleanatus. NCBI lineage: Eukaryota > Viridiplantae > Streptophyta > Magnoliopsida > Apiales > Araliaceae > Panax > Panax stipuleanatus. Next base: position 5,276,483 of record CM035118.1, read on the forward strand.
CTAATATCTTTTCAAACATCAATAAATTCATACTTATTCTCTAGAAATTTCAGTTGCTCATTGAAACATTAAGCCATATTTACTTTCTAGCACTCTGCATTTAGAAAAATATGCAATGATACAAATCTCCTTGATTATGTCAACATCAAATAGGGGGAGATTTTTGGGAATTGCATATTCAAATTTGATGTTGAAAGTAAATATAAATGCTATAAGTGTAAAGTCCTTCAATGATCATATGTATAAGGACTTAGATAATAGATCAAAATTGTTAGGTTGATTTGAGCTTTAATGTTTATCATTCTGTAATGAATGTTTAAAAGAGAGATCAAAACTGTCACGTTGATCTATTTTGAGATGTAATTGTTAGGCTTGATAGAACCGTAGTCTGTCAAAAGCCAGTCTACAGAAGCCAAGACAGAATCTTGGTGCTTAAATGAAGATGTCCAGAATCGTAGTCTGTCCTTGGAAGCCACATTGAGAATCGTGTAGAAGATCTGAGCGCCTACCGAGCTAAGTCAAGAATCGCATTGTGCTCTCGGAAGCGTGGAGTCTGCAAGACAAGAAAGAAGGAATCGTAGTCTACCAAAGAGCTTAAGAAAAATTATAGTGTTCTCTACGTTCAAAACTGAGTCCAGCCTGTGCAAGCCAACACACAACGATCATGATATAATGACCACAATCGTACTGTTCCTCCTGTCAGCATCAAAGTTCGCAGTTCTGATGAAGGAGGAAGAATAACAAATGAAGAAAGGCTTATAGCCGTTAACAAATTGATGGTCCCAATGATTCTACATTCATCCTTAGTAAAAATTGAAGAAGCGTATTGAAGAAGCTAAAGAAAGGACTAAACCGCCTGCTGAAAACATCTTTTCAAGTGTTAGGTGAGATTGCAGTCTGCTGTGCCAGTGGGCCAGTCGGCTGTGCTGCAGGAAAGCAGGATGTCAACACCAACTTCACAGAACTATCTAATGCATTTAATGCTACAACGGACGTTTTCAACGGATAAATTTCAAAGGCTCCTTATTAAGAAAATGAGACAATAATTCAGAACAAGCAAGTAAGCAAACAAAAAGGAACAAAAAGCTAAGAACTCTCAAGAGCACTCAACGAATATACACTACGATCCTGAAAGAAGGAAAGCTTGCTTCGCTACTCAGTTCTTCAGAACTGATGCTTAATTATAACTGAGTAGCACACCCAAGAATACAACTCTCAATCCAAGTTGTACCAAGTTAGAAGGACTTATAGAGTTCTAAGTGAACTAAGAGAAGTACCAAGTCAGAAGTACTTGAAGAGTTCTAAGTGAACTAAGGGAAGTTCCAAGTCAAAAGGACTTGAAGAGTTCTAAGTAAACTAAGAGAAGTTCCAAGGCTACTGGCCTTGAAGGAATCTAAGTGATTAAAGTTGTAAGAGATATCCTTAGTTGATTTCCTACACGTGGAGTAGAAGAGTGGACTAGGAGCCTTGTGTGCTCTGAACCACTTAAAACCTCTGTGTCTCATTGTCTCTCATTAACTGCTATAACTGTCATATCTGTTATAACTGCTTATCAAACCATATTACATTATCAAGAAGGGAACAAACATATATTCCGCTGCTGTCAGTATATTCAATACTGACAAGTATTTTAAAACAAATTTTTTTTTTAAAATATCTATTCAACCCCCCTTCTAGATAACTATTGCGCCTTTTGGAACTAACAATTTTGTTAGAAGACTATAACTATTTACTTATTATATTTAGTTCAATCTGGAATGGTAAAGTTCTTTACCTTTTTTTATTAAAACTCCTTATTATAAAAAACTTTTTGGTTTGACTATAAAAATGTGTTTGGGGATGATTTTTGTACAGAGGTCATTAGGTGTTGACCATTGTCAATTTGGACAATAAAAATGTGTACTTCATAGATTTCCTCAAGCAAGGAATGATCGATAAGGAGTTGAAACAAGTTGTGAACACGTATGTTATTCCAAATTATTTTGTTTTTAGTGTAGTTCAATTGGGAAGTTTTACAATAAAATTTCTTCTATTAAATTGTGTCTCTGGTTTTATGTCCATGATGTTATATGTGTCACCCTCTTGCTCATAAAGTGCCATTAAAGCTTACAATGGGCAAAGTAGTAAGCAAATAAGAAAATCACCACAATGGATAATCTTGGTGGTATGTTAGCTTATATGTATATATATTTAATTAGCATAAGATGTTTAATTATAGACATTTATTATTTTTGTTGATTTATCGTGACATAATTACTAATTGTGTTTAGGGAACTCATGTACAACCAACATACACGGAGTGCGGCTATTTTGTGATGCGCTTTATGAAGAAGATAGTTAAGGATGGTAGTTTGGACTTTGTAGCCAAGGTTAGTTATTTTTTTTAAGCTTTATTTTTTACATAATTTATTTTCAAATCTTTACTATAATAGACTTGGATAATTAGTCTATAGTGGGAGACTAAATTTTTTGTTATTTTATTTCAGTGGGATAAGGAAAATGGATTAACGTACACAAGAACAAATTGACGAAGTACGTGGTGAGTGGGTAACTTATGTGAGCAGGTACATGTAGAGCCTCGAGTTAACGGTAGATGTACATGGTTACACTTTTATTTTGGGATAAAGCTGTTTTGCACATGATTAGGTAGTGCACAACATCTTAATTTTATGAATAGTTTGGTATATTTTGTGGATGTAGTCAAATTCACAATTCAATGTACATAGTAGTAATTATATTGAAAAGTGAATTTGAAACTGTAAACGTATGGTATTATTGGGATGTATTTTGAAACATAGAATGCTTATATTTTGGCTTTAAATGAGAATTTAGAGCTTTTTTAGCTATATCATGGCATTAGCGGTCCTTGTTTGGTACTGACACAACATTGTAGGTACTTGTTTAGTCCTTGTTTGGTAATTCAATATACTAGTAATTATATATATGCATGTATTACAACGTTTTTAAGTTAGAAACGTTGTGAAATTATACTATCTACAACGTTTTCACGAATCCAATACCTTATGGAAAACAAATACACAACATTTTTTAGAAAAAAACGTTGTGTAATGAGTCAAACTACAACGTTTTTAAGTCAGAAACGTTGTGGAATCATACTATCTACAACGTTTTAACGCATCCAACACCTTATGGAAAACAAATACACAATGTTTTTTAGAAGAAAAAAACGTTGTGTAATGTGTCAAACTACAACATTTTTGACAAAATAAACGTTGTTTCTTGCTAACGTAGAGATCCAAAAATGGTGTATATATGCATCTATTACAACGTTTTTTAGTTAGAAACGTTGTGAAATCATACTATCTACAACGTTTTCACACATTCAACACCTTATGAAAAACAAATACATAACATTTTTTATGAAAAAAACGTTGTGTAATGTGTCAAACTACAACATTTTAGAAATGCTGTGTAAATGTGTCTAATAGATGACACATGCGACGCCCCCAAAATAGGTTCAATACCAACCCATTCTAAGTCGCCAAATACATGGTACAGAATTCAAATACAATCTTTTATAACATAAGGTCGTGCAAAATACAACCACGCAACTGTGAGTGTCAATACAGACATGTAGAAAATATAAACATTCAAACTAAGTTCTCATTACATTTATTATCACACTATTAAAAAAAATAGTGAGGACTTCTACAGCTCTAACTCGGACCATCACTCCATTCCCCGACTAGTACCCGCGATATTCTCATTTCCTGAAGAGAACAATAGGAAGAAAAGGGTGAGCTCAACTAGCCCAGTAAAGAATATTATGACTAAGATAATGAAAAACAAATTATCGTTAGCCTTCAATAAATCAGATAAAATATTATGGACAACAAGTTTTAGATCAATATTCGCAGCGAAAATAACAATTCATTAGAAGAGTTAAGTAGAGAATGATGTCTACTATCTTCTTTGATTTAAAAGTTCTTTATCAATATTTTATCCCTGTAACATCAATCAATAAACATCTCGAATCAAATATTCGTCTTTGCACTATGGGCCAAAGATTTATTTGTATCATCAGTTGGTCATGTTCATCTCAACACCTGTCCATCTTTGCACTACTGGCCAAAGATATTCATCAGGTAATCTTTGCAATACAGTCCAAAGATATTCATCACGTAATTATTCATCTTTGCACTATAGGCCAAAGATATTCAGTTATATCACCATTTAGAACTGAGGATGATGAAAATAATACGAATAACGGATCCAGTAAGATAAAGGACAAATATTAGAGAATTTATCTAGAGTTCAAGAATGAAGATCAAAACCTGGTTCCAATCAAAGATGATTTGGAAGAAAAAAATATTTTTTTACCGTGAATGGTACCCCATAAATAGTAACTCGTGAATAATAACTCGACATGAAAAGATAAAAATTTCACAAGAAAGTTCAGACCAATATTCCAGTGAAATGATATTAGATGAAGCGCAAAACTCAAGGAATTTCTGATCATTTCAGGAATTACAGAAGCAATACTTAACATAGTAAGTTTAGAGTTAGGAATCTGAAATGAAATAATATACGAAATTGCAATTGGATTTTCACCCGTCAGGCGGTAGTCCGCTCAGACAGATTATTTTCACAATTTAATAACAACTGAATACGAAGGGTTATTCATCAGGCATGCGGTAGTCCACGTAGACAGGTTATTTCCACAGAATAATAAATATTGGAATAACAACATGATTTCACTATGCATGCGGTAGCCCGCGTAGACAGGTTATCCCAACAGAATAATAAAGAATGGAATAAAAACCCTTACGAGTATTGAAAGAAAATAACTCTCTTCATGAATACGAAAGAAATAATACCCCTTACCTTAAAAATTTAGAGACCGCACTAGTGTAATAGTAGAATACTCTTCTTCTTTCTCTCTTATTCTCTCTATACTTTCTCTCTCTATAGCTTTAGTGAATTGGTGAGAAATAATGAAGAAATGAGCTTCTATTTATAGGCTCGGCAGAGTAAGGGTAAAATAGTCTTTTTGCCATAATTTATGACATCATCGCTTACATCATCGACTCTATGACATCATTGCTTACCTTATCGCTCCAATGACATCATTGTTTGCAATATAAGAGTTCAAATTCAATTTGCACTCTTCCACCTCATTTAACTTTTATACCATGAATTTACTATAATAATGTTACCATTCTAATTAGAAAAATCATACTATTATATAATCACATCATACTACTCTAATGTAATATTATAACAATATATTTGAATGAATTATTTTATCGAAAAAAATAAAATACCAACTTTTAACAAATGTCACATGTTAAAAATTCCTCCGTTTAAATTCACATTGAATAAATATTTTCTTATCATAAATATCAAAAATTAATTAATCACAAATATTATTACAGAACTACAATATTGACAACCAGGTCGTTCCCAAGAAAGAGGGGGCCTTCCGATAAGGATTTCTCCTTACTGGCGCGCAATTAACCAACCCCTTTCCTAGACAGAACTTCCTTAAACATTGCCAATAATGCTATCTAATAATATTATGCAAATAATATGAATTATTGATTTGATAATTTGAAATAATGTACAATGACAATTATTGAATCAATAATATAAAATAACAAAGTAGCACTTATTGATATAAAATATCAACATAGCAAATATTGAACCAATAAAATATTATGCAATTATTGAATCAATAATATAAAATATTAAACAGTAATTACTGTAACAATAATTGAGTAAGCGCCTTCCTACGTAAGAATCGATAATTTAAAATACTGTGCAATACCGTGTGCTACTGTGCAACACCACGTATTACTGTATTTTAACCACCGAGTATTTCAACAGTACTAACGGCAACAGTTTTGTCGTTATTTTTATAAAAAGGTTACTTCTGTCGCTTTCTATATCCGGCATTCATTCCGTTGTGGGGTCCACCAATAACTGCCCCGTCGTACGAATATTCTCCGACAAAAAGAATATTCCTCGACCAAACGAATATTCTCCGACATAACGAATATTTTATAACCACTTGCTTACTTTGTAAACTTTGCACATTTCACCCATAACTTATCACATTTATCAAATCAACACCTTACGATTTCAAAATAATATAAAAAGAAAATTAAATCTTATTTATAAAATTTGGGGTCTTACAACACAGCTAGCCACGACATTTCTAGGGGGCCAATTACAATGTTTTTTAAGCATTTATTTACTTTTTCCTATTCCATCAGAAGAAGAAATCCCACCCGGGAGGGTGGAAGAAAAAGAGAAAATAAAAGAGAGTCGAGAGAGAAAAATAAAGAGAAAAAGATTAAACAACTAGGGGTGTTGTTTGGGGTTCATTACATAGTTTTTGTAATGAGATAATTTGAGTGAGACTCAAATTAAGATATCTTTGTATTCTCTCAAATTATTCTAGTGAATTATTCGGAGTTTGTCCCGTGGTTTTTACCTCTTAGTTAGAGCTAGAGGGGTTTCCACGTAAAAATCTTGGTGTCTCATGCTTGGATATTTTTTGTCATTATTTCCTGTAGTGGTTATTATTTTGGTGGAACTGCGGATTTAATCTGTTTGGCATGTGTTGATAGTTTATCCATCTAATTTATCAAATACAACAGTATTTGGGAGGTGATAATTTTCCCAACAATTGGTATCAGAGGAAAGGTTATCTGCTCGGTTGTTTTTGATAAATTTTATGGAGGAATTAGTTGGAGCCATGATTAAATTGACCTCTTCACATTTTTCGATCTGGAAGCCCAGAATGGAGGATATCCTTTATTGCAAGGATTTGTATGATCCGTTGGAGCTCGAGGGAAAGAAGCCCGCGGCTAAATCTGAGGCTGATTGGAAAAAGATGAACATGAAGACTATTGGTCACATCCGGCAGTGGATTGATCAAAGTGTGTTCCACTACGTTTCGTAGAAGACGGATGCTCATACTCTTTGGACAACACTAGAGCCTATGTACGAGAAAAAGAATGCACAAAATAAAACTTTTGTCATTCGAAAATTTTTGAACCTGAAGTACAAAGACGGGAGCAGTTTGTCAGAGTATATGAGTGAGTTTCAAGGTTTGGTTAACCAGCTGTCCACCATGAAGTTAAATCTTGATGATGATATGCAGGCTTTTTTGCTTCTCAGTTCGTTGCCAAATAATTGGGAGACTTTGGTGGTGTCTCTAAGTAATTCAGCTCCGGAAGGAAAGCTGACCATACAGATGGTAAAGGACAGTCTCCATAATGAGGAGACAAGACGAAAGGAGCAAGGTGTGAATTTTGAGACACAAACACAAGTTTCGTCGCGCAGAGTAGAGGCAGAAACAGAGAGAAGAGCTCTCCTGAAGATGATAAATCCAGGAGAAGGTAGAGAGGAAAAGAGATAATTTGTTTTCACAGCCAAAAACTTGGTCATATATGGCGCGAGTGCAGATTCTTAAAGAAGGAACAATCTAAGGAAAAAGATGAGGATAAGGATTCGATTGTGTATCTATCAGACATTGATGTTACCATTGTTAGTGATGGTAAACTCAAGTGCCAAGTTAATGAATGTGTTATTGATTCGGGTGCTTCGTTCCATGCTACTTCGCGTGGTGAGATCTTCACATCCTACACTAGTGGTGATTTTGATTGTGTACGGATGGGAAATGGTAGTGCATCCAAGGTTATCGGCGTTGGAGATATTTATCTGAAGACTAACAATGGTGGCATGTTGATACTTAGAGAAGTTAGACATGTTATTGATATCTGCCTTAATTTGATGTCTACTGGTAAGCTTGATGAGAATGGTTATAACATTTTCTTTGGTGAAGGTCAGTGGAAGTTTACTAAAGGGTCTCTAGTGGTGACTAGAGGAAAAAAGGTTGGCGCTCTTTACACAATGCAGGCGCATATGAAAGGTGTTAAAGATGGGGGGGTTAAGCGAAAAGAGATGTTGTACTAAGCCATGCAAGATGGAAGAAAAGCCTTGCATGAGAACCACGAGACGAAAGCTCCTCACTTTAAATGGGTACCAAAAGTGAAGAAGGAAAGTGATAGCTCGCAACCAGGGTAAAAATCAGTTGTGTAAGAATTTAACACGCAAAAATCTATCAATTTTGAGTTAGTTACTCCCATCAAGATGAACCATGCCGATGAGATAAAATCGGGCTTGAAGAAAGTTAAAAATTCAAAAAATCTTGATTTGAGTCAAAGCTTTGTTGGAATTAACTCCAAGTGAGGAGTTATGGTTTGGTGTGCAAATTCAATCTTGGAATGTTATACAGAAGCAGACATAGCAGGTTATGAAGAGAAGAAGTTTACTTCAGGGTATTTATTTAATTTCACAAGGGGAACTGTGTTATGGCAGTCCTGATGAGTGGGTTTAGAACCTACGAATTGGTACTTATAGCTTGAGTTTTGGTGTTTTTAAGTATTTTATTATCATGTTACTCGGATTTATGTTACTGTGTGCAGGGAGCGAAATATTTGAAAAGTAGCATAAAAGAGTCATTTTCAGCATACATGGGCTCATGAGTGCAGCAGCTTGCAAAGAGAGTAAAGTAATATCAAGTGGGGCGGCTCCATAAAAAAGAAATTCAGTAGTTAATAGACCAAATGGGCGGACCCAATTTGGTAATTAAGGACCAAGGGATTACATCATATGTGGGCCAGAAATGAACAAGCATCTCACGGACTAAAAAGGCAAAGTCTAAGCAGATCACTTAATATCCTAGCAATCAGTATATTGTGGGACATTAACAAGCAAGTGGGATAGCAACTTAATGTGGGATAGCTTAGTATATTGCGGATATATTATATATGAGAGACTTAACCTTTAAAAAGGGGCCACGAAGTTAGTGAATTAGCAGCTACGAATAATGCAAGCACAACGGAATATATGGAGCAGCTTGAAAAGGAATATGGTGGGCTAGCCAGGCAACACACGAACCAGAAGCTATGCAACATTTGAAAATTAGCAAGAATGAAGGTTCTAGATAGTGCCCGACCCCGCTAGGTCGGGGATTTATCAAGGAAACCTCCTGCTGGGGCGAAGAGGCGCGGCTAGGGCTGTCAGCTTTCCTTTCCCGAGTTGGACTATGGTGCAATAAAAAGGCATAGTAAGGCTGGGAGTATATAATATATAAGTCACATAAAGAGCTAATCGGGGGGATACCTAGCCACCTTGAAGCTCTTGCATTGGATTGTGACTTGGACAGAGAAGTGAATCATCAAGTGAACGTGAAGAACACAGGATTGAAGCAGAGATTGGTGATACAATTCTAGATTTTATCATCTCTTTTTCTTTGTATCTTGTAATCATAATGTTTTCTATGATGAGGATTATGAGTTTTTATTCATTCCTTATGAACTAATTACTTATTTAAGCCTATGACGGATCTTGTTATGTAGTGGATGGTTAAATATTCTTAAATTCAGTTTATGGATGTTATTCCCAGATTATTTGCTATGTGTGTCCGTAATCTATATAATTGCCTGATCAACAATTATCTATTATCCTATATGAACTCGAAAGAGAACATATGGGATTAGAATTTGCCATAGTGACATATGTTTGTGATTTCTGTTGAGATGGAATTCATGATTCGTGTTTAGGATAGAGATATGCCTTTACTCCATATGTAATCTGATAAGAACTTGTTATTAAACTCTCTTTAATTGTAATTCACATAGAGATATAGTGAATTAGTTAATTAGGATGTCTTGCTTAATTCTATCATATGTGGATGCGAGTGAGTATGGATATTATGCATCGAGAGGTGGTTTTATCTGCTTTACTGTTCTTGATTAATAATCTGGGGTAATTGAAATAAACTAGGGAAAAGGATATTATCTGAAGTGAAATAATAAGTGAAGTTGTAGGCTTAATTCTCTCAAACTTGTGAAAATCTTGAGTTAGTGTTGAGATTGGTTTAAGTAGTGATTTAGTTTTTAATTGTTAGTTTGATAAAGCTGAGATATTATAAAATTGGTACTTGTTCGAGTAAATAGGAATTATTGTCTCTGAGGGATCGATATCTGATTTATCAATATATTACTTGTTGACCACGTACACTTGCGTGTTGCGCGTAGAAAATACACAACAAGTCCAAGTTACAGAAGTGTGCTGCTTTGTCTACAACTGAGTTGACAATGAAATATTATGGTTGAAACAAATTTTTAAGAGTTGGGTTTGACACAGGAATCGACTCCAAGTAACAGAGTTATGGTGAATTCCTCTTCTAATGGGTTCGCAGGGAGAGATTTTTGATCAACAAGTCCTCACCCATGTTGCCTTCACTTTTTTCTTAAGTTTGAACCTTTGATTTTTCCATGCCCCATCCCTTTGTATTTGGCCTCCCTTTTTTTCTCACTCATCCCCTCAAATTTTTGGCTATAAAAGGAGGCCAAATGGGAGGGAAAGAAACACACCAACACATACACCTATCCGAGAGGGTGAAAGGGATGGAAAATGTAAGAGATTCCATCAGAGGGAGAAATCCCACCTGGGAGGGTGGAAGAAAAAGAGAGAAAATAAAAGAGAGTCAAGAGAGAAAAATAAATAAAAAAAGATTAAACAACTAGGGGTGTTGTTTAGGGTTCATTACATAGTTTTTGTAGTGAGGTAATTTGAGTGAGACTCAAATTAAGATATCTTTGTATTCTCTCAGATTATTCTAGTGAAGTACTCGGAGTTTGTCATGTGGTTTTTACCTCTTAGTTGGAGAGGGTTTTCCACGTAAAAATATTGGTGTCTCGTGCTCGGATAGTTTTTTTTAATTATTTCCTGTAGTGGTTATTATTTTATTGGAACTACGGATTTAATTTGTTTTGCATGTGATGATAGTTTATCCATCTAATTTATCAAAGACAACAGTATTTGGGAGGTGATATTTTTCCCAACAACTGATATCAGAGCTAAGGTTATCTGCTCGGATGTTTTAGACAAATTTTATGGAGGAATCAATTGGAGCCATGATTAAATTGAGCTCTTCACATTTTTCGATTTGGAAGCCCGGAATAGAGGATATCCTTTATTGCAAGGATTTGTATGATCCGTTGGAGCTCGAGGGAAAGAAGCCTGTGGCTAAATCTAAGGCTGATTGGAAAAAGATGAACAGGAAGACTATTGGTCACATTCAACAGTGGATTGATAAAAGTGTGTTCTGCCATGTTTCGCAGGAGACGGATGCTCATACTCTATGAACAACACTAGAGTCTATGTACGAAAGGAAGAATGCACAAAATAAAACTTTTGTCATTCAAAAAATTGTGAACCTGAAGTACAAAGGCGGGAGCAGTGTGTCGGAGCATATGAGTGAGTTCCAAGGTTTGGTGAACCAGCTGTCCACCATGAAGTTGAATCTTGATTATGATATGCAGGCTCTTTTGTTTCTCAGTTCGTTGCCAAATAATTGGAAGACTTTGGTGGTGTCTCTAAGTAATTCAGCTCCGGAAGGAAAGCTGACCATGAAGATGGTCAAGGACAGTCTCCATAATAAAGAGACAAGACGAAAGGAGCAAGGTGTGAATTTTGAGACACAAACACAAGTTTTCGTCATGTAGAGTAGCGGTAGAAACAAAAAGAAGAGCTCTCCAGAAGATGACAAATTAATCCAGGAGAAGGTTGAGAGGAAAAGTGATAATTTGTTTTCACTGCCAGAGACCGGTTCATATAAGGCAAGAGTGCAGATTCATAAAGAAGGAACAGTCTAAGAAAAAAGTTGGAGATAAGGATTCGATTGCGTATCTATCCGACGTTGATGCAGCCATTGTTAGTGGTGCTAAACCTAAGTGCCAAGTTAATGAATGGGTTATTGATTCGGGTGCTTCGTTCCATGCTACTTTGCATGGTGAGATCCTCACATCCTACACTAGTGGTGATTTTGATTATGTACGGATGGGAAACGGTAGTGCATCTAAGGTTATCGGCATTGGAGATATTTATCTGATGACTAACAATGGTGCGATGTTGATACTTAGAGAAGTCAAACTTGTTCTGGATATCTGCCTTAATTTGATGTCTACTAGTAAGCTTGATGAGAATGGTTATAGCATTTCCTTTAGTGAAGGTCAATGGAAGCACATTAAAAGGTCTCTAGTGGTGACTAGAGGAAAGAAAGTAGGCACTCTTTACACAATGCAGGCGCATGTGAAAGGTGTTAAAGATGAGAGAGTTAAGCGAAAAAAGATGTGGTACAAAGCCATGCAAGATGGAAGAAAAGTCTTGCATGAGAACCACAAAACAAAAACTCTTCACTTTAAATAGGTACCAAAAGTGAAAAAGGAAGTGATAGCTAGCAGCCAGGGTACAAAGCGGTTGTGAAAGAATTTTACAAGTAAAAATCTGTCAAGTTTAAGTTAGATCCTCCCGTCAAGTTAAACCATGTCGATGAGATAAAATCGGCCATTAAGAAAATTAAAAATTCCAAAAAGCTTGAGTTGAGTCAAGGCTTTGTTGGGATTAACTCCAAGTGAGGAGTTATGGTTTGGTGTGCAAATTCAGTCTTGTAATGTTATACAGAATATGACATAGCAGGTTCTGTAGAGAAAAAGTCTACTTCAGGTTATTTGTTTACTTTTGTAGGGGGAGCTGTGTTATGGCAGTCCAAGTTGCAGAAGTGTGTCGCTTTGTCTACTAATGAGTTGACAATAAAGTATTATTGTTGAAACGAATTTTCAAGAGCAGGGTTTGACACAGGAATCGACTCCAAGTGATGGAGTCATGGTGAATACCTCCTCTAATGGGTTTGGAGGGGGAGATTGTTGGTTAACAAGTCCTCACCCATGTTCCTTCACTTTTTTTTAAGTCCAGACCTTTGATTTTTCCATGCCCTAGCCTTTTGTATTTGGCCTCCAATTTTTTCTCACTCCTCCCCTCAGTTTTTTGGCTATAAAAGGAGGTCAAATGGAAGGGAAACAAATACACCAACACATACACCAATCCGAGAGGTTAAGGGGGTGGAAAATATAAGAGATTCCATCAGAGGGAGAAATCCCACCTGGAAGAGTGGAATAAATTAAAAGAGAGAAAATAAAAGAGAGTCAAGAGAGAAAAATAGAGATAAAAAGATTAAACAACTAGGGGTATTGTTTGGGGTTCATTACATAGTTTTTGTAGTGAGGTAATTTGAGTGAGACTCAAATTAAGATAACTTTATATTCTATCAGATTATTCTAGTGAATTATTAGGAGTTTGTCCCGTGATTTTTACCTCTTAGTTGGATAGGGTTTTACACGTAAAAATCTTGGTGTCTCGTGTTTGGATTTTTTTTTTCTCATTATTTCCTGCAGTAGTTATTATTTTGGTAGAACTAAGGATTTAATAGTTTTGGAATGTGCTGATAGTTTATCCATCTAATTTATCAAATACAACAGTATTTGGGATGTGATAATTTTCCCAACAACTGGTATCAGAGCTAAGGTTATCTGCTCAGATGTTTTTGATAAATTTTATGGAGGAATCAGTTGGAGCCATGATTAAATTGACCTCTTCAAATTTTTTGATCTAGAAGCCTAGAATGGAGAATATCCTTTATTGGAAGGATTTGTATGATCCGTTAGAGCTCGAGGGAAAGAAGTCCGCGGCTAAATCTGAGGCTGATTAGAAAATGATGAACAGGAAGACTATTGGTAACATCCGGCAGTGGATTGATCAAAGTGTGTTCCACCATGTTTCGCAGGAAATGGATGCTCATACTCTATGGACAAAACTAGAGTCTATGTACGAGAAGAAGAATGCACAAAATAAAACTTTTGTCATTCAAAAATTGTGAACCTGAAGTACAAAGACTGGAGCAGTGTGTCAGAGCATATGAATGAGTTCCAAGATTTGGTGAACCAGCTGTCCACCAAGATGTTGAATCTTGATGATGAGATGCAGGATCTTTTGCTTCTCAATTCGTTGCCAAATAATTGGGAGAATTTAATGGTGTTTCTAAGTAATTCAGCTCCAGAAGGAAAGTTAACCATGCAGATGGTCAAAGACAGTCTCCATAATGAGGAGATAAGACAAAAGGAGCAAGGTGTCAATTTTATGGCACAAACACAAGTTTTCATCTCGCAGAGTAACGGCAGAAACAGAGAGAAGAGCTCTCCTAAAGATAACAAATCCAGGAGAAGGTTAAGAGGAAAAGAAATAAATTGTTTCCACTGTCAAAGACCTGGTCATATAAAGCGAGAGTGCAGATTCTTAAAGAATGAACAATCTAAGGAAAAAGATGAGGATAAGGATTCGATTGTGTATCTATCCGACGTTGATGTAGCCATTGTTAGTGATGGTAAACCCAAGTGCCAAGTTAATGAATGGGTTATTGATTCTAGTGCTTCGTTCCATGCTACTTTGCGTGGTGAGATCTTCACATCCTACACTAGTGGTTCGATAGAGTTTTTCGAGCCTGTTCGAGTTCGAGTATAAGTGTTCGAGGTTGGTTCAAGTTCGAGAATGTTCGGTTCGGTTCGGTTCGGTTCGTTTGCAGCTTTAGATCAGATATAAAAAGATTACAAAATAATATATATATATATATATATATATATATTAATTTATGCATACTTTTGTTGGTCAACAAGTCCTCACCCATGTTGTCTTCATTTTTTTCCTAAGTCCGGACCTTTGATTTTTCCATGCCCCAGCCCTTTGTATTTAGCCTCCCTTTTTTTCTCACTCCTCCTCTCAATTTTTTGGTTATAAAAGGAGGCCAAATGGAAGGGAAAGAAACACACCAACACATACACCAATTCGAAAGGGTGAAGGGGATGGAAAATGTATGGGATTCCATCAGAGGGAGAAATCCCACCTAAGAAGGTGAAAGAAAAAGAGAGCAAATAAAAGAGAGTCAAGAGAGAAAAAGATTAAACAACTAGGGGTGTTGTTTGGGGTTCATTACATAGTTTTTGTAGTGATGTAATTTGAGTGAGACTCAAATTAAGATATCTTTGTATTTTCTCAGATTATTTTAGTGAATTATTCGGAGTTAGTCCTGTGATTTTTACCTCTTAGTTGGAGAGAGTTTTCCATGTAAAAATCTTGGTGTCTCGTGCTTCGATATTTTTTTCTCATTATTTCTTGCAGTGGTTATTTTTTTGGTGGAACTGCAGATTTAATCTGTTTAGCATGTGCCGATAGTTTATCCATCTAATTTATCAAAGATAACAGTATTTGGGAGGTGATAATTTTCTCAACAACTTTTATATTCTTTGAATTGCAAAAATAAGGATAACTAAAAACCTTCGAGTTTAACTTTTGAATTCTATTTACAACCACATCATCCTGATGACAATCCAATAGATATAAGATATATGAATACAATAAGAACAAACAATCAAGCATGTGTTTGCCAACATCAAGCTTTTATTTGGGTACTTGTGAAGAATTCTTAAATTTCACAAAAAGTATTTTTATGTTGAAAACCCAAAAATTAAATAATAGGTGGATAACATTAAATTATTTAAACATATAAAAATTGAAAGTAGAAAATTGGAAGAAATTATTGATTTTTTAAAATTAAATTATGATATTTTTAAATTTAAATTGATGTTACTCATTTAAAATTTAGAAGTACGATAATTAGTAATAATTTGTAAAAATTTACAATATTACTAATTGTGTTGACGAAGATTTACATCATGTATGCAAAGAAATTTTAAATTTCAAAATATCCTCAATTATTTTTAGAAGTCAAATTAATCTTGAATTTTGAGATGAAGCAGGCAATATTTATTTTGAAAACTTGAATTGACCTTTTATAATTTGACGCCTTCTACGCCTTGTAATAATATCTTATTTCAATCAAACATTAAATTTGAAAAAAAAATTATATTTGACAATTCATTTCCAAGTCTTGATCTAATCAGCGCCAAATAAATTTTTATTTAATATTAATTCTATAAAATTAAAATGTGATTTTTGATTCCAAATTTAATTCCTAGAATTGAGTTAACAAACATATATAACATACTCTCGCTCTATCAGTAATAGTGTTAACAAAAGTTAACGAATGGTGTGCAAGTATATTACTACCTTCCACACACACACACATAGAGAGAGACACCGATTCAGGAACGGGCTGGCTAACAACTGATCCATTAACAGACCATTCCGTCGGAGATGCTCTCCATATATATATAGGGAACGATCAATGACACTACGTTTTTTACACAATTTTTTATATAATTTTTTGATTATTGGATGTGAACACTCTTAATGGCTAAGATTAAAATAGATTTTTAGTTTATACACTATAACCACCTATATGAATGCATATATTATCATAATATTGGTAATAACTAACCAAAACTTTAGTATAATTTTATACAAATGCTATGGAAGCAAGTATGTATATCTAAAGCAATTTTGGTTAGTTATCACCAATATTATGATAATATATGCATTCATATAGGTTGTTATAGTGTATAAATTAAAAATCACCTTTAATCTTAACCATTAAGAGTGTTCAAATCCAAGAATCAAAAAATTATGTAAAAAACGTAGTGTCATTGATCCGCCGCCATATATATATATATATACAAGTCCATTCAAGAGCAATATGCTTAAAAAGCAATATCCCCTTAAAGAGCAATACTACTTAAAGGCTTCCGTGTTTTTCTTTTTTAACCTTCTCTCTCCTCACTCGGTTTTGTTAGACAAGAGCAATACCCACTTCAGACTTCCTCTCCAAATTTCCAATCAAACGAAGCCCAAGAAAGAAACCAAATCTTAACAAGACTTTCTCTAAATCAGAATCTAACGAAGAACTATAATCTTTATAAAACAGACCTTTAATTGTCCAGGTCTCAAAGTGGAGAGAAAATCGTGCCCTAGAATCGGAACCTTCACAAATCGAAAGTCAAAATCTTCACAATTCGGTAAGTCTTCACAAACCGTCTCTTCTCCTCCTATATTCTTCCTTTATTTGTATGAATGAAATTAAAACAAAGCACAATACTATTAGAACGCGATACTACTTCTCCCCCCTCAATTTAGGAGATGAATGAGGTTGCTTTTTGGTTCAAGGTTTTGCTTGATTCGAGTCACATTCCATTTGGGTGATTGTATGTGGTTGAATAAATCATGTTTTGAAATTAGGACCTAAGATATTACTGTAAATATGGGGGGTGCAGGGGCGGGGGTTTGGAAAGGCATGAGCTTTGTCTCCTTTAGAGTATTTTATTGCTTACACTTGGAAAAGTCCTTTTTAGATACAAAGGGTCAACAGGCTGTAACCAAAATTGAAAGGAGGTATATTTGATAAACAACACTTGATTGTTAGTGGTCATTGTAGCTTTATTACTAAAGTGCCTTGGAATTTTAAGGTATTTTTATTTTATGGTATTTTAATTTTGTTCATAAAAATATATTTTAACCCTTTTACAGTAGAGAAACATAAAAATGTTATACCGATAGTACTTGGTACTTGACACAACATATATAGTAAAATTCACACATAAAATATAGCATCATCATATAGGAAACCTAAAATGGGAAAAGGAAATGAGAATTAACAAAAATCAAACCACTGTTCATTGTAAGATTTAGACAAATTTCTCATTAAGGTTTATAATTTCATTGTAAGATTTCGGATATAAATATGAGGTTGTTTTGAATTGAGTAGTCCACTATTTAACTTGCTATGTGAAAGCCCCTATCTATCTTTTTTCTGTTCATTTTGCTTGATAGGCAATATTTGCTCATAACTCATGATTCATTGTGATGTATATTTCAAGTGTATATCCTTTTTCTGTTCATTTAATTTATTTTGATTATATTGCATGCACCACATCCCCAACACCGGAAAAAGTCAACTTAAATGGCCGCAGTTAATCACTGCCATTGTCATCGCCCAGCTATGTTGATAACTACTAGGACTGATTTGAATCATGGTCGTCAATTCTATGGATGTCTGATGAGTGGGTTAAAAACCTACACATTTGTTATTTTTAGGCTTAATATATAGATAGTTCTCAAGCATTGCATGTTACTTTTGATGGTTTAGATGGGAAAAGGGCTGATAAGATAAGCATTTTGGGGAATCTGCTATACCGGCGCGGGGCGCACCACAAATGTACTAGACACAGCGCAGGGTGCGCCAGACAAAGATGGGCATGCTGCAAGAGGAGCGTGGGTCGTGCCAATTTACAAAGGGACCAGGCGCGGAGCGCGCCGGTCTGACGGATTTAATGTAGATGTTGTTCCTTTAAACGCAGAAGTTGATTCAACTAAGGATTCTTACTTACCTTATGTAATAGGGTTTTGCTAGGACTATAAAGACTAGTTATTTACTTAGTTTTAGACATCTTTTGACTTACAATCAATTGGGGGCTACTCTTGGAGCTTTTGGATATTGAATTAGAGACTTTACGAGACGGATTTTGGAGGGAAAGATTGAAGATCATCGATAGAGTTTTTCCTTCTTCCTCTTAATTTAATTTATGTACTCTAGATGTTTATCAATTATTATCTTCTAGTTTTTATTTTGATGATGAACTAAACTCTTAATTAGGAGTACAACGGAACCTTTTACAAAGCTTTAATTCAATTGCCATTATTTTCAAATTGATAATTCTTGTGAATTGATTATTATATTATGTGCTTAATTAAATAATTTTTTTGACCAACAGATAATCTCATATCTTTGATTGAATTGAAAAAGGAAATTTTAGGTTAGAACTGAATATAATAACGTATGAATTTGTTGATTCTTGTTAAGGATAACATAACAGTATATAAGACGAAAGTACTTGTATGCCATGTGCAACTGTGATAGGAGTTTGAACTTAATAAATCTGTTTTAAGTATTTTGTACAAAAGTAATAAAATAACTAAAATATATATTTTTACTAATCATCAAAAGGTGTTAGTAAATCGCGAGGTAACCCTAGTTGTCAATTTCTTGGAATAAATCAAGTGGGAATAAGGTAAGGGAATTATTGCAAAGTAATTAGTGAAATTATATTCCTATGCTTTAATCATCTGGTAATCAATACTTGTCAGTTTAATTAGTTCTTAATCACTTTAATTTAGTTAATTCTCACAAATCAATTGGAGTGACAGTTTATGTAGGATAAATTAGTAGAAATTGGATAATTAGAATAATTGTTATTGACTGTTCCCTGTGGGTTCGACACTCTTTTTACTACTTTATTACTTGATTGACCATGTGCACTTGCGCGTATTTGTCATTATATAAATCAGACAACAAGTTTTTGGCGCCGTTGTCGGGGAACGGTTCTAATAATTATTTTATTACTAGTTTTTATTAGTTTAGTTTATTTAAACAGATTTTTATTATTATTTGTTATTTGCTTTTACAGGCTTACTTATGTTCAGGTCTGTCCAAGCAGTGATCCGAGATTTTTGTTTGCACTGAGTGAAATCAGTGATTTATGCAAACACGATCCAAGGGTCTTGATTTAATTCCTTACGATAGTGAAATTAAACGTACATTTAGAAGGAGACTAAACTTCAATCTAGTTACAATGGAAAACCAAGAAGTCACGACTGAGGTAGAATATAAACCGCTTCGGGAGTATGGCATGCCAAAGGTTAGGACATTCAATGTAGTATAGCACGACCTGTAATTACAGCTAACAGTTTTGAGATCAAATCAGACACAATTCATATGATCCAGAACTCAGTGCAGTTTGGGGGAGCACCGACTGACCACCCCAATGATCACCTTATTAGCTTCTTGGAAATTTTTGATACATTCAGATTTCATGGAATGAATGAGGTTGCAGTAAGGCTAAGGCTATTTCCATTCATATTGAGAGATAAAGCTGGCTACATTCATTGCCACCGGGGTCAATCACAACATGTGATGATTTGGCGCAAAAGTTTCTTGCCAAATTCTTCCCGCCAGCAAAGTAGGCCAAGATGCGGAATGATGTTCTCTCATTAAGACAATTTGATTCAGAATCATTATATGAGGCTTAGGAGAGGTACAAGGATTTGCTTCGAAAATGTCCACATCATGGATTACCGTTATGGCTTCAGGTGTATACCTTCTATAATAGTCTTGACAGTCAGTTAAGGACCAACATCAATGCCACTGCAGCTGGAGCTTTGAATGCCAAAAGTTGTGAGAAGGGCTATGATCTGTTAGAAACCATGGCGGCCAAAAACTACCAATGGCCAACGATCAGGATGTCTCAACCGAAGGTGGCAGGGGTATTTGAATTGGACGCCATAACAGCACTATCAGCATAGATATCAACTCAAATTGCTGCTTTGACCAAGAAAATATGTAACACCCTCTTTTCGAAATAGAAAGAGAGGTTACTCAAAACACAACAAAACAGAATAAAAGCTCTAGGCCACGAAAAAATAGTATTTATAACCAATAAATACCAAAAGGGAAAACCAGAATAAATACCAACCTGGCCCAAACCATAATCTGAAATATTTATTACAACTTCAAACAAACTAATGTATCACAACCTAAACAGAATATATCTAAATCATTAGATAGAAGAGAGCTCTCATCACATTTGCCCTTGATCCCCCTGATTACCTGCCGGAAGAAAAACACAGTATAAGCCAAATACCCATTACGGATATAGAATACAAAATAGAGAACTGAAATAACTAACTCAATTAATGAACTGAACTGAACCGAAACGAACAAAACTAACACAAAAAAATAATAGGTCTGAATCAAATGGTTGGGTGTTATTTCATACCGAGCTCAAAAGTATACCTCGCCATATCGACAAAGTCAAATAATACCACACAGGAAATCACACATCGGACTGCGCAATCCAGATGCATGTAAAATCAGAAGGCGTGTTTGGCATAAACATCGCCAATCCGCAGAACAGAACAGAACAGAACATAAAACTAGGGTCGACCCATACGCCTCCCACAACAAAACACCAAATGGCAAACTTCCACCGGAGCACAAAACGGAGACGTCGTGGACTAATCACACCGCTACGGAAGGTGTCATGCCTCAATGCCAAGAGGACATGCCTGTGGTACCCCCACAGGTGGTTATAGCTCAGGTATACCCTACGGTATATTCTAACAAAAATACTATGTCACAACATATGTGACGCAATATCAATACAAAGGGTTCTACCGTGTACATGTTAAATCGAACGAATCATCAACACAAGTCTCCAAAATATAGTAACATGTACTTTTCTACAAATATTAAAATAAATACTAAAAATGATGTACTAAATCAAAGAGTACAAACCCGAGATCTACAGAGCAATATTAAAATGAAACTCTCACATGAATTTCAGAACAAACAATCATGCGAAACAATAACTAACTTCTAAACGAAAAACAAAACGAAAAAATCACAAATAAAAGAATTATCGCTGAAGGAATACGGAATTCGTACCTGGATTAAGCAATGTAATACCCAAATTTATATTTCAACTTTAAATCGTTTAAACTCCCTCTGTTCGAACTAATTAAACAAAATAATAATAAATATAAGTACGTTGGCAAAACTAATTTTTTTCCATCTTTAAACCTTTAATTAAACTCATTAATTATTATTATTATTATTATTAAATAAAATATACTAACATATACATGAATTAGGCTGATATACCCACCACTGTCTTCCGTTCCAAACAAAATTAATTTATAAATATATATATATATATATATAATAACCTCCGTTCTAAACAAACTTTTTAAATTCTTAATATATATATATATATATATATATAATATATACCCATGTTCAGTACTCCCTCCCTGTTATCGAAATTTATTATACATATTGAATCCACGCAGCCTTAAACAAAAAAAAGTTTGGAGGAAGTACTTATATATATAGTATATATATATAGTATAGCAGGCAATGATTTTGTTATATATATATATATGTCAAGTAGGCTTGCTGCTGATTACAGTACATAGTATATATACATACTTGATTCAAAATCATAACTTAAAACTATATATGTGTTGTGATACAAAACCATTACGAAAGTAATGTTAATTACTAACAATTTACCTGATGAGCAAAACTGTGATTCTTTTCTTTTTCTTTTTCCAGCCGCCACAATACCTCATCTCCTTCTCTTAGTTCGTATCAAATATAATGAAAGCAATTAATTAGGTTTAGTTATTTATTTATTAATATGTTTTTAGTAATTCTCCTAATCATAATAGGATTAATATTACCCACATATAAATTAAACCCAATTACTTAAAAGCCCAATTAAGGTAGTCCACATACTTAAATACAATTTGACCCAAACACAAGAAAAGTCCAATTTAAATATTTAAACAAAATCTTTAAAAAGCCATTTATTTATTTATTTATTTTTCGGGTATTATATCGTCTACCTCTTAAAAAGGATTCCGTCCCCGGAATCAAAAGAAAAAAACGAACCTAATTATCAAATAAAATAGAAGCATCGCGACTTGCCAACTAAAAGAGATCAACGAGTATAAGCAAAACAGATTAAAGACAGATTCGAATATAGCTGAAAAGAAAATCAAACTGAACAAAACCTAACACAGAAGTCTACCCATAACTCACAGGTCAAACCTAAATAGGTTTTCAACAAGAAAAAACCTAAGCTTTGATACCAACTCTGTAACACCCCCTTTCCGAAATAGAAAGAGAGGTTACTCAAAACATAATAAAACAGAACAAAAGCTCTAAGCCACGAAAGAATAGTATTTATAACCAATAAATACTAAAAGGGAAAACCAGAATAAATGCCAACCTGGCCCAAACCATAATCTGAAATATTTATTACAACTTCAAACAAACTAATGTATCACAACCTAAACAAAATATATCTAAATCATTAGATAGAAGAGAGCTCTCATCACACTTGCCCTTGATCCCCCTGATTACCTGCCGGAAGAAAAACACAGCATAAGTCAAATGCCCAGTATGGATATAGAATACAAAATAGAGAACTGAAATAACTAACTCAATTAATGAATTGAACTGAACCGAAATGAACAAAACTAACACAATAAAATAATAGGTCTGAATCAAACGGTTGGGTTTTATTTCATACCGAGCTCAAAAGTATACCTCGCCACATAGCAAGTCAAATAATACCACACAGGCATGCAAAATCGAAAGGCGTGTTTGGCACAAACATCGCCAATCCACAGAACAGAACAGAACATAACAGAAAACTAGGGTCGACCGATACGCCTCCCACAACAAAACACCAAATGGCCAACTCTCATCGGAGCACAAAACGGAGAAGTCGTGGACTAATCACAACGCCACGGAAGGTGTCATGCCTCGGTGCCAAGAGGACATGCATGTGGTACCCCCACAGATGGTTATAGCTCAGGTATACCGTACGGTATATTCTAACAAAAATACTATGTCACAACACATGGGACACAATATCAACACAAAGGGTTCTAACGTGTACATGTTAAATAGAACGAATCATCAACACAAGTCTCCAAAATATAGTAACAAGTACTTTTCTACAAATATTGAAATAAATACTAAAAATGATGTACTAAATCAAAGAGTACAAACCCGAGTTCTACGGAGCAATATTAAAATGAAACTATCACATGAATTTCAGAACGAACAATCATGCGAAACAATAACTAACTTCTAAACGAAAAAGAAAACGAACAAATCAAAAATAAAAGAATTATCGCTGAAGGAATACGGAATCCGTACCTGGATTAAGCAATGTAATACCCAAATTTATATTTCAACTTCGACTTGTTTAAAGTCCCTCTGTTCGAACTAATTTAACAAAATAATAATAAATATAAGTACGTTGGCAAAACTAATTTTTGTCCATCTTTAAACCTTTAATTAAACTTATTAATTATTATTATTATTATTATTATTATTATTATTATTATTATTATTATTATTATTATTAAATAATATATACTAACATATACACGAATTAAGCTGATATAACCACCACTGTCTTCCGTTCCAAACAAAATTGATTTATAAATATATATATATATATATATATATATATATATATATGTATATATATATATAATAACCTCCGTTCCAAACAAACTTTTCAAATTCTTAATAAATAATATATATATATATATATATATAATATACCCATGTTCAGTACTCCCTCCATGTTATCGAAATTTATTATATATATATATATATATATATATTGAATCCACGCAGCCTTAAATAAAAAAAGTTTGGTGGAAGTACTTATATATATATATATGTCAAGTAAGCTTGCTGCTGATTACAGTACATAGTATATATACATACTTGATTCCAAATCATAACTTAAAACCATATATGTGCTGTGATACAAAACCATTACAAAAGTAATGTTAATTACTAACAATTTACCTGATGAGCAAAACTGTGATTCTTTTCTTCTTCTTTTTCCAGCCGCCACAATACCTCATCTCCTTCTCTTAGTTCGTATCAAATATAATGAAAGCAATTAATTAGGTTTAGTTATTTATTTATTAATATATTTTTATTAATTCTCCTAATCATAATAGGATTAATATTACCCATATATAAATTAAACCCAATTACTTAAAAGTCCAATTAAGGTAGTCCACATACTTAAATACAATTTGACCCAAACAGAAGAAAAATCCAATTAAAATATTTAAACAAAATCTTTAAAAAGCCTTTTATTTTTTTTTATTTTTTTTCGGGTATTACAAAATTGATGCTTTGGGTGTACAGAATGTTCAGAAAGTAGAAGTGGTATGCGATTTATGTGCAGGGACCCATCCATCGGAACAATGTTCCATCAACACCGAATCAGTACAGTTCATGGGAAAGTCTAGTAGGCAGCAGTATGGGGCAAATTCGAACAGTAATAATCCGGGTTGGAGAAATCACTCAAACTTCTTGTGGAGTAATAATCAGAATCAGCAACAAGCTCAACCACAAGCTCCACGACAAGCAGCACCACCGGGATATTAGGCAAGACAACAGTAACAACCTCCACAACAAGAAAGGAAACCAGAACTTGAGGAGTTACTAATAAAATACATCAAGGATAACGGGACATGGAAATATACTTATGAGATAACTCTGTGGAATATTGAAAATCAGATTGGGCAGTTGGCTACAGCTATGAACACTCGTCCTCAAGGATCATTGCCGAGCTACACAGAAATGAACCCAAGGGATGGAAAAGAGCACTGTAAGGCAATTACTTTGAAGAATAGGAAAGACTTGGAGGATTCTTCTAAATATATTTCAACTAAGCGTTTACTTAATGAAGAGAGCAATGGGGAGTAATCAGTGCAAGAGAAGGTGGAATCGGGTAAAGCAGCAGAGAAGGGTAAATCAGATAAGACAACAGAGATAAATAAGCCCAACTCATTTATGCCACCGGTTCAATACCCAGGTAGACTCCGCAAGGCTAAGGAGGCCAAACAATTTTCAAAGTTTCAGGAGATATTCAACAAGTTGCACATTAATATCCCCTTTGCAGAAGCTATAGAACAAATGCCAAGTTACGTAAAGTTCATGAAAGAATTCTTTTCGAGAAAAAGGAAGTTGGAAGATTTTGATACTGTTGCACTTACAGAGGAGTTTAGTGCAATTCTGCATAAAAAGTTACCACCAAAGCCCAAAGTCCCAGGTAACTTCACCATACCTTGCACAATTAGGGATAAGTTTTTTGAAAAAGCACTGTGCGATTTGGGGGCTAGTATCAATTTGATGCCGCTATCCATCTACTCTAAGTTAGGTCTACCGGAAGTAAAGCCCACCAATGTAACTCTTCAGCTAGCAGATCGATCACTAACTTACCCACGAGGGATAGTGGAGGATATATTGGTAAAAGTTAACAAGTTTATCTTCCCAACTGATTTCATTGTGCTCGACTTTAAGGAAAATAAGGAAATTCCACTTATACTTGGTTGTCCATTCTTAGCCACGGGGAGGACTTTGATTGATGTACAAAAAGAGGAACTCACGATGAGGGTACAAGATTAAGATGTGACCTTCAATATGTTCAAGGCAATGCATTTTCTGAAAGAAGCTGAAGATTATTTTAGAATTGACTGGGTGGAATCAGCAGTGAATGAATTTTTTGAGATTAATGTATATGGCGATCCACTTGAGACATCGTTGGTTAGTTCACATGCAGCAGATTTCCCATCTTCGTTGGAGTACTTGAATATGTTGAATGCATCTCCGTCATTAGTGCCATATGGAAAGCAATTCGAAGCATTGGATAGACCTGAGAACCCGAAACCTAAAGCGAAGACATCTATTGAAGAACCACCGACATTGGAGTTGAAACAATTGCCGAGTCATCTCAGGTATACATATTTAGGGGATTCTTCTACACTACCAGTAATCATCTTAGCGTCACTTAGTGAGTCATAAGAGGAGAAGCTATTGAGAGTGTTGCGGGAGTTCAAAACTATAATTAGTTGGTCGATCGCTGATATTAAGGGAATCAATCCCTCATTTTGTATGAACAAAATCTTGTTAGAAGATGACGCCCGACTGGTAGTAGAACAACAGAGAAGATTGAATCCAATAATGAAAGAGGTGGTGAAGAAAGAAATCATTAAATGGCTCGATGCCGGAATCATCTACCCCATATCCGATAGCTCTTGGGTTAGTCCTGTTCAATGTGTATTGAAGAAAGAAGGGATGACAGTTGTGGAAAACGAGAATAATGAGTTAATTCTGACACGAACTGGATGGTGGGCGTATATGGATTACCAAAAATTAAACAAAGCAACTCGCAAAGACCACTTCCCTTTGCCATTTATTGATCAAATGCTTGATAGACTAGCCGGGCCTTAATTCTACTGCTTCTTGGATGGGTATTCAGGCTAAAATCATATTGTCATAGCACCCGAAGATCAGGAAAAGACTACCTTCACGTATCTGTATGGTACATTTGCTTTTCGATGTATGTCTTTCGAATTATGTAATGCACCAGCTACGTTTTAACACTACATAATGGAAATATTTTTAGATATAGTGGAGCAAAACGTAAATGTATTCATGGATGATTTTTTAGTATTTGGGGACAGATTTGATCTTTACTTGGCAAATCTGACGTTAGTGCTTTAGCGGTGTGTGGAAACTAATTTGATTCTGAACTGGGAAAAATGTCACTTCATGGTACGAGAAGGGATCATATTAGGCCATCGAGTTTCAGCAGAGAGCTTAGAGGTTGATCGAGCGAAAATTGAGACAATTGAGCATTTACCTCCTCCAACATCTGTAAAAGGATCCGCAATTTCTTGGGCTATGCAGGGTTCTACCGACTGATTCATTAAGGATTTCTGCAAGATCACTAAACCATTGTGTGCTTTACTTAAGAAAGATGTGTCGTAAAAATTTAATTATGATTGTCTTAAGGCCTTTGAGTTGTTGAAAAAGAAGCTTGTCACCGCACCGGTCATCGTTGCACCAGATTGGACTCTTCCCTTTGAACTAATATGCGACGCTAGCGACTACGCAATGGGAGCTATGTTGGGTCAAAGAAAGGATAAAGTGTTCCATGCAATTTATTATGTAAGCAAAACGTTAAATGATGCACAGGTGAACTACACAACAACAGAAAATGAGCTCCTCGTCGTGGTGTTCTAGTTTGATAAGTTTTGAGCCTATTTGATTGGTATAAAGGTGGTGGTATTCACAGATCACTCGACAATAAAATATCTGATCTCAAAGAAAGATGCCAAACCAAGACTCATTCGTTGGGTCTTACTGCTTCAAGAATTTGATCTAGAGATTCGGGATAGAAAAGGGACAGAGAATCAAGTAGCCGATCACTTGTCAAGGTTGGAAAATGAACAACAATAAGGAGCTAATAAAACCATGATCAACGAATCTTTTTCGAATGAACAACTATTCTCTGTGGCAATGGAAACCCCTTGGTACACAAATTATGTGAATTACATCATAAGCGAGATTGTGCCATATGACTTTAGTTTTCAACAAAAGAAGAGGTTCTTGTTTGAGGTTAAGCAGTACATGTGGGATGAGCCCTTCTTTTTCAAATGTGTGCAATTCAGATGATACAGAGATGTGTGGCTGAAACATAAATTGACAAAATTTTACAACACTGCCACTCGTCTTTGTATGGGGGACACTATGGAGGTGATCGGACAGCTGCAAAGATACTCCAATATGTCTTTTTTTGGCCAACGTTATTCAAAGATTCGCATGTATTTGTCAAAAGATGCGACAGGTGCCAACGAGTAGAGAACATAATGAGTCGCCATGAGATTCCACTAAATACAATGCTGGAAGTGGAATTAGTTGATGTATGGGGCATCGACTTCATGGGACAGTTTTCGTCATCCGTTAATAACAAATATATTATGGTGGCAGTGGATTACGTCTCCAAGTGGGTTAATGCAGTTGCTTTACCTACCAATGATGCCAAGGTGGTTCTGAACTTCCTTCGAAAAAACATCTTTACAAGATTTGGGACTCCGAGAGCCATCATCAGTGATGAAGGTACACATTTTTGCAACAAATCTTTTACTGCTCTTTTAACTAAATATGGAGTTAGACATAAGGTTGCCATACCCTCAAACAAATGGGCAAGCAGAAGTATCTAATCGGGAAGTGAAACAAATTTTGGAGAAGATTGTTAACCCAACACGGAAAGATTGGGCGAGCAAGCTCGATGAAGCATTATGGGCATATCGCACGGCTTACAAAACTCCAATCGGCATGTCCCCGTATCGACTAGTGTTCGAAAAAGCTTGTCACTTACCCGTTGAACTAGAACATAAGGCGTATTGGGCAATCAAAAAGCTAAATTTGGATCTCAAAACAGCTGGTGAAAAGCGACTTTTACAACTAAATGAACTAGACGAGTTTCGTGTGTAAGCTTATGAGAATGCAAAACTTTACAATGAAAAGACCAAGAGATGGCATGACAAACGAATTGTCCAACGATCCTTTGAGCAAGGTCAATCGGTGCTACTCTTTAATTCTCGGCTCAAACTTTTCCCGAGCAAATTAAAATCAAGATGGTCTGGGCCATTCATGATCACAAAGGTTTTTCCATATGGAGCAATTGAGGTACATGATCCAAGAAGTGAACAATCATTCAAAGTAAATGGGCAGAGACTGAAAAATTATTTGGGAGGAGAAATAGACTGACAAAACACCTTAATCACTCTCGAAGAACAAAATTGAGTCAAGAGCAAGAAAGTCGGGCTGACGACTCTAAGCCAAGCGCTCATTAGGAGGCAACCTAATTGCTAGCTTTTCTTTAATTTGTATTTTATTTCAATTCAGTGAACTCCAGATTTTCTTTTAGTAGATTTTATAAATTTTGGATTCATGAGAGTCAGAGCGGCGCGGGGCGCGCCTGATAAAGCGCGGGGCGCGTTACACTAACAGAGACTCTGCAGCTTAAGCACGAGGTAAGTCGACAAAGCATATGACCGGGCGCGAGGCGCGCCGGTCGGCCAAATCAAAAGCTAAATAAGGGCTTCTGCCCCTTTGTCTTACACCTGTCCAAAGGAAACACTAATTCTCCTTCAAACCAATTTTCCTCACTCCCGATAGAACTCCTAAACATCCTACTCCTATTCCATCTCTCCCATTAAAACTCGAATTCATAAGTCCCCACATCCTATCCATCTCTAATACAACACCACCATCCAAATCTAACCCTACTCCAATTTTCTACCACCAACTCAATCCTGCCCCCGATCGGTAATCAACCAAATTCCTTCTTCAAGTGAGACGACGCCCAAATCTATCATTGAAACGAGGAGGTTCTTCATGAATCTGTGCGTCTATTCATCTTCAAAGGTAACAAGGTTAATTTGGTTGTAAATGTACTTTATAATATTTGATATGCTGTCATAATTTCTATTGAATTATATTGCTATATTATTGGGAACCCTTGGGTTATTGATGGCCCAAGGTTGATATTGCATTGTTCTATATTTGGGATAAACTTGAGTGATACAAAGGAAAGTAAGGTTAGGGGGGAAACAAGGAAGCCCACCAACTGTTTGATAATATTCCTAAATCCAAGTGAGCTCTTGTTTGTACTCCCAGCATCATGGCTTCCAAAAGGCCACGGGCTTCTACCTTTAGTGCTTGCCCATATTTTGATACCACTAAATTTGTTAGCGAAGCAGCTGAGGCGAGATTCAAAAATATAATTGACAAAAAGACATTGGTCTTGGATCGGGGGCTCAAGACCGATGCCAACTTGGACTGAGATAGGACGCTCATGATTGTGGAGCGAAATTGGTTTTAATTGGTAGAGCAACCTAAGCCTTCCATGATCGACATCATCAAGGAGGTTTATGCCAAAGCAATCGAGTTTGTTGATCATGTGGTGATGGTTTGTGGTAAGCCTGTGTCATTTAGAGCATCCACCCTTAATAATCACTTTGTGTTAGACACACCGAGGAATGGCCGGTACGAGGACCGTCTACCCGACTTAGATGAGATGACAGCACGGCTTTGTAAGCCAGGAACACAATGGGTCACCAAAGTAGACATAAATGAAAAGATCAGTTTCCCCTATTTCGCTCTTAGTTAATATGGGAAGGCGTGGTACGCATTCATATGCGCTCGACTTATGCCAACACGTCATCAAAACGATGTCACTAAGAAATGTGCACGACTTCTCTACGACAACGTACACCATCGATTAGGTTTACATAATGAGGTCGAGATATTGAAGGTCGATGTGGGGTTATGTATTCAGCAATCCATTGAGCGGTTGTTAAGAGGGGGAACTACTGGCGGATTATTGCATGGATTTTGATCACCGAATTGTACCTCCAAGCTGGGGTACAGTGGGATATTTCAAAAAAATTGCAGCAACCCACGGCCATCATTGATCATGCAACAATTGACAAATACAAAACTTGGGATGGTGCGGTATCACATCCTGGAGGTGAAGGGTACATTATGAGGCGTCCACCAACTCCACCTGTTACAGATGAACCAATGGGCGAAGGGGCTGAGGCCGAGCCTTCTACAAGGTTTCAGAGACATATGCAAAGATAAAATTTAAGGCTAGCCTAGTGCCATGCTACAATGCATGAATATAATATTGGCGCCTTCACTACACTGGAGGATGCTTTTTGTGAATCACTCCCAACACTGATCCAGTCTAGATGCCCATTCCTCCTATCCTTCATGCTTATCCCCCGTCAGACGATGAAGACAATCATGACTCAGGGAAGTCCTCTGTCCTAATTTTTCCTATTTTGACGTAATGAGGATATTACATACTTTTAAGTTTGGGGGGGGGGGGGAATTTGTTTTCATTTTTAGGTTGCATTATAGGTTTCATTCGTAGTATATAGTTGTCATTTGCATTCTATAAAAAAAATTCATTTATGCATATAGGCTTCATGTGTTTTGCATTATAGTTGAGTATTGGGCTGTGGAATCTTAATAATTGCATGTGAAGATATTGATTGCCTCTAAATTATGGAAAATTGCAAGTTGTATGTGATTAAACTCGAACGTAGGATCTAAGTGATATTATTCTTGACCTGTTCATATGAAAGCACACATTTGACTTCTATTTTGGATTAGGGGAATGATGCGTGAAAATACATGGATATCTACTGTCTCATTAGTTGTTGCTAAATAGAGTTTGATGGTTAAGTTTGGGGGTGTCCAGAGAAAAAAAATAGAATATGAGTAATGAATAAAAGATGGCTTAGTTTGACTCTGTGGCCTCTGTTACTACGACAAGTAAGCCCTATGGGATGTCTATACACCTAGCGCCCTAAAGCCTTCGGGTTTGGGAGTCATTGGTCGAAAGTCCGTTACATTGCGTAGCATTGAAACGCCTAATGGATTTGAACATTGCACATGTCAGACAAGGAATAAATTGTGGGACGGAGCATAAAATGCACCCACTAAGCATGGGCTAATTGTGTAATGTATGATCTATTTTGCCTTATTAATCTGGGAAACCAAATCTTGCTTGAATTCTTTATTTAGCTATGATAAATGTGAATGGTAGGTTATTCATGTGTTGAACGCATTAGGACTCAAAAATCCATTGGTATGATAATGAGTACACACATTGAAAATGTCTTGAATAGTGTTGTCTTAGTGAGAATATGAGATTTTAGTTGCATATAATTCAAAGTTGACCATGATTTATGTTTGTGATCTCTGAGGCGTGAAAGTTGATGTTTCCATGGTTCTTGCTTGGGATTTGTTTAGGTTGCATGCATAGTAGTCTTGTTTCTTTTGTATTAGGCATTCAGGTTTTAGTTTGCTTGAGGACAAGAAAGTGCTTAAGTTTGAGGGTATTTGATGAGTGGGTTAAAATCCTACTCATTTGGTATTTTTAGGCTTAGTATATTGATAGTTCTCAAGCATTGCATGTTAATTTTGATGGTTTTTATGTAGATTTGCAGGTATGAGGCTTGGATAGGAAAAGGCCAGACTGAGATGGGCATACTGCAAGAGGAGCGCGGGCCGCACCACTTTATAAAGGGACCGGGCACGGGGTACGCCGGTCTGACGAATTTAATGCAAATTTTGTTCCTTTAAACGCAGAAATTGATTCAACTAAGGATTCTTACTTACCTTATGTAATAGGGTTTTGCTAGGACTATAAAGACTAGTTGTTTACTTAGGTTTAAACATCTTTTGACTAACAATCAATTGGGGGCTACTCTTGAAGCTTTTGGATATTGAATTGGAGACTTTACGAGACAGATTTTGGAGGGAAAGATTGAAGATCATCGATAGAGTTTTACCTTCTTCCTCTTAATTTAATTTCTGTGCTCAAGATGTTTATCAATTATTATCTTCTAGTTTCTATTTTGATGATGAACTAAACTCTTAATTAGGAGTATAGTGGAACCTTTTACTAAGCTTTAATTCAATTGCCATTATTTTTACTTGATAATTCTTGTGAGTTGATTATTATATTATATGCTTAATTAAATAATTGTTTGGCCAACAGTTAATCTCATATCTTTGATTGAATTGAAAGAGGAAATTTTAGGTTAGAACTGAATATAATAACGCATGAATTTGTTGATTCTTGTTAAGGATGACATAACAGTATATAAGACGAAAGTACTTGTATGCCATGTGCAACTGTGATAGGAGTTTGAACTTAATGAATATGTATTAAGTATTTTGCACGAAAGTAGTAAAATAACTGAAATAGGTATTTATACTAATCATTGAAAAGGTGTTAGTAAATCGTGAGGTAACCCTAGTTGTCAATTTCTTAGGAATAAATCAAGTAGGAATAAGGTAAGGGAATTATTGCAATGTAATTGGGGAAATTATATTCCTATGTTTTAATCATCTGGTAATCAATACTTGTCAGTTTAATTAGTTCTTAATCGCTTTAATTTAGTTAATTCTTACAAATCAATTGGAGTGACTGTTTAAGTAGGATAAATTAGTAGAAATTGGATAATTAGAATAATTGTTATTGACTGTTCCATGTGGGTTCGACACTCTTCTTACTACTTTATTACTTGATTGACTGTGTGCACTTGCGCGTATTTGTCATTATATAAATCGGACAACAATGTCAAACTGCAAGAGTAAGTAATTTTTATTCAATTTCCTTTGATATGAAGTTTGTTATGAAAAAAATTCCTTTTTGATAGCTTCATGGTTGTGGGTATTTCATGTGGTATGTTCCTCCGATGCAGCCGAGAGCTATTCAAGTGATTCTTGGTTTGTTGAGGAAGTTGAGGGCTCTTGAAAATGAAGCTCAAAATGTTAGACGCAAACAAAGAATTTACTTGATAATCATATGGGTTTCCTTGATTTTGCTACTTTGGAATTTCTTTGGAACCATCTCTGTGCAAGAAGATACCTAAATAAGAAAAATTTGTAATTAGAATTTGCGAGATGGAATAGTTAGGTTGTGTGAAGTCCCTATTTTAAATGTAATGAACTGATTGTAATGAAACAAAGATATTGTACTCTGTTTGGACCATGAGTATATTTCATCTTAGTTTGTATGTTCACTTGAGACACACGTGTGAACTATTTCAACCTTATGGAAACAAAAAAAAGTAATTGTTTCCATAAGGAGCAGCCCTTTTCCAATTGAAAGTTATTTGATCCTTTATAAATGTATGAATTTGACAAACAAGATGTCTCAATTTACTGTTAATCACATTGTTGAAGTGATAAGATGGACTAAATTTTTTGTTTTGATTATTTGTTTACAAACTTTTTGTTCCAAATTTTGACAATCATTTGACATCTAATGTCAGTGTAGAGGAATTATATTGGGAAACATAAGTTAATTCCAAAGGATTGAATACGGAAACATTAATTCATAAACAAGAACAAACATACTTAAGTAGTTTTTCCTATCAAGTTACCAAATCCACTAAAAATCTACAAAAGCTAACAATTTGGGGTTTCAAAATTCTCGCACAGCTACTCATTAGATGAAACAAATTGCATAACAGAAAAATAAAAAGACAATCACCCAACACAAAAATATAGTACTGTTTTTACTCCCACCACAACAATTTCTACAAAAGTGTCATGCAAAACTTAGTTTAAACTAGAATTCTATTGGATTCACAAGCATTTGGTTCAAAGGATAAAGCTAAAAAAGTGTGTCTCGTAACCATGACCCAAAAATACAATCTAAAGTGATCCAAGTATCTTATCATAAAGTTCATAGTAATTCAATGTGATTCAGAATAACGGCTAGGCTAGGTACTAAATGAAAATAAGAACTAAAAATATGAGAATAATCTTCCATCCAAAAGGTCAATCCATCCTCCCCTTCAGGATCCTCTCGGTTACTACAGTTGGTGTACTGCAACAAACCAAACTAAGATATTGTCACTATAAGAGAAAATAAACGAATAAATACTTTCTACAAGTGTTTTTTTCAACACAGAAGAAGAATGCAAATTACTAAGCAAAAGAATAATTATATGAAGAGAATATTCTGTTTAGAGAAAAAATTCAATCCATTTCTGGCCTTTTGGCTAATTCAGATATAATAAGGATCAGAGTTCCAACTAGTGTGTGAAGAATATCAGAACAACGTATTGTACAATCCCCTCAAGGCACAACTACCTGACTTGTAAGTGATACCATAAGTCACTCCCATGATTACTACAATTCTGAAGGACACTCCATATAAAAAAAATCCAAATTAATACAAAAATATAGATATACAAGTGTTGTTACATCAATCTCAGTTCCACCTGTGGGTGAATCACTATCATCATTTACACTTGGATCCTGTGGGTGAATCACTATCATCATCTCCATCAGCTCTACCCAAGTAGAGTCAAACTTTTCCATAGTCTCCGAATTCCATATGCAATCTGAAAACTCTTTATAATAAACATTGTAGTTTACTGAGTCAATCTTATCTTAAAATTTGGTCAATATGAGTCAACTACAATACCTATAAAATGTATTAGGAATAATATGTGAAATTGCATTTTTCATAGCCGGATCCTGATCGGTGATAGTCATCTCAGGTGCAACACCTGACATTGCTTTCAAAAAACACTTAAAAAGCCAAACAAAACTAGTTATGGTCTCATCACTTAAGAAAGCATAACTAAATACAGTAGTTTGACCATGATTATTAACCCCCATTAGTGGTGCAAATATCATTCTGTAACGATTAGTATTGTATATGGTATCAAAAATGACAACATCACCGTAAAATCTATAAGCCCGTCTAGAAGTTGTATCGAACCAAAAACAACGAGTGGTCCTTTTTTTCATCATCTGTGTCAATTGTGAAAGTGAATGAAGGATTCTTTTGTTGTTCTAACTGTAAGTACTCATTAAACATATCCCCATCATGTCCCTTCAAGTCATTGCGCATGTCTCTTTCAAAGTTATACAAATCTCGTTGCGTGCAACCAATATTTTCAAAATCTCCCTCCTACACTTTAAGAAAATTGTATTGTTGGTATTGTGGTATATTCACTATGCCAAGTTGCTGACTCAAAGATTTTTGGGCAGTTGACATATTACGATGCGAACATAAAAGATGCTTCTTATGTGGGGTTGACAATGGGTGACAATGACCCTCCTCAATTTTAGTAATTACGTATAAGTCATTTCTTTTTACCGCTATAATTCTTGCACTACAACCTTCTTTTGTAGATCCACATTTTCTCTTTACAACCACATCGGCTAATAGTTTTCCCTTTCTTTGCTTAGAACACACATACTCCTTCCTACAAATCTCATCGCTACTCGCCCTTTTTTCTCATTAAACTTTCGTACACTAAAACCATTTTGAATTGCATATGTATTGTAAAAAGTGTTAATATCATCTAATTTTTGAAATCTTGACCAAGCTTAGGCGTAAACTCATCGGCTACTTGAGTATAGTAGACAACAGTATTAGTATTGCTCACATTCAACCACTCTGCACTCGAGTCATCCCCATCAATTTCTATTTCCAAATCCATTTCTACATTATCCCCGCAACTCCCTATTTTATGGCCCATGTCATCCATTATATTTAAACCTGGATAAACAGAAATTTACTCCCTATTGATCTTAATAGGAAGTTGTATAAATAGAACAGATATGTACCTTTTTTTTCTAGAGTCTTGCTAATTTCACCTTGTGGCAGATTTGAACTGGTTAGGATTTGGATAATTTTATGCAAGCCTGCAAATAAAATGAAATAGATAAAACAACACAGATAACTTACGTTTTTATGGAACAATAAACAGTTTTGTACACCATAGTTCAACAATGCAGCTGTGATTTGTCCGAAAAAACTGACTTCATCATTTAGTCTATTAGGTTCTAAACATATTGAACCTTTGAAATAAGGCCTAAAAATTAATAATACTTAATTATAAAAATGAAAAATATAATAATTATTATTCTGATGGCCTACATTCCATGACAAAACTTTCTGAAGTTAAAAAGCAGTTAAATCTCTAAATATCTTAACATCATCAAATTTTAATTCTACTTAAGATACACTGAAACAACTAAAGTCATATGATGATCATATTTCAAATTTTCATATAAACCCCGACCAAAACCCATTGTAACTGCTCATGGGAAAGGGCAAAAAAATTCACAATCAAGTGTGGTTTATCAAATATACCTCCTTTCAATTTTGGTTACAACTTGTTGACCTTTGTATTTAAAGAGGACTTTTCCAAGTGTAAGCAATAGAATACTCTAAAGGAGACAAAGCGCATGCCTTTCCAAACCCCCGCCCCTGCACCCCCCATATTTTCAGTAATATCTTAGGTCCTAATTTCAAAACATAATTTCTTCAACCACATACAATCACCCAAATGGAATCTGACTCGAATCAAACAAAACCTTGAACAAAAAAGCAACCTCATATTCATATCCTAAATTGAGGGGGGAGAAGTAGTGCCGCATTCTAATACTAGTGTGTTCTATTTCAATTTCATTCGTACAAATAAAGGAAGAATATAGGAAGAGAGCGACGGTTTGTGAAGAATGGGCTTACCGATTTGTGAAGATATCGACTTTCGATTTATGAAGGTTCCAATTCCAGGGCACATTTTCCTCTCCACTTCAAGACCTGGACAATTAAAGGTCGGTTTTCTGAAGATTATAGAGCTTCGTTCTTCGTTCGATTTCGATTTAGAAAAGGCTTTGTGAAGATTTGGTTTCTTTATAGGGCTTCGTTCGATTGGAAATTTAGAGAAGGAAGTCTGAAGTGGATATTGCTCTCGTCTAACAAAACCGAGCGAGGAGAGAGAAGGTTAAAAAAGAAAAACACGGAAGCCTTTAACTGGTATTGCTCTTTAAAGGGATATTGCTCTTTAAGCGAATTGCTCTTGAACGGGCTTGTATATTATAAGTAGTATATATATATATATTGAGCTATTAAGATGACTCTAATGGCCTAAATAACTCAGGATTCAATCAAGGGTTTTCATGGGCGGTTGTTGGTGTGCTGTAGCAGAAAATCAAAAATAAAACCTTACTGCGAACTGATAATTATGTAGTAGTGCAAGTAAGAGTCCATACCACAAAGACTGATTAATCTATTTTTTCTACTTTGTATTCTAGAATAGGGGATTTTTGAATATTGTTTAATTAAAATAAACTAATGTGTAAAATAATGTAACGAATTAAATTAGGAGAACAAACCTTGGGTTAAGTCAACTTCCACCTTAGAAACATACATTGATCATTGACTCAAGCATACACAATTAATACTTTGAATATTCATCGTTAGAATTAATTCGCTATTCATAATTATTCCACGTCTTTCCTTAATTTTAGTTAGATAGAAACAAGCGATCTATAAAACCCTGACTACTAAACAACTTCAGACAAGCGCTAAAAGTTTAATCTAGTAGAAGCTTTAAGAATCAGAAAAATCGATGAAGCTAAACAACATAAGCACAAGCGGTCGTATTTAATTCAGTTGAATATTCTCCCTAGGATATAATAATCTCATGATCTGTAGTCAATTATTAATCTTAGTTACTTCACAAATTAGAGTGATCAAACAATTATGGATTCGATATCTAATTTAGCAGTAGATTTCAATGAATAATAAACTAGTATGCATCCTAGCAATTAAACAAATCAATTATATAATTGAAGTGCAGAAGAATAATCAATACTCACAATATTAATTGAACAAATAAAATCAATAAGATCTCACAGTGTAATATTATAAGGCTTCCGTCTCCTTAATCCAAGAACAAGAGTTAGTCGCACATGGCCATAGAATCAACAAAGAATAATAGAGAGAAAAGTATATTATTGAACGAATACAAGCTATCCCCTATATACTACTTCAAGCCTCTATTTATAACATAAAATCGCAGCCCTAATTAGCTCCCTTATCTTGCAGCAAAAACCAATTCGCGAAAGGAAATTGCTGATCGCGCCTCTCCTCCCCGCCCCAGCGGGGATTCCTTCACTAATCTCCCGCCCCAGTGGGAGTCTTCGCTGCCCAGCATTTTTACTTCCCGCTCCAGCGGTTATCACTCTCTTCCGAGCTTCGCCCCAGCGGGGATTCACACATTCAGCCTTTCCCAGATTTGCATGGATCGTGACCCACATATTACCTCCCTTTGTAAGCTGCCAACGTGGCCCACATATGAGTTACTTCAACTTGGAATTGCGAGCTGCTTGGAATTCAAAACCTGCAAGGACAACAAACCGTGAGCAACTCTTAGACTTCACGTGCTTGGACTTTAAGCTCCTCCAATTAATGATTGCAAGTAATTCGTGAATAATGAAAGCCCATTTGCATGCAATTACCAAATTGGATTTTAAAAACCCAGAACTTATTCCTTTTTCATCCATTTTGCTTCCTTAACTCAATTGTACCTAAAATATAAATATAAGATAAATAAATGTACTTAGGTACAAAAGAGATATAAAAGATTAAGAATTAAGGGAATAGAATATAACATATTTCATCCTTATCAAATTCACCCACACTTATCTTTTGCTCGTCCTCGGGCAAAATAAAAATAAACTATAACACAAAAATTCAACTTGAGCCACGAGTTAATATGACCTTCAACATTGACCTCATAAATTCAAAACAATAACTCTAGGGAACTTCAAAATAATGTATCATCCGAAACCCAACTTTACTTATTGATCTCACTTATTCTCAACCCCTTGTGCGTGTGTGAATCCACCTGTATCAAACCAATCAGACTATAAAAAAATTTATGAAATCGAAGCCTTAAAGGAGAAAGATAAAACTCAACCACTCGTTCTCCCACAACTCTTAGTTAACACCAGCAGATAACATTAAAGGATCAATAGGCTTTTCTTTTCTTCTTTTTTTCCTTTAGTAAGTGCATTTTATGCTCTATCTTACTCGCGAGTGCGTTTTACGCTCTATCTCACATGTCACGTGTTTATAAGTAAGTGCGTTTTACGCTCCATCTCAGCCCACCACATAAAACATTATTTTTTTTTTTCGTTTCTCTTATTATTATTTTTTCAATCTTGCAAACTTTACCTAAATCACTTCCTATTTCTTAGATAATACCGCATATCTACTTTCAGTAATGATCAAACAAATGATAGAGTTCAAAATTTCTTCCCTAGACATTTAATCCGATAAATTCCTTCCAAGCCAAAACTAGTTCGAACAAGTGGATATGTGCTCAATAATGAAGGGTCTCAAATGAAGTAGTGATCAACAAAGAAAACCAAACTTAGATTACCCAATGTCTATCAGTCCTCCCAAAAGTTATCACAAAGAAATCAAAATTTTATCATTGGTCAAGAATCAAAATCCACATTAACCTATTGCTCAAGTTACACATCCTAAAATAACCCATTTTCGTAGGAAACACGATTGCACTTAGCATGTGCAACAAGCCTTTAAACCCCAAGGTTACCCCAAGTGGTCGAGTTTTGTCTTGTAAGGGTTTGCAGTGAATATACCCACAAAATTCAAAACAAAAATAAAAAATTTAAAAAATATCTAAATGCTTCCCCCCATACTTAAAACTTACATTGTCCCTAATGTAAAGTAAAAGCAAAGAAAAGTAGAGAGATACTCCCCTATGGGTTGCCTCCCATGCAGCGCCTTTGTTTATGGTCGTTGGCTCGACTCAATGGTTCCTATGAATTAACTATTATAGACCGGGTCGTCGGGGTCCACATTCTCCACTTTTTCTTCTTGGAAACCCTCATAGAAATATTTGAGTCTATGCCCATTCACCTTAAACACTTTAGAAGTTGCTAAACTTTTGATTTCAACTGCACCATGAGGGAAAATATTAGTAACAACAAAAGGTCCATTCCAACGAGAACGTAACTTACCTGGAAACAAACGAAGCCGAGATTGGTAAAGAAGAAGTTTTTGACCAATTTGAAATTCTTTCCGAGAGATTCTTTTGTCATGAAAAGCTTTCATTTTTTCCTTTGTAAATAAGTGTGGTCTCATACGCATCATTACAAATTTCCTCCAACTCTTGAAGTTGCAACTTCCGGTGTTCTCCACTTTCATCCATCTTCATATTGAAGCTCTTAATAGCCCAATAAGCCTTATGTTCCAACTCAGCGGGTAGGTGACATGGCTTCCCTAACACTAATCTATAAGGGGACATACTAATGGGTGTCTTGAATGCAGTCCGGTAAGCCCATAAAGCATCATCCAAGCACAAACTCCAATCTTTTCTGCTTGGGTTAACTGTTTTTTTAATGATTGCTTTGATTTCCCTGTTGGACACCTCAGCTTGTCCATTAGTCTGCGGGTGGTAACCAGTTGACACCTTATGAGTCACCTGGTACTTCCTCAACAATGCCCCCACAGTCCGATTACAAAAGTGAGTCCCTCGGTCACTGATTAGAGCTCTTGGAATGCCAAACTTAGAAAAGATGTTAGACTGAATAAAATCTGCAACCACTTTAGAGTCATCAGTCCTAGTGGCTTTGGCTTCCACCCACTTTGAAACATAATCAACAGCAAGCAAGATATAAGTATAACCAAAAGAGACAGGAAACGGCCCCATGAAATCAATTCCCCAAACATCAAAAATTTCACAATATAATATGGGGGTTTGCAACATCTCATTTCGTTGGGATATATTACCAGTCTTTTAAAATTATAGAATGACTTGCAAAATACATATAAATCTTTTGAAAAGAGATTGCCAAAAGAAACCACTTTCTAATACTTTCCTTGCTGTTCTCTTTGCTCCGAAGTGACCTCCACAGGCATAAGTATGACAAAAAGTGAGAATAGAAGCAATTTCACTTTTAGGGATGCATCTTCGTATCACTTGGTCGGCACAGTGCTTCCATAAGTAAGGATCATCTCACACATAGTGCTTGGAATCACTTTTGATTTTATCTTTTTGAGCCTAAGACAAAGTAGAAGATAAGATGTTAGTAGCCAAATAATTCACAATATTTGCATACCATGGCATGGTTGTACTTGCAAAAAATAATTGTGCATCTGGAAACTCTTCTTTCAATTGAAGTTCATCATGCATATTAACTAAACGATTCAAGTGATCCGCAACACTATTCTCTACTCCTTTTTTGTCCTTAATTTCCAAGTCAAATTCACTCAAGAGAAGTATCCATCTTATCAATCTTGGTTTCGCCTCATTCTTTGTCATCAAGTAACGAAGAGCTGCATGATCAGAATATACAATAACTTTAGTACCAAGCAAATAAGATCAAAAATTTTCTAAAGCAAAAATAACAGCTAAAAGCTCTTTTTTCAGTGGTAGAATAGTTTCGTTGGGCATCATTCAAAGTCCTTGATGTGTAATAAATGTCATGTGATGCTTTTCCAATTCTTTGACCCAAAACAGCTCCTACAGCATAGTCACTTGCGTCACACATTATCTCAAAAGGAATGGTCCAATCAGGTGGTTGAATAACTAGAGTGGATATCAGTGATTCCTTCAATTTATCAAACGCTTTGTGACACTCCGCATCAAATTCAAATTCTGCATCCTTTTGTAGTAAACTGCATAGGGGTGCTGCTATCTTGGAAAAGTCCTTGATGAATCTCTGATAAAATCTTGCATGTCCATGAAAAGAATGAATTTCCCAAACACTAGTGGGATATTAAAGAGATTGAATAACATCAATCTTAGCTTTATCTACTTCAATTCCCCTAGATGAAACAACATGACCCAAAACTATACCTTGTTCCACCATAAAATGACATTTTTCAGAGTTTAAGGCAAGGTTAGTTTCTATGCATCTTTAAAGAATAAGTGTAAGGTTATACAAACATTTATCAAATGAGTCTCCATAAACTGTAAAATCATCCATAAAAACTTCCATGATATGCTCAATATAATCTGAAAATATGCTAACCATACACATCTGAAAAGTGGCCGGTGCGTTGAAAAGTCCGAAGGCCATTCGGCGATACGTAAAGGTGCCAAATGGGCATGTAAAAGTTGTCTTTTCTTGATCCTCTAGGGCAATTGCAATTTCAAAGTAACCTAAATTACCATCAAGAAAGTAATAGTAAGAATGATCAGCTAATCGTTCAAGCATTTGATCAATAAAAGGTAAAGGAAAATGGTCCTTGTGGGTTACAACATTTAATTTTCTATAATCTATACAAACCCTCCACCCATTTTGAACTCGGGTGGGAACCAACTCGTCATTTAGATTCTTCACAACTGTTATTCCAGTCTTCTTAGGAACCACTTGAACTGGGCTAACCCAACTGCTATCCGAAATAGGGTAGATCACTCCGACTTCAAGAAGTTTAAGAATTTCTTTCTTCACGACATCCATCATGGGAGGGTTCAATCTCTTTTTTGGTTGACTGGAAGGTTTCACTTTGTGACGCCCCCAAATCCGAGTACCATCAAACCCAAGATATGGTGCTATGGTGCTACACGGTGCTACAATCTACTCATACATTTAATTGAGGACATCAATATCAATGCATAAGTTTACTAATTATTATATTCTATTAATCCCTTCCCAAGTATTCGTAACCAATACATTGTTCTGTGTCATAATATCAGTAAATACAATACTAATACTATACTATTACAAAGGTTACTACTTGTCCAGCTTGGACTTGCCTTTGTCTTTATCGGATCCTTCGGTCCGTTCGCCCTTAGCTGAAATCATTTAGTTTTAAGCAAGAATGAGCATAAATAGCTCAGCAAGTTAAACAGTATATCTTGAAACCACAAAATCAAGAATCATATCCCTTGGTCTTTAATAACTGTACAATAGTTATGAAGTACTTAAGAATAATCAAAATATCATTTCGATTCCTTTAAAACCATTCCCAAGGACTTTATAGCCTCTTCGGAACCCATCTTGCATCAATGACCGTGAACCATATTTTAGTTCTCATTTATGAAATGAACAACCTGACACGAAG
This sequence comes from Panax stipuleanatus, assembly GCA_020205555.1. NCBI lineage: Eukaryota > Viridiplantae > Streptophyta > Magnoliopsida > Apiales > Araliaceae > Panax > Panax stipuleanatus. Next base: position 5,320,201 of record CM035118.1, read on the forward strand.
GTCGTAAGTTCGATATAGCTTACGAGCACATCCAGGTGATCAGCCTGTAGTACTGTATGTTGATCAACACTCATACATTAAACGTGTTTACGTTTAATTGGTGGCAACTTCACGTGCCTGTCGAATTAACGACGTTTAAAACCTTTGTTTTATTCATACTCAAGTTTACCTGAGAAACCGTACCAGTCAATTGGCATAGGATCACAACATTGTATATATTTTGGAAAGATTTATGGAAAAACCCACCAAAAAATGTTAAATCTCAGTCTAGCTGAAACAAATGGCATCGACTATTCAATAACAGTTCATGCATAAGCAATTATGCACCATGACCACTTGTCCAATCATAACGTATAGACAAGGGTTTAGCAAAACTTGAATTCATAATAAAGTATGAACGAAGTTAGGAAACTTTCCTTTGCATCTTCTAAACCTTTACACATAGTCTATTCAGTCTTTATAACGTCTACAAAGTATAACACAAAGCAAACCTATGAGAATTCATCATCGATATACCAAGTATAGCCTAACTTCTCCTTCTTGTATAACTTAATCGAAACGTTAAATTAATAACATTCATTTAAGTTATTTAATGTTCATTACGGCTTATTAACATCCTATGTTATAAACCAACTCTTCTTAATCATCACTAGGCATGATGATAAACGAGTACTTAACTTGTTCCTTAACTTAGTTTTGGTTAATGTCCAAAACTTAAGTTTAATTACGTTTAGTTAACGTTTAATCCTCATCACCCTTGGTTAAACATGTTGTTTAAAGAGTGTATATTCATCACTTACCAGCCCCTTAATGATATGCAAAAGGTTAAGTAATTACTAAAAATGTCAAAACTTTATGACATGCTGGCGCTGCAGCGCCAGATTTTTCCCTTGGAGTGGTGCTGCAGCGCTACCCCTCCAGAGATTTCTACCCGGGAGTGGCGCTGCGGCACCGGATTAAGCCTATTGGGTGGCGCTGCGGTGCTAGCCCTGCAGCTCAGAAAAATTTCTAAGTCTTTGAAAATTCTGAAATTCCCGAGGCCGTAACGTGATCGTTATAACCCGGAATTGGTTCGTTCCAAAGCCAAAAGTTCATAAACGACATGCCCTATCATCCTATCAAGTAAAAATTTGTTTCCAAAACCTGTCGAAGAGAAATTCACCGATTAATCCATTTTTATATTTTCGTTAAATGTTCGTGAACGTTAGACTCTCAAATATTCGTTTTTAAGTCGGAATCAATCTGTTCTTGCTCCCGCAAGTCTTATTTACCTAAATACACGTGTTGCAATCGAAAATCATTATTTTTGACGCACACAGTGACTTTTGACTTCTAATCCGAGGAATTTACATTTTCGACGATTATCGTCTAACCTCATAACTTTCGCCGAATCTTCGTTCTTCGTTATTATTAGCTCAAATCAATGGGAATCAATCCCATAGTTGATTATTACTAATTTTTATTGTTCAAAACATTTAAGTTTTAATGGTTTAATAAGTTTAGTAGTCCATTTTATATGAATTCATTAAGTCTTCCTTAGTACTTAATCAATTCTCATTGTCTTAATCATGCATGGTTTATTAGGGTTCCTAAGTCACCATCATAACATCCCTATAACTTCCTCATAATCATATCTCCTTCCATCACTTCTCTATCAAAGTTCTATTATTAAAGAAAAGAGATTTCTTTTACCATTTCTTAGATTATACCTTTAAAGTTCTTAGTTGAGCTTGAGTATGGAGACTCAAAGGTTCCTTCTTCTTAGCTTCTTGATTGATGAAGTAATATAAGGCAAAGCTTACTCTAGCTTCTTCTCTCTCTTTCTATAGGATGATAGAATTCTCAAACAATGAAAATATGAAGGGGAGCACTCTTATTTATAGAATTGGCAAGAGTTGGGGTAGTTTGGTGATTATACCAAACCTCCTCAACTCCACCTCCTCACCATGTCTTGCCTATGTCTCCCATGAGCTAGCATGTGCTAGCACATGGGCACCTTGTGTCTCCACATGGCCCCCATGTGATCCACATGTCCTCCCATGTGCAAACATGGGTTGTGGGTTGAACCATGGGTTGAACCCACCCGTTTACCCACCAGTTCGACCCACAGTTTAAACGTACTAACTTTTAATTCCAATTAATTCTAATTCAATTCATTTTAATGTATTTACTCTGTATAAAAATTGTATTATACGTCATATTAATTCTCGTATCTTCTCCGCATAATTCTCGTACAATACCTCGTATTATACGCATATTATTTTTATATAATAATCATATATTATTATACGTAAACAATTAATCATTAATTTCACTTTCCCTAACACTTAGGCTTTTTAAGTCCATACGCGAAAACTTCATGAGTCATAAATGAAATATTATTACATATTCCATCTCGTATCGAAATTCTATCATTACGCGTTTCTCAGAATTTCAAAATAAATTCTCGAGCAGAAATGGATGAATAGTAATTCCCACTCTTTTCCTTCCGAGAAAACTTTCCTCAGCTAACTTAACTATTCACGTTATATTACTGTTAAATCTTTCGACAAAATGACATTTTGACATTCCGAAATCTCAAAATGGCGTAGGGTTCCATGAACTCTAACCCTTAGGGTCAAATAGTGTCTATTTCGTCTTTTTCCATAATATTTTTAATCTCAAAAACCTTTTATTTTCATCTTATAAATTCATATCAATTATTCCTAGCACGTAGCCAGAATCCTACTCATTTTTGCATTCTCTAGGTCATAAAATGACATATAATTAACTTACTCAGTTTAATAAACAAATAATCCAAATTTTATTCAATAAATCAAATAAAAATTCATTTACATAAACGCTCGATTTTCTCGGGTGTTACACACTTCATCCTCCAGCAAGATCCAATGCATGCATGTAGAAGGGCTTATTCCTTTAATATCAGCTATCGTCCATCCAATGGCCTTCTTATGCTCCTTTAGAACATGCATGAGTTACTCTTCTCGTGTTGCACCAAGTGTATTGGAGATGATCACTGGTAATGTTTCTCCTTCTCCAAGGAACACATATTTGAGATGACTTGGAAGAGGTTTCAAATCGGGAATTGGTGCTTGCAAAACAGAGGGCAAAGACTTTTCATTAGAAATCAGAAATTCAACATAAAAGATGTTACCTGATTTTGGAGCGTCATTTAAAGCTGTTACAATTGATTGCAACTCGGTGCTCAAGGTCAAATTCACACTTTCTTCATCAATGTTCTTACTAAGTGCAATTTCCAATTCATCCGTACCATCAAGTTCAAAGACTTCCTGTGCTAAAGAGCCAATCACATCAACCGAATAAACAGAGTTATCATCAGTGGGATATCGCATGGCATCGTAAATATTAAACTTAACAATCTCACCATCAAATTTCATTGAAAGTGTATCACTATGAACATCTATTTTAGTCTTTGATGTTTTTATTAATGGTCTTCCTAACAAATTAGGAGCATTTTGATCACCGTTTTCCATATCAAGCACATAAAAATCAGTAGGAAAGATTAAATCATTGACTTGCATAAGAACATCCTCAACTACACCTTTGGGATAAGCATTAGATCTGTCAGCCAGCTGTATTATAATATCAGTTTTACTCAAAGGGTCAAGTGATAAAGTCGCATATATAGAATATGGCATGACGTTTATAGAAGCTCCTAAGTCTAGCGTGGCTTTTTCAAATCTGGTGCTACCTATCGTGCACGGAATAGTGAACATACCCGGATCTTGACACTTAGTAGGTAGTTTTCTTTGAATAATTGCTGAGACATTCTCCCCTACCCTTACCTTTTCATATTTTTTAATTTCCTGTTTCCTCTTGTGTGTACACAGTTCTTTCAAAAATTTAACATAACGAGGTACTTGTTTAGTAGCATCTAACAATGGAATATTTATCTCGCATTTACGAAAAGTTTCATACAAATCTGAATTTTTCTCGTATTTTCTATTTTCTGTTAAAGCAAGAGGGAAAGGAGGTACCGTTTTATATTTACAGAGAGGGGGAAATTTATGCATAGGTTCATCGTTGTCATTCAGAACACTGCTGCCTGCTTCTTCTTTTTCTTCATCTGCATTGTCTTGATCTTGTGTTGTAAGCGCTGTCTTTTCTGGGATTTCTATCTCTTTACCATTCCTCAAAGTGATTGCACTTGTATTTTCTTTTGGGTTCACCACTATTTGAGAGGGTAATTTTTCAGAGCTTTGCGTTTCCAATCGACTGATCGCAGTCGCCATTTGTCCCACTTGCGTAACCAAATTCTGAATACTTGCCCTTGTTTCCTGTTGAAAATTTAAAGTTTTAATGGCAAGTGTTTTAACAATATCTTTTAAAGACATACTAGGGTTAGAAGATTGGCCCTATTGTTGTCTATTGGGATATGAGGGTTTGTACTGCTGCTAATTTGGAAAAGTTTGAGGTGCGAGTTGACTTGCTTGTGGATTCCCGTAGCTAAAGTTAGGGTGATCCCTCCATCCAGAATTATATGTATTTGAGAAGGGATCATATTTCCTTTGTGGTTGCCCAGGAAATCCTCCTATTTCATTTGAATGTTCAACGGATTCCTCTTAGAGAGTTGGGCACATATGTAAGACCCCAAATTTTATGAATAAGATTTAATTTTCTTTATATATTATTTTGAAATAGTAAGGTGTTGAATTGATAAATGTGATAAGTTATGGGTGAGATATGCAAAGTTCACAAAGTAAGCAAGTGGTTATAAAATATTCGTTGTGTCGGGAAATATTCGTTTAGTCGAGGAATATTCTTTTTGTCGGAGAATATTCGTACGACGGCGCAGTCATTGGTGGACCCCACAATGAAATGAATGTCGAATATAAAAAGCGACAGAAATAACCTTTTTATATAATAACGACAAAAATGTTACTGTTAGTACTGTTGAAATACCCGGTGGTTAAAATACAGTAATACGGGGTGTTGCACGGTAGCACACATTATTGCACAGTATTTCAAATTATTGATTCTTACGTAGGAAGGCACTTACTCAACTATTGTTACAGTAATTACTGTTCAATATTTTATATTATTGATTCAATAATTACATAATATTTTATTGGTTCAATATTTGCTACGCTGATATTTTTATCAATAAGTGCTACTTTGCTATTTTATATTATTAATTCAGTAATTGTCATTGCACATTATTTTAAATTATCAAATTAATAATTCATATTTTTTGAATAATATTATTAGATAGCATTATTGACAATGTCTAAGGAAGTTCTGACTAGAAAAGGGGCTGATTAATTGCGCGCCAGTAAGGAGAAATCCTTATCGGAAGGCCCCCTCTTTCCTGGGAACGACCTAGTTGTCAATATTGTAGTTCTGTGATACTATTTGTGAATAATTAATTTTTGATACATATGATAAGAAAATATTTATTCAATGTGGATTTAGACGGAGGAATTTTTAACATGTGACATTTGTTGAAAGTTGGTATTTTATCTTGTCCGATAAAATAATTCATTCAAATATATTATTATAATATTACATTATAGTAGTATGATGTGATTATATAATAGTATGATTTTTATAATTTGAATGGTAACATTATTATAGAAAATTCATGGAATAAAAGTTAAACGAGATGGAAGAGTGCAAATTAAATTTGAACTCTTATGATGCAAACAATGACGTCATCGGAGCGATGAGGTAAGCAAGGATGTCATCAGAGCGATGATGTAAGCAATGATGTCACAGGATCGATGATGTAAGCGATGATGTTATAAATTATGGCGAAAATACTATTTTACCCTTACTCTGCCAAGCCTATAAATAGAAGCTCATTTCTTCATTATTTCTAACCAATTCACTAAAGCTATAGAGAGAGAAAGTATAGAGAGAATAAGAGAGAAAGAAGAAGAGTATTCTGCTATCACACTAGTGCAGTCTCCAAATTTTTAAAGTAAAGGATATTATTTCTTTCGTATTCATGATGAGAGTTATTTTCTTTCAATACTCGTAAGGGCTGTTATTTCATTCTTTATTATTCTGTTGAAATAACCTGTCTGCGCGGACTACCACATGCATGGTGAAATCTTGTTGTTATTCTATTATTTATTATTCTGTGGAAATAACCTGTCTACGCGGACTACCGCATGCCTGGTGAAGAACCCTTCGTATTTAGTTGTTATTAAATTGTGGAAATAATCTGTCTGAGCGGACTACCACCAGACGGGTGAAAATCCAATTGCAGTTTCGTATATTGTTTCATTTCAGATTCTTAACTCTAAACTTACTACGGTAAGTATTGCTTCTATAATTCCTGAAATGATCAAATATTACTTGAGTTTTGCTCTTCATCTAATATTATTTCACTGGAATATTGGTCTGAACTTTTTGGTGAAATTTTTATCTTTTTATATCGAGTTACTATTAATGAGTTACTATTCATGGGGTACTATTTACGGTAAAAAAAAAAATTTCCTTCTAAATCATCTTTGATTGAATCCAGGTTTTGATCTTCATTCTTGAACTCTGGATAAATTCTCTAATATTTGTCTTTTATCTCACTGGATTCGTTATTCGTATTGTTTTCATCATCTTCAGTCCTAAATGGTGATATAACTGAATATCTTTGGCCTGTAGTGCAAAGATGAATGATTACTTGATGAATTTCTTTGGCCTGTAGTGCAAAGATGAATGATTACCTGATGAATATCTTTGGCCCGTAGTGCAAAGATGGACAGGTGTTGAGATGAACATGATCAACTGGTGATACAAATGAATATATTTGGTCGTAGTGCAAAAGATGAATATTTAATTCGAGATGAATATTGATTGATGTTACAGGGATAAAATATTGATGATAGACTTCTAAATTATAGAAGATAGTAGACATTATTCTCTACTTAACTCTTCTAATGAATTGTTATTTTCGCTGCGAATATTGATCTAAAACTTGTTGTTCATAATATTTTATCTGATTTATTGATGGCTAACGATAATTTGTTTTTCATTATCTTAGTCATAATATTCTTTACTAGGCTAGTTGAGCTCACCCTTTTCTTCCATTGTTCTCTTCAAGAAATGAGAATACCGCGGGGACTTGTCGGGGAATGGAGTGATGGTCCGAGTTAGAGCTGTAGAAGTCCTCACTATTTGTTTTATTTAAAATAGTGTGATAATAAATGTAATGAGGACTTAGTTTGAATGTTAATATTTTTTACATGTCTGTATTGACACTCACAGTTGTGTGGTCGTATTTTGCACGACTATGTGATATGAAAGATTGTATTTAAATTTTGTTGAGTGTATTTGGCGACTCAAAATGGGTTGAGTATTGAACCTATTTTGGGGGCGTCACAGTTGGTATCAGAGCTTAGGGATATGATCTCTGGCGGAGATCTAGGAATAGAACTAGGAGGGGAGAGACGAGTAAAACCTTCGCTAGTGTGTCCTACCTAAGCTTAATTGTTATTTAATTAGTCGATTGGAACATAGAGATAATATGTGATATGTTAATTTGTTTGATTAACCCTTGTTTTGTGGCAGTATTTGAGAATGGCAGCTGAAAATTTAAACAATGGAGTGAATGAAACCGTTGAGACACCTTTAATCACCAACGAGGAGAACGTGCAACAGGAAGGCTATATTCCTCCTGTAAACAACCCTACCGAAGAAATGATAAATGACGGGATGTTTAGAAGCTTTTTGCAGTTCATGCAAAACCAAACGAGGGAGACTCGTGTTCATAATACTGCTGGAATTAACAACTCGCGACTTGTCACTGCCAAGCAGTTTAAAGAGTTGGGACCACCAGAGTTTCAGGGAAAAGCCAGATCCAATCAAGGCGGAAAATTGGATTAAGCAAATTACCAAGATATTTGATGTCTTAGGATGCACGGAGGAACAGAAGGTTCCATTTGCCACCTTTATGTTCCGTGGAGAGGCAGATTACTGGTGGGAATCTGTGAAGCGTACCCAGCCTGCCGCACTTAAAATGACTTGGGGGGAGTTCCAGAAACTGTTCAATGACAAGTACTTTCCAGAAAGTATTAGTCACATAAAAGAGGTAGAGTTTATCAGACTAGAACAGAACAACATGACTGTGTCCCAGTACGAGGCTAAGTTCGCGGAGTTATCCCGGTTTGCACCTCATTTGGTGGAGAATGAGGAACGTATGACATGGATGTTTCTGAGAGGTTTGAAACCCGAGATTCGTCAATACCTCATTTCTCACAAATTTCCTCTATATTCGGATGTAGTGAACAGGGCCCAGTTATTAGAACGAGATAATGATTATGTTGAACCAAGGGACAACAACCAAGGTCGTACTGGTGGCAGCAGTCATCGAAACAATGACAACCAGCAGGGAGGAAAGTATCATGCCAGAAGCGGTAACCACTCCGGTGGTAATCGTGGCCATGATAATAGAAGAAGTGAGTCGAGGGGAGATTTCAATAAGAGAAGGTACAACAATGAGAACGTGAAAGCATCGACAGCAGGACCAACATCAACTGTTTCTAGGGGAGGAGAACGACTACCAGTCGTATGCTATAAATGCGGGCAAGAGGGACACATCAGCCCCAACTGCACACAACAATCTAAGGTGTGTTATAACTGTAGAAAGGATGGGCACATAGCTCGAGTGTGTCCTGTAACGAAACCAAGTCCAGCGGGGGTGGTGATTCCTAAGGCTGTTCCTGACAAGTCAAAGTCAGTGGTTCCTGGAAGGACTTTTGTCGTGACTACCCAACAAGCAAGGAACCCGAACGAGGTGATTATGGGTAAGCTGATAATAAACTCTTGTGAAGTTTACACTTTATTAGATACTGGTGCTACCCATTCTTTTATTTCACCTGCTTGTGCTCAACGTTTGAACTTAACACCTGAGAAATTAGACTTTGACTTATCTGTTGAAACTCCATTGGGACCTTCGTTACATCTATAGTTTACAAATCTTACTCAATTCAAATTGGTACCCTCACCCTACCTGTTGATCTTATATCATTGAAAATACTTGCATTTGATTTGATTTTAGGAATTGACTGGTTGACCACTTATCATGCCAAAATTGATTATTTTCATAAGGTTGTTAGTTTTCATAGTCCTAACCAACCTATTGTGCTAATTCAAACAACCAAACCACTAAAATCAATCAATGTTATTTCAAGTCATAAAGCTATTCGTTTATTGAAAAATGGATGTCAAGTTTTCTTAGCCCATGTCACTGATCTAAACCAGAATACTTCAGGTTTGAGTGATATTTCTGTTAATGAGTTTCCTGATGTTTTTTCCGAAGAACTTCCCGGTCTACCCCTGGAACGTGAAGTTGAATTCTTTATTGACCTTGAACCCGCTACAAAACCCATTTTTAAAACCCCATATCGAATGGCTCCTATAGAACTTCAGGAGTTAAAGGTTCAACTACAGGAGTTGTTAGACATCGGTTTTATACGTCCTAGTACATCTCCTTGGGGTGCTCCTATTTTATTCGTAAAGAAGAAAGACAGGAGTATGCGACTTTGTATTGACTATAGGGAGTTGAACCATGTCACCATCAAGAATAGGTATCCGTTACCTAGTATTGATGACCTGTTCGACTAGTTGCAAGGTGCACAATTCTTTTCAAAGATCGATCTTCGTTCTAGATATCATCAGCTGAAGATTAAAACTGAGGATATTCTGAAGACTGCTTTCAGAACTCAATACGGGCATTATGAATTCTTAGTCATGTCTTTTGGATTGACTAATGCTTCTGCTGCTTTTATGGATATGATGAATCGTGTATTCAAGAAATATTTGGATCAGTTCTTGGTTTGTTTATTGATGACATCCTCATCTATTCCAAAAGCCGTGAAGATCATGAGCACCACTTGAAGCTGGAACTTCAAAGGCTTCGTGAAAACAAGCTATACGCTAAGCTGAAGAAATGCGAGTTCTGGCTTGAGGAGTTAGCATTCCTTGGGCACGTCAGTATCAAAACGTGGAGTATCTGTTGACCTGGTGAAGATTGAATCCATACAAAGTTGGGAGCAACCAAAGTCGGTGACCAAAGTACGTAGCTTTTTGGGCTTAGCTGGTTATTATCAGAGATTTGTGGAACGATTTTCTCGAATCGCTACTCCATTAACTCAGCTGACTCGGAAAGATACAAAATTCGTATGGAACGAGGAATGCGAGAAGAGCTTTCAAGAGCTTAAGAGGAGACTCATTTCGGCACCTGTTCTGATGATACCATCTGGTTCTGATGATACCATCTGGTTCAGATGGATTTGTCATTTACAGCGATGCTTTGGGCAAAGGGTTAGAATGTGTTCTCATGCAACATGGGAAAGTCATAGCCTATGCCTTGCGACAACTCAAGGAATATGAGAGGAATTATCCTACTCATGATCTAGAGTTAGCAGTAGTCGTTTTCGCGTTAACGATCTGGAGACACTACCTGTATGGGGAGAAAGTGGAGATCTATACGGATCATAAAAGCCTCAAGTATTTCTTCACCCAGAAGGAACTCAACATGCGGCAATGACGTTGGCTTGAGCTGTTAAAAGATTACGATCATACCATCCAATACCATCCTGAAAAAGTGAACGTGGTAGCTGACGCGTTGAGTAGAAGATCATATGCAGGAACGAATGCGATGCTTTCAAGGCCTATTTTGTGTTGATTTACAAAGGATGGAGATAGCGTTCAAAACTCCGAGGACCCATGCGATGATGTCAAGTATACGCGTAGAACCAGCTTTGATTGATAAAGTTAAAGCTGCTCAAGCTACAGACCCAGAGCTGATGAATATGAGGAAGAAGGTGCAAGAAGGAGCTATTCCAGAAGCAAGGATTAATGAAGAAGGAATACTTCGAGTCAACTCCTGACTTTGTGTTCCTGACGATTCTGATTTGAAGTATAGAATCATGATGGAGGCACACAACACACCGTTTGCAATCCATCCTGGGAGTACCAAAATGTATCGTGATCTTCTACATACATTTTGGTGGAGCAATATGAAGAGAGAGATCGTGGAGTTTATCTCAAGGTGTTTAACGTGTCAACGTGTCAAGACGGAGCATCAAGTGCCAAAGGGTCCATTGCAACCACTTGAGATTCCGAAATAGAAGTGGGAACACATTACCATGGATTTCATTACGGGTCTTCCCAAGGTTTCTTAAGGCATAGTTGCGATTTGGGTTATTGTTGATAGATTAACCAAGTCTGCTCATTTCTTGCCGATACAGGAGACTTATTCCCTTAAATATCTTGCTCGTATGTACGTGAATGAGATTGTGAGATTACATGGCATGCCAGTATCCATAGTTTCAGATCGTGACCCAAGATTCACTTCACGATTTTGGGTCAGCTTGCAGAAAGCTATGGGCACGGATTTACGATTCAGTTCGGCATATCATCCACAAACGAACGGGCAATCGAAAAGGACTATCCAAACTCTTGAAGATCTATTGAGACTCTGTGTTCTAGACTTCAAAGGGAGTTGGGATAAGTACCTACTATTGGTGGAATTCTCTTACAACAACAATTATCAAGCAAGTACAGGCACGGCTCCATTCGAGGCGTTGTATGAATGAAAATGTCATTCCCTAGTATGCTGGAACAAGGTGGGTGAAGAAACATTGTTGGGACCGAAGTTAGTACGTATGACTACAGAAAAGATTCAAATGATCCGGCAACGTATACAAACTACACAAGATCGACAAAAGAGTTATGCTGATCTTCATCGAAGGGACGTGGAGTTTAATGTCAGTGATCATGTATTATTACGTGTTGCTCCATGAAAAGGATTTACGAGATTCGAAAAGAGAGGAAAGCTCGACCCACGATTCATTGGTCCATTTGAAATCCTTGACCGAGGAAATGTGGCCTATAGACTCGCCTTACCTCCAAGCATGTCTCGTGTTCATAACGTTTTTCATATATCTGTGCTTCATAAATATGTGAAAGATCCAAACCACATTATTGAGTTAGAACCAGACGAGATAGCCGAAGATTTAACATACGAGGAGGTACCTGTTAAGATCTTGGATAGGAAGGAACATGTCCTACGCTCAAAGATTATACCTCAAGTTAAAGTTTTGTGGAGGAACCATGATATCGAGGAAATGACCTGGGAGTTAGAATCGAAAATGAAAACGAGGTATCCTCACCTTTTTGACATATCAGGTACGTACGACAATTTGGAGGACGAAATTTCATAAGGAAGGGAGGTTGTAAGACCCCAAATTTTATGGATAAGATTTAATTTTCTTTATATATTATTTTGAAATAGTAAGGTGTTGATTTGATAAATGTGATAAGTTATGGGTGAGATGTGCAAAGTTCACAAAGTAAGCAAGTGGTTATAAAATATTCGTTGTGTCGGGGAAAATTCGTTTAGTCGAGGAATATTCTTTTTAACGGAGAATATTCGTACAACGGCGCAGTCATTGGTGGACCCCACAATAGAATGAATGTCGGATATAGAAAGCGACAGAAATAACTTTTTTATATAATAACGACAAAACTGTTACCGTTAGTACTGTTGAAATACCCGGTCGTTAAAATACAGTAATACGCGGTGTTGCACGGTAGCACACGGTATTGCACAGTATTTCAAATTATTGATTCTTATGTAGAAAGGCACTTACTCAAATTATTGTTACAGTAATTACTGTTCAATATTTTATATTATTGATTCAATAATTGCATAATATTTTATTGGTTCAATATTTGCTACGTTGATATTTTTATCAATAAGTGTTACTTTGCTATTTTATATTATTAATTCAATAATTGTCATTGCACATTATTTCAAATTATCAAATTAATAATTCATATTATTTGAATAATATTATTAGATAGCATTATTGGCAATGTCTAAGGAAGTTCTGTCTAGGAAAGGAGTTGATTAATTGCGCGCCAGTAAGGAGAAATCCTTATCGGAAGGCCCCCTCTTTCCTTGGAACGACTTGGTTGTCAATATTGTAGTTCTGTGATATTATTTGTGAATAATTAATTTTTGATATATATGATAAGAAAATATTTATTCAATATGGATTTATACGGAGGAATTTTTAACATGTGACATTTGTTGAAAGTTGGTATTTTATCTTGTCCGATAAAATAATTCATTCAAATATATTATTATAATATTACATTATAGTAGTATGATGTGATTATATAATAGTATAATTTTTATAATTTGAAAGGTAACATTATTAGAGTAAATTCATGGTATAAAAGTTAAACGAGGTGGAAGAGTGCAAATTGAATTTGAACTCTTATGATGCAAACAATGATATCATCGGAGCGATGAGGTAAGCAAGGATGTCATCGGAGCGAAGATGTAAGCAATGATGTCATACGATCGATGATGTAAGCGATGATGTCATAAATTATGACGAAAAGACTATTTTATCCTTACTCTGTCGAGCATATAAATAGAAGCTCATTTCTTCATTATTTCTCACCAATTCACTAAAGCTATAGAGAGAGAAAGTATAGAGAGCATAAGAGAGAAAGAAGAAGAGTATTATGCTATCATACTAGTGCAGTCTCCAAATTTTTAAAGTAAAGGGTATTATTTCTTTCGTATTCATGAAGAGAGTTATTTTCTTTCAATACTCGTAAGGGTTGTTATTCCATTCTTTATTATTCTGTTAGAATAACCTGTATACGCGGACTACCGCATGCATGGTGAAATCCTATTGTTATTCTATTCTTTATTATTCTGTGAGAATAACCTGTCTACGCGGACTACCTCATGCCTGGTGAATAACCCTTCGTATTCAGTTGTTATTAAATTGTGAAAATAATCTGTCTGAGCGAACTACCGCCAGACGGGTGAAAATCTAATTGCAGTTTCGTATATTGTTTCATTTCAGATTCCTAACTTTAAACTTACTACGGTAAGTATTGCTTCTATAATTCCTGAAATGATCAGATATTACTTGAGTTTTGCGCTTCATCTAATATTATTTCACTGGAATATTGGTCTGAACTTTCTAGTAAAATTTTTATCTTTTCATGTCGAGTTACTATTCACGAGTTACTATTCATAGGGTACTATTTACGATAAAAAATATTTTTTTTCTTCCAAATCATCTTTGATTGGATCCAGATTTTGATCTTTATTCTTGAACTCTGGATAAATTCTCTAATATTTGTCCTTTATCTCACTGGATTCGTTATTCGTATTATTTTCATCATCCTCAGTCCTAAATGGTGATATAACTGAATATCTTTGGCCTGTAGTGCAAAGATGAATGATTACTTGATGAATATCTTTGGCCTGCAGTGCAAAGATGAATGATTACCTGATCAATATCTTTGGCCCGTAGTGCAAAGAAGGACAGGTGTTGAGATGAACATGACCAACACGTGATACAAATGAATATATTTGGCCGTAGTGCAAAAGATGAACATTTAATTCGAGATGAATATTGATTAATGTTATAGGGATAAAATATTGATGATGAACTTCTAAATTATAAAAGATAGTAGACAACATTCTCTACTTAACTCTTCTAATGAATTGTTATTTTCGCTGCGAATATTGATCTAAAACTTGTTGTCCATAATATTTTATCTGATTTATTGAAGGCTAACGATAATTTATTTTTCATTATCTTAGTCATAATATTCTTTACTGGGGTAGTTGAGCTCACCCTTTTCTTCCATTGTTCTCTTTAGGAAATGAGAATATCGCGGGTACTAGTCGGAGAATGGAGTGATGGTCCGAGTTAGAGCTGTAGAAGTTCTCACTATTTGTTTTATTTAAAATAGTGTGATAATAAATGTAATGAAGACTTAGTTTGAATGTTAATATTTTCTACATGTCTGTATTGACACTCACATTTGTGTGGTCGTATTTTGCACGACTGTGTGATATGAAAGATTGTATTTTAATTTTGTTGAATGTATTTGATGACTCAAAATGGGTTGAGTATTGAACCTATTTTGGGGGCGTCACAACATATCCGTGGATGTCTGACTACCACACAAATTTCGCATGCTTTTACCTGTTATGTGTTACCTGCACTCATTTGACAAATAAGAGAAGTTAAAATTACAAGTTCTTGTTCAATAGAAGAAATGTGTACCTCACTAGCATTCCTAGGTGCAGAATCAAGTCTAGTGCCAAATTGCTGAGAGTTCGCTACCATATTTGCAATTAGGTTTCTTGCAGCCTCGGGGGTCTTATCCACCAAAGCTCCGCCACTAGCAGCGTCAATAATACTTTTATCGCTACAACTAAGACCTTCATAGAAATACTGGATGGGAAGCTGAACACTAATCTGGTGATGAGGGCAACTAGCACATAATATCTTGAAACGTTCCCAATATTTATGTAGGGATTCTCCGTTGTTCTGCCTCACACCACAAATTGACTTCCTAAAGTTGGTAGCTCTTGAGGCAGGGAAATATTTCTCTAAGAATAGTCTTTTAATTACTTCCCATGTGGTGATACTTTTAGAGGGTAGATAGTAAAGCCAATCCTTAGCTGAAGCTTTCAGAGAGAATGGAAAGGCTCTTAGCTATATATGTTCTTCGGTTAATCCGGTAGGTTTCATACTCGTACATGCCACATGAAATTCCTTCAAGTGTTTGTGGGGATCTTCACCTGCCAAACCATGAAAAGTAGGTAGAAGATGTATTAGTCCAGATTTCAATTCAAAGTGAGTATTAGTATCCAGATTAGGGAAAGTTATGCATAATGGTTGTTGGTTCAAATCAGGCGCCGAAAGCTCCTTCAGGGTTCGATTTGCTGCCATGGATTCCTTTTCTGCTCTATTCGCCCGAGCTTCCTTCCTTAATCTTTGAATTGTTCTCTCTATCTCTGGATCAAACTTTAAATCACCTTGATTAGTAGATCGAGTTTCGGGCATAAACAATCAAGGGAATTCACATTACCTATAAGAAATAAAAACTAAAATAAAATAAAGATTGCAAAAATATAAAAATAAACTAAAAGAAATCCCCGGCAACGGCGCCAAAATTTGGTGTGCTTTTGCAGACAACCAAAAATAAAACCTTACTGCGAATGATAATTATGTAGTAGTGTAAGTAAGAGTTGATCCCACAGAGACTGATTAATCTACTTTACTACTTTGTAATCTAGAAGAAAGGATTTTTGAATATTGTTTAATTAAAATAAACTAATGTAAAAAATAATGTAACGAATTAAATCAGGAGAACAAACCTTGGGTTAAGTCAACTTTCACCTTAGAAACATACACTGATCATTGACTCAAGTATACACAATTAATACTTTGAATATTCATCGTTAGAATTAATTCACCATTCAGAATTATTCCATGTCTTTCCTTAATTTTAGTTAGATAGAAACAAGTGATCTATAAAACCATAACTACTAAATAACTTCAGACAAGCGCTAAAAGTTTAATCTAGTAGAAACTTTAAGAATCAGAAAAACCGATGAAGCTGAACAACACAAGCACAAGCGGTCGTATTTAATTCAGTTGAATATTCTCCCTAGGATATAATAATCTCGTGATCTGCCGTCAATTATTAATCTTAGTTACTTCACAAATTAGAGTGATCAAATAATTACGGATTCGATATCTAATTCAGCAGTAGATTTCAATGAATAATAAACTAGTATGCATCCTAGCAATTAAACAAATCAACCATATAATTCAAGCGCAGAAGAATAATCAATACTCACAATATTAATTGAACAAATAAAATCAATAAGATCTCACAGTGTAATATTCTAAGGATCCGTCTCCTTAATCCAAGAACAAGAGTTAGCCGCACATGGCCATAGAATCAACAAAGAATAATGGAGAGAAAAGTATATTATTGAATGAATACAAGCTATCCCCTATATACTACTTCAAGCCTCTATTTATAACATAAAAATGCAGCCCTAATTAGCTCCCTTATCTTGCAAATAAAACCAATTCGCGAAAGGAAATTGTTGATCGCGTCGCGCCTCCCCGCCCCAGCTGGGATTCCTTCACTAATCTCCCGCCCCAACGGGAGTCTTCACTGCCCAGCATTTTTACTTCCCGCTCCAGCGGTTATCACTCTCTTTCGGGCTCCGCCCCAGCGGGGATTCACACATTCAGCCTTTCCCGGATTTGCATGGATCGTGACCGACATGTTACCTCCCTTTGCAAGCTGCCAACGTGGCCCACATGCGAGTTTCTTCAACTTGGAATTATGAGTTGCTTGGAATTCAAAACCTGCAAGGACAACAAACCGTGAGCTGCTCTTGGACTTCACGTGCTTGGACTTTGAGCTGCTCCAATTAATGATTGCATGTAATTCGTGAATAATGAAAGCCCATTTGCATGCAATTACCGAATTAGGAATTTCAGAACTTATTCCTTTTTCATCCATTTTGCTTCCTTAGCTCAATTGTACCTAAAATATAAATATAAGATAAATAAATGTACTTAGGTACAAAAGAGATATAAAAGATTAAGAATTAAGGGAATAAAATATAACATATTTCATCCTTATCAAATTCCCCCACACTTATCTTTTGCTTGTCCTCGGGCAAAATAAAAATAAACTATAACAAAAAAATTCAACTTGAGCCACGAGTTAATATGAACTTCAACATTGACCTCATAGATTCAAAACAATAACTCTGGGGAACTTCAAAATAATTTATCATCCGAAACCCAACTTTACTTATTGATCTCACTTATTCTCAACCCCTTGTGCGTGTGTGAATCCACCTGTATCAAACCAATCAGACTACAGAAAAATTTATGAAATCGAAGCCTTAAAGGAGAAAGATAAAACTCAACCACTCGTTCTCCCACAACTCTTAGTTAACACCAGCATAACATTAAAGGATCAATAGGCTTTTCTTTTCTTCTTTTTTTTCCTTTGGTAAGTGCATTTTATGCTCTGCCTTACTCGCGAGTGCGTTTTACGCTCTATCTCGCTTGTCACGTGTTTATGAGTGAGTGCGTTTTACGCTCCATCTCAGCCCACCACATGAAACATTGTTTTTTTTTCGTTTCTCTTATTATTATTTTTTCAATCTTGCAAACTTTGCCTAAATCACTTCCTATTTCTTAGATAATACTGCATATCTACTTCCAGTAATGATCAAACAAATGATAGAGTTCAAAATTTCTTTCCTAGACATTTAATTCGATAAATTCCTTCCAAGCCAAAACTAGTTCGAACAAATGGATATGTGCTCAATAATGAAGGGTCTCAAATGAAGTAGTGATCAACAAAGAAAACCAAATTTAGATTACCCAATGTCTATCAGTCCTCCTAGAAGTTATCACAAAGAAATCAAAAAAAATTCATTGGTCAAGAATCAAAATCCACATTAACCTATTGCTCAAGTGACACATCCTAAAACTACCCATTTTCGTAGGAAACACAATTGCACTTAGCATATGCAACAAGTCTTTAAACCCCAAGGTTACCCCAAATGGACGAGTTTTGTCTCGTAATACCCACAAAATTCAAAACAAAAATAACAAATTTGAAAAATATCTAAATGCTTCCCCCCACACTTAAAACTTACATTGTCCCTAATGTAAAGTAAAATGCAAAGAAAAGTAGAGAGATACTCCCTTATGGGTTGCCTCCCACGCAGCGCCTTTGTTTATGGTCGTTGGCTCGACTCAATGGTTCCTATGAATTAACTATTATAGACCGGGTTATCGAGGTCCATATTCTCCACTTTTTCTTCTTGGAAACCCTCATAGAAATATTTGAGTCTATGCCCATTCAACTTGAACAGTATAGAAGTTGCTAAACTATTGATTTCAACTGCACCATGAGGGAAAATATTAGTAACAACAAAAGGTCCAGTCCAACGAGAACGTAACTTACCTGGAAACAAACGAAGCCGAGATTGGTAAAGAAGAAATTTTTGACCAATTTGAAATTCTTTCCGAGAGATTCTTTTGTCATGAAAAGCTTTCATTTTTTCCTTATAAATCAGTGCGCTCTCATACGCATCATTACAAATTTCCTCCAACTCTTGAAGTTGCAACTTCCGGTGTTCTCCACTTTCATCCATCTTCATATTGAAGCTCTTAATAGCCCAATAAGCCTTATGTTCCAACTCAGCGGGTAGGTGACATGGCTTCCCTAACACTAATCTATAAGGGGACATACTAATGGGTGTCTTGAATGCAGTCCAGTAAGCCCATAAAGAATCATCCAAACGCAAACTCCAATCTTTTCTGCTTGGGTTAACTGTCTTTTCAATGATTGCTTTGATTTCCCTGTTGGAAACCTCAGCTTGTCCATTAGCCTGCGGGTGGTAAGCAGTTGACACCTTATGAGTCACCTGGTACTTCCTCAACAATGCCCCCACAGTCCGATTGCAAAAGTGAGTCCCTCGATCATTGATTAGAGCTCTTGGAATGCCAAACTTAGAAAAGATGTTAGACTGAATAAAATCTGCAACCACTTTAGAGTCATCAGTCCTGGTGGCTTTGGCTTCCACCCACTTTGAAACATAATCAACAGCAAGCAAGATATAAGTATAACCAAAAGAGACAGGAAACGCTTTGCGATTCCTTTAATTTATCAAATGCTTTGCGATACTCCACATCAAATTCAAATTCTGCATCCTTTTGTAGTAAACTGCATAGGGGTGCTGCTATCTTGGAAAAGTCCTTGATGAATCTCTGATAAAATCCTGCATGTCCAAGAAAAGAACGAATTTTCCAAACACTAGTGGGATATGAAAGAGATTGAATAACATCAATCTTAGCTTTATTTACTTCAATTCCCCTAGATGAAACAACATGACCCAAAACTATACCTTGTTCCACCATAAAATGACATTTTTCAGAGTTTAAGACAAGGTTAGTTTCTAAGCATCTTTAAAGAATAAGTGTAAGGTTATACAAACATTTATCAAATGAGTCTCCATAAACTGTAAAATCATCCATAAAAACTTCCATGATATACTCAATATAATCTGAAAATATGATAACTATACACATCTGAAAAGTGGCCGGTGCGATGCAAAGTCTGAAGGCCATTCAGCGATATGTAAAGGTGCCAAATGGGCAAGTAAAAGTTGTCTTTTGTTGATCCTTTGGGGCGATTGCAATTTGAAAGTAACCTAAATAACCATCAAGAAAGTAATAGTAAGAATGATCAACTAATCGTTCAAGCATTTGATCAATAAAAGGTAAAGGAAAATGGTCCTTGCGGGTTACAACATTTAATTTTCTATAATCTATACAAACCCTCCACCCATTTTGAACTCGGGTGGGAACCAACTCGTCATTTAGATTCTTCACAACTGTTATTCCAGTCTTCTTAGGAACCACTTGAACTGGGCTAACCCAACTGCTATCCGAAATAGGGTAGATCACTCGAACTTCAAGAAGTTTGAGAATTTCTTTCTTCACGACATCCATCATGGGAGGGTTCAATCTCTTTTTTGGTTGACTGGAAGGTTTCACTTTGTGACGCCCCAAATTCGGGTACCTTCAAACCCAAGATATGGTGCTACACGGTGCTACAATCTACTCATACATTCAATTGAGGACATCAATATCAATGCATAAGTTTACTAATTATTACATTCTATTAATCCCTTCCCAAGTATTCGTAACCAATATATTGTTCTGTGTCATAATATCAGTAAATACAATACTAATACTATACTATTACAAAGGTCACTACTTGTCCAGCTTGGACTTGCCTTTGTCTTTACCGGATCCTTCGGTCCGTTCGCTCTTAGCTGAAATCATTTAGTTTTAAGCAAGAATGAGCATAAATAGCTCAGCAAGTTAAATAGTATATCTTGAAACCACAAAATCATGAATCATATCCCTTGGTCTTCAATAACTGTACAATAGTTATGAAGTACTTAAGAATAATCAAAATATCAGTTTCGATTCCTTTAAAACCATTTCCAAGGACTTTATAGCCTCTTCGGAATCCATCTTGGTCAATGACCATGAACCATATTTTAGTTCTCATTCATGAAAGGAACAACTCGGCACGAAGGCTGTAAGTTCGATATAGCTTACGAGCACATCCAGGTGATCAGCCTGTAGTACTGTATATTGATCAACACTCATACATTAAACGTGTTTACGTTTAATTGGTGGCAACTTCACGTGCCTGTCGAATTAACGACGTTTAAAACCTTTGTTTTATTCATACTCAGGTTTACTTGAGAATCCGTACCAGTCAATTGGCATAGGATCACAACATTGTATACATTTTGGAAAGATTTGTGGAAAAACCCACCAAAAAATGCTAAATCTCAGTCTAGCCGAATCAAATGGCATCGACTATTCAATAACAGTTCATGCATAAGCAATTATGCACCATGACCACTTGTCCAATCATAACGTATAGACAAGGGTTTAGCAAAACTTGCATTCATAATAAAGTATGAACGAAGTTAGGAAACTTTCTTTTGCGTCTTCTAAACCTTTACACGTAGTCTATTCAGTCTTTACAACGTCTACAAAGTATAGCACAAAGCATACCTATGAGAATTCATCATCGATATACCAAGTATAGCCTAACTTCTCCTTCTTGTATAACTTATTCGAAACGTTAAATTAATAACATTCATTTAAGTTATTTAATGTTCATTACGGCTTATTAACATCCTATGTTATAAACCAACTCTTCTTAATCATCACTAGGCATGATGATAAACGAGTACTTAACTTGTTCCTTAAATTAGTTTTGGTTAACGTCCAAAACTTAAGTTTAATTACGTTTAGTTAACGTTTAATCCTCATCACCCTTGGTTAAACATGTTGTGTAAAGAGTGTATATTCATCACTTACCAGCCCCTTAATGATATGCAAAAGGTTAAGTAATTACTAAAAACGTAAAAACCTTCTGACATGGTGGCGCTGCAGCGCCAGATTTTCCTCTTGGAGTGGCGCTGCAGCGCTACCCCTCCAGAGATTTCTCCCGGGAGTGGTGTTGCGGCACCGGATTAAGCCTATTGGGTGGCGCTGCGGCGCTAGCCCTGCAGCTCAGAAAAATTTCTGTCTTTAAAAATTCTGAAATTCCCGAGTCCGTAACGTGATCGTTATAACTCGGAATTGGTTCGTTCCAAAGCCAAAAGTTCATAAACGACATGCTCTATCATCCTATCAAGTCGGAATTTGTTTCCAAAATTGTCAGCGAGAAATTCACCGATTAATCCATTTTCGTTAAACGTTCGTGAACGTTAGACGCTCAAATATTCGTTTTTAAGTCGAAATCAATCCGTTCTTGCTCCCACAAGTCTTATTTACCTAAATACACGTGTTGCAATCGAAAACCATTATTTTTGACGCACACAGTGACTTTTGACTTCTAATCTGAGGAATTTACATTTTCGACGATTATCGTCTAACCGCATAACTTTCGCCGAATCTTCGTTCTTCGTTATTATTAGCTCAAATCAATGGGAATCAATCCCATAGTTGATTATTACTAATTTTTATTGTTCAAAACATTTAAGTTTTAATGGTTTAATAAGTTTAGTAGTCCATTTTATATGAATTCATTAAGTTCTTCCTTAGTACTTAATCAATTCTCATTGTCTTAATCATGCATGGTTTATTAGGGTTCCTAACTCACCATCATAACATCCCTATAACTTCCTCATAATCATATCTCCTTCCATCACTTCTCTATCAAAATTCTATTATTAAAGAAAAGAGATTTCTTTTACCATTTCTTAGATTATACCTTTAAAGTTCTTAGTTGAGCTTGAGTATGGAGACTCAAAGGTTCCTTCTTCTTAGCTTCTTGATTGATGAAGTAATATAAGGCAAAGCGTATTCTAGCTTCTTCTCTCTTTTTCTATAGGATGATAGAATTCTCAAACAATAAAAATATGAAGGGGACCACTCTTATTTATAGAATTGGCAAGAGTTGGGGTAGTTTGGTCATTAGACCAAACCTCCTCAACTCCACCTCCTCTCCACCTCCTCACCATGTCTTGCCTATGTCTCCCATGTGCTAGCATGTGCTAGCACATGGGCACCTTGTGTCTCCACATGGCCCCCATGTGATCCACATGTCCTCCCATGTGCAAACATGGGTTGTGGGTTGAACCATGGGTTGAACCCTCCCGTTTACCCACCGGTTCGACCCACGGTTTAAACGTACTAACTTTTAATTCCAATTAATTCTAATTTAATTCATTTTAACGTATTTACTCCGTATAAAAATTGTATTATACGTCGTATTAATTCTCGTATCTTCTCCGCATAATTCTCGTACAATACCTCGTATTATACGCATATTATTTTCGTATAATAATCATATATTATTATACGTAAACAATTAATCATTAATTTCACTTTCCCTAACGCTTAGGCTTTTTAAGTCCCTTCGCGAAAATTCGTGAGTCATAAATGAAATATTATTACATATTCTATCTCGTATCGAAATCCTATCATTACGCGTTTCTCAGAATTTCAAAATAAATTCTCGAGCAGAAATGGATGAATAGTAATTCCCGCACTTTTCCTTTCGAAAAAACTTTCCTCAGCTAACTTAACTATTCACGGTATATTACCGTTAAATCTTTCGACAGAATGGCATTTTGACATTCCGAACTCTCAAAATGGCGTAGGGTTCCATGAACTCTAACCCTTAGGGTCAAATAGTGTCTATTTCATCTTTTTCCAAAATATTTTTATTCTCGAAAACCATTTATTTTCATCTTTTAAATTCATATCAATTATTCCTAGCACGTAGCCAGAATCCTACTCATTTTTGCATTCTCTAGGTCATAAAATGACCTATAATTAGCTTACTCTGTTTAATAAACAAATAATCCAAATTTTATTCAATAAATCAAATAAAAATTCATTTACATAAACGCTCTATTTTCTCGGGCGTTACACACTTCATCCTCCAGCAAGATCCGATGTATGCATGTAGAAGGGCTTATTCCTTTAATATCAGCTATCGTCCATCCAATGGCCTTCTTATGCTCCTTTAGAACATGCATGAGTTACTCTTCTCGTGTTGCATCAAGTGTATTGGAGATGATCACTGGTAATGTTTCTCCTTCTCCAAGGAACACATATTTGAGATGACTTAGAAGAGGTTTCAAATCGGGAATTGGTGCTTGCAAAACAGAGGGCAAAGACTTTTCGTTAGAAATCAAAAATTCAACATAAAAGATGTTACCTGATTTTGGAGCGTCATTTAAAGCTGTTATAATTGATTGCAACTCGGTGCTCAAGGTCAAATTCGCACTTTCTTCATCAATGTTCTTACTAAGTGCAATTTCCAATTCATCCGTACCATCAAGTTCAAAGACTTCCTGTTCTAAAGAGCCAATCACATCAACCGAATAAACAGAGTTATCATCAGTGGGGTATCGCATGGCATCGTAAATATTAAACTTAACAATCTTGCCATCAAATTCCATTGAAAGTGTACCACTATGAACATCTATTTTAGTCTTTGATATTTTTAATAATGGTCTTCCTAACAAATTAGGAGCATTTTGGTCACCATTTTCCATATCAAGCACATAAAAATCAGTAGGAAAGATTAAATCAATTGACTTGCACAAGAACTTCCTCAACTACACCTTTGGGATAAGCATTAGATCTATCAGCCAGCTGTATTACAATACCAGTTTTACTCAAAGGTTCAAGTGATAAAGTCGCATATATAGAATATGGCATGACGTTTATAGAAGCTCCTAAGTCTAGCATGGCTTTTTCAAATCTGGTGCTACCTATCGTGCACGGAATAGTGAACATACCCGGATCTTGACACTTAGTAGGTAGTTTTCTTTGAATAATTGCTGAGACATTCTCCCATACCCTTACCTTTTCATATTTTTTAATTTCCTGTTTCTTCTTGTGTGTACACAGTTCTTTCAAAAATTTAGCATAACGAGGTACTTGTTTAGTAGCATCTAACAATGGAATATTTACCTCGCATTTACTAAAAGTTTCATACAAATCTGAATTTTTCTCATATTTTCTGTTTTCTGTTAAAGCAAGAGGGAAAGGAGGTACCGTTTTATATTCAGGGAGAGGGGGAAATTTACGCTTAGGTTCATCCTTGTCATTCAGAACACTGCTGCCTGCTTCTTATTTTTCTTCATCTGCATTGTCTTGATCTTGTGTTGTAGGCGCTGTCTTTTTTGGGATTTCTATCTATTTACCATTCCTCAAAGTGATTGCACTTGCATTTTCTTTTGGTTTCACCACTATTTGAGAGGGTAATTTTCCAAAGCTTTGCGCTTCCAATCGACTGATTGCAGTCGCTATTTGTCCCACTTGCGTACCTAAATTCTGAATACTTGCCCTTGTTTCCTGTTGAAAATTTAAAGTGTTAATGACAAGTGTTTTAACAATATCTTTTAAAGACATACTAGGGTTAGAAGATTGGCCCTATTGTTGTTTATTGGGATACGAGAGTTTGTACTGCTGCTGATTTGGAAAAGTTTGAGGTGCGGGTTGACTTGCATGTTGATTCCCGTAGCTAAAGTTAGGGTAATCCCTCCATCCAGGATTATATGTATTTGAGAAGGGATCATATTTCCTTTATGGTTGCCCAGGAAATCATCCTGTTGCATTTGCATGTTTAACGGATTCCTCTTAGAGAGTTGGGCACATATCCGTCGGATGTTTGACTACCGCACAAATTCCACAAGCTTTTACCTGTTGTGTGTTACCTGCACTCATTTGACAAACAAGAGAAGTTAAAATTGCAAGTTCTTGTTCAATAGAAGAAATTTATACTTCACTAGCATTCCTAGGTGCAGAATCAAGTCTAGTGCCAAATTGCTGAGAGTTCGCCGCCATATTTGCAATTAGGTTTCTTGCAGCATCGGGGGTCTTATCCACCAAAGCTCCGCCACTAGCAGCGTCAATTATACTTTTATCGCTACAACTAAGACCTTCATAGAAATACTGGATGAGAAGCTTAACACTAATCTGGTGATGAGGGCAACTAGCACACAATATCTTGAAACGTTCCCAATACTCATGTATGGATTCTCCGTTGTTCTTCCTCACACCACAAATTGACTTCCGAATGTTGGCTACTCTTGAGGCAGGGAAATATTTCTCTAAGAATAGTCTTTTAATTTCTTCCCATGTGGTGATACTTTTAGAGGGTAGATAGTAAAGCCAATCCTTAGCTGAAGCTTTCAGAGAGAATGGAAAGGCTCTTAGCTTGATATGTTCTTCGGTTACTCCGGTAGGTTTCATACTCGTGCATACCACATGAAATTCCTTCAAGTGTTTATAGGGATCTTCACCTGCCAAACCATGAAAAGTCGGTAGAAGATGTATTAGTCTAGATTTCAATTCAAAGTGAGTATTAGTATCCAGATTAGGGAAAGTTATGCATAAGGGTTGTTGGTTCAAATCAGGCGTCGGAAGCTCCTTTAGGGTTCGATTTGTTGCCATGGCTTCCTTTTCTGCACGATTCGCTCGAGCTTCCTTCCTTAATCTTTGAATGGTTCTCTCTATCTCTGGATCAAACTTTAAATCACCTTGATTAGTAGATCGAGTTTCGGGCATAAACAATCAAGGGAATTCACATTACCTATAAGAAATAAAAACTAAAATAAAATAAGGATTACAAAAATATAAAAATAAACTAAAAGCAATCCTCAGCAACGGCGCCAAAATTTGGTGTGCTATCGCAGACAACCAAAAATAAAACCTTACTGCGAACGATAATTAGGTGGTAGTGTAAGTAAGAGTCGATCCCACAGAGACTGATTAATCTATTTTACTATTTTGTATTCAAGAAGAGGGGATTTTTGAATATTGTTTAATTAAAATAAACTAATGTATAAAATAATGTAACAAATTAAATCAGGAGAACAAACCTTGGGTTAAGTCAACTTTCACCTTAGAAACATACACTGATCATTAACTCAAGTATACACAATTAATACTTTGAATATTCATCGTTAGAATTAATTCACCATTCAGAATTATTCCATGTCTTTCCTTAATTTTAGTTAGATAGAAACAAGCGATCTATAAAACCATAACTACTAAATAACTTCAGACAAGCGCTAAAAGTTTAATCTAGTAGAAGCTTTAAGAATCAGAAAAACCAATGAAGCTGAGAAACACAAGCACAAGCGATCGTATTTAATTCAGTTGAATATTCTCCCTAGGATATAATAATTAGGGGTGCTCATCGGTAAAAAATCGAACCGGTACCGAATCAAAAATACCGAAAAACCAAGAACCGGTACCGGTACCGAAAAACCAATTTCAGGTACCGGTTCGGTACAAAGTCAGTTTCTATTTTTTCGGTTCGATTTTCGGTTATACCGCAAAAATTAAATAATTAAATAATTTTTTTATATTAATAAATTTTTTTAAAACTAAGATTTTTTTATATATATTAATAGAATTTCATTTTATAATCTACCATTTCATTTTATAATCTACATTTCTTTTTGTAATCTACCATTTTTTTTTGTAATCTACCATTTCTTTTTATTAATATTATTATTATTATTATTATTATTATTATTATTATTATTATTATTATTATTATTTATTATTGGTGTTAGTATTATTTATTTTATTTATTTAAAAATCTATACTGTTACAATTTCATGCATGCTAGAAATTTTAGATAGCATACATTTTTAATAGTTGGGATTAATTGTATCAATTAAAATTGAATGATTTGTATCAATAAAGGGTCTTTTCAAATTTTAATTTTTTTTTCGGTTTTTCGATTTTATCGAATTCAAAAATTTAAGAACCGGTACCGGTACCGAAAAGTATAAAAAAAACCTAAAAAATCGGTACCGAAAAAACTGGTACCGAAAAAAAATCGGTACCGCCGGAACCGGTACCCCCCGGTTCGGTAAAAAATCGAAAAAAACCAAAAATTCTGAGCACCCCTAATAATAATCTCGTGATCTGCAGTCAATTATTAATCTTAGTTACTTCACAAATTAGAGTGATCAAACAATTACGAATTCGATATACCATCTTTTCAATTTTGGTTACAACTTGTTGACCTTTGTATTTAAATAGGACTTTTCCAAGTGTAAGCAATAGGATACTCTAAAGGAGACAAAGCCCATGCCTTTCCAAACCCCCGCCCCTGCACCCCCCATATTTTCAGTAATATCTTAGATCCTAATTTCAAAACATAATTTCTTCAACCACATACAATCACCCAAATGGAATCTGACTCGAATCAAACAAAACCTTGAACAAAAAAGAAACATCATATTCATATCCTAAATTGAGAGGGGAGAAGTAGTACCGCGTTCTAATACTAGTGTGCTCTATTTTAATTTCATTCGTACAAATAAAGGAAGAATATAGGAAGAGAAGCGACGGTTCGTGAAGAAAGGGCTTGCCGATTTGTGAAGATATTGACTTCCGATTTGTGAAGGTTCTAATTCCAGGGCACATTTTCCTCTCCACTTCAAGACCTGGACAATTAAAGGTCAGCTTTTTGAAGATTATAGAGCTTCTTTCTTCGTTCGATTCCGATTTGGAGAAGGCTTTGTGAAGATTTGGTTTCTTTTTAGGGCTTCGTTCGATTGGAAATTTAGAGAAGGAAGTTTGAAGTGGATATTGCTCTCGTCTAACAAAATCGAGTGAGGAGAGAAAAGGTTAAAAAAGAAAAACACAGAAGCCTTTAAGTAGTATTGCTCTTTAAAGGGATATTGCTCTTTAAGCGTATTGCTCTTGAACGGGCTTGTATATTATAAGTAGTATATATATATATATATATTGAGCTATTAAGATGACTCTAATGACCTAAATAACTCAGGAATCAATCAAGGGTTTTCATGGGCGATTGTTGGTGTGCTGTCGCAGAAAACCAAAAATAAAACCTTACTGCGAAAGATAATTATGTAGTAGTGCAAGTAAGAGTCGATACCACAGAGACTGATTAATCTATTTTTTCTACTTTGTATTCCAGAAGAGGGGATTTTTGAATATTGTTTAATTAAAATAAACTAATGTATAAAATAATGTAACAAATTAAATCAGGAGAACAAACCTTGGGTTAAATCAACTTCCACCTTAGAAACATACACTGATCATTGACTCAAGCATACACAATTAATACTTTGAATATTCATCGTTAGAATAAATTCACCATTCAGAATTATTCCACGTCTTTTCTTAATTTTAGTTAGATAGAAACAAGCGATCTATAAAACACTAACTACTAAACAACTTCAGACAAGTGCTAAAAGTTTAATCTAGTAGAAGCTTTAAGAATCAAAAAAATCGATGAAGGTGAACAACACAGGCACAAGCGGTCGTATTTAATTCAGTTGAATATTCTCCCTAGGATATAATAATCTCGTGATCTGCAGTCAATTATTGATCTTAGTTACTTCACAAATTAGAGTGATCAAATAATTACGGATTCGATATCTAATTCAGCAGTAGATTTCAATGAATAATAAACTAGTATGTATCCTAGCAATTAAACAAATCAATTATATAATTCACGCGCAGAAGAATAATCAATACTCACAATATTAATTGAACAAATAAAATCAATAAGATCTCACAGTGTAATATTCTAAGGCTTTCGTCTCCTTAATCCAAGAACAAGAGTTAGCCGCACATGTTCATAGAATCAACAAAGAATAATAGCGAGAAAAGTATATTATTGAATGAATACAAGCTATCCCCTATATACTACTTCAAGCCTTTATTTATAACACAAAAATGCAGCCCTAATTAGATCCCCTATCTTGCAGCAAAAACAAAATCGCGAAAGGAAATTGCTAATCGCGCCGCGCCTCCCCGCCCCAACGAGGATTCCTTCACTAATCTCCCACCCCAGCGGGAGTCTTCACTGCCCAGCATTTTTACTTCCCACTCCAGCGGTTATCACTCTCTTTCGGGCTCCGCCCCAGCTGGGATTCACACATTCAGCCTTTCCCGGATTTGCATGGATCGTGACCGACATGTTACCTCCCTTTGCAAGCTGCCAACGTGGCCCACATGCAAGTTGCTTCAACTTGGAATTGTGAGCTGCTTGGAATTCAAAAACTATAAGGACAACAAACCGCGAGCTGCTCTTGAACTTCACGTGCTTGGACTTTGAGCTGCTCCAATTAATGATTGCATGTAATTCGTGAATAATGAAAGCCCATTTTCATGCAATTACCGAATTGGATTTTAAAAACCCAGAACTTATTCCTTTTTCATCCATTTTGCTTCCTTAGCTCAATTGTACCTAAAATATAAATATAAGATAAATAAATGTACTTAGGAACAAAATAGATATAAAAGATTAAGAATTAAGGGAATAAAATATAACATATTTCATCCTTATCAGTTGTTTCTCTCTTTCGTCTAAGACTTGAAAAAATATTGGCAAATCTTAGTTACAAATTAGAGGGGTAATTTGAGCAAGAACATAGGCAAAATTGAGGGGTCACAATTTCAAATCTAAGGTACAAATTTCAACTTTTGTATTCTTTTAAGCAAAAGTTGCATAAAAGCATATAAAGAAAATTAGGGTGCTAGTGAAGTGTTGAATAATACTTGTTATTTTCGAGAGGCACTTATAGTTCTAGAAGGGGGGAAGTTGAATAGATCTTTTAAAACTTTTGATTATTTATAAGATATTTCCAAATATTTGCTAATCAAATTAATTAAGCACAACGGAATATGATTTTTGAAAATGAATCTCAGTTCTGAATTTAGCTAAATAAGCAACTTAAAATAATATAAGCAAACATATGGAAAGTAAGAACAGTAAAGTAAAGACACAATAAATTTTAAGTGGTTCGGAGACTGAATAACTCCTAATCTACTCTTCTACTACTTGAGTAGGAATTCCATTAAGAGTTTTGTCACACAAACAAGGACACTCTACACTTTTCAAGCCCCGTAGACTTGGATATTTAGTCCTTAAGACAAGAACACTAAGACCTCTTCAAGTCCAGCAGAATTGAATATTTAGTCACTAAGACAAGGACTCTCAGACCTTTGATGATTTTTCATTTGAGTGTTGTTGAGAGGTGCTGCTAAGATGACTGATAGGTCTCCAAACTGATCAGTTTTATTTTGATGATAACAAACTTAGTAAATAGGATTAAATTAAAATAGGTAGAAACCTCTCTATAGGATTATTATATAATTGATTTTAAATATCCTATTTTATTCCTATCAAAAATATTTTTCATCCTAAAATTGAATTTATTTTTCTTGACCTTGATAAATTAATTATCAAGTGTTAATTAAATTAATTCAAAAATTAACATTTTCTAAGTCAATGAGATTCCTATTTTTTTCTAAATGATTTTCTAAAAATCTCTTGGGCAAAAAAATTTCAAATTATATATATATATATATATATATAATCCATATGTATATATATATATATATATACGGTATAAGTATATATCTAATATATATATATATATATGTAATAAATGCATGTATGTGTTCATATGACGTGTGTGTGTGTGTGTGTGTGAATGTTTGCAAGAAAATTAACCATGTGTATGTGCAAGTGACTTATGTGTGTGCGCAATGTACTGTGAATGAAGGCTAAAACCTTTTTGCATGGCATTAAAAGAAAACGAAAAAGGCTTAGCTTGGCCTTTGTGATTGGACCGAAAATTTTGTGCCTTGTTTGAAGTTTAAAACTTCAAACACATACTGACATTTATGATGGCAACATAAACAAAGTTGGCCAATCCGTGTGTCTCAAACTGATCCGAACCATTCAATCTTTTGTCCATCAATCCGGATCATTGGTTCAAAAATTAGATTTTTAAAAGGACTATTTTGCCCTTAACTTCAAAACTCTATAAATAGGAAGTCCTTTCTTCATTCCAAACTTACCAATTTACAAAGCAAAAAAAAGTTATATCTCCTTGCCTACATTTTCTCTCTGCAAAAGCTTTCTCTCCATCTTCTAATTCAAAGTTGTATTTCTTGAAAGAAGATAAAATTGGTCAAAGTAGTTGAGATAAGTTATTGAATTACTGTATTTACATTATCTCATATCTGCTTATATATATAGATATATTAAAGAAAAATTGTTATACACATTTATATATATATATATAAATATCCATATTTAATCTATCAAATATTATATAAAAAGTCTGTACTTAGATACCGATATAATTCGGAAGTAATTTCTCTTTCGGATGGTCTTTAAAATCCTAAGTGACTTTTTATTAATATAGATACATTATATAAATAATAAAAAATATTTATATAATTATCAGATTATGAAACAAACAATTTGGTCAGTACTTAGATATCAATATAATTCGGATGTTATTTCTCTGAAATTCTTCAAAACGGTCTTTAAATCCTAAGTGGCCAAATTTTCACAACATAGATCAAATATAATATAATATATATACGTGAGTGAAACAAAAATTTATCATACTTACTTGTTATACACATCTATATATATCTATATTTAATCTATCAAATATTATATAAAAAGTCTGTACTTAGATACCGATATAATTCGGAAGTAATTTTTCTACCAGACGGTCTTTAAAATCCTAAGTGGCTTTTATTAATATAGATACATTATATAAATATTGAAAAATATTTATATAATTATCAAATTTTGAAACAAACAATTTGGTCAGTACTTAGATACTGATATAATTCGGATGTTATTTCTCTGAAATTCTCTGAAACTGTCTTTAAATCCTAAGTGGCCAAATTTTCACAACATAGATCAAATATAATAACATATATACGCGGGTGAAACAAATTTCATCAAGTATTATTTAATTGATAAATCTGTTATATTTGATAACTGTCATAACAAGTATCTTACTCAAAAACTTACTTATTCACAAAAATACTTGTTGTATTATAAGTAATTATATATGGTTATCCAAACTCAAAGTTATATTTGTTCAAACCATAGAAACACACTCTTTATAAAGAAAAACCTTTTTAAAATTATTTAAAACATAGAAAAATATATTCTTTATTAAAAAAAAGAAAAATCTTTATAAAAGTGCATTAATTTACATATCTGCTTATCTGGAAGCATTTCACATAAAATTAAAGTCTTGAACTTTTATTTGATATTCGATCTTAAATTATATATCTGCTTATCTGAGAAGTATTAACTATAAAAGTTATTTAAACTTTTATAAATTTATACTAAACTTTATCTGCTTACTTTAGAAGCAAATTCAAACTATCTTTTTGTAAAAGGGAAGAGGGTAGAGTCAGTTTATTTTATGTATCTGTGATAAACACAAAAATTCTTTGACCAAGACCAGAGTCTTTGAGAGGTCAGCTGGGAGTTGGGTCTCTAGTGTAATTATGAGGTGATGAAGAGATTGTTGTTTCAAGACCAGATTATAGAATAGTTCTGAACTCAAAAAAAGATACAACTAAGCTTGAGGAAGGAGTTGGGAGTTCGCTGTCCAAGATAGTTAGTTGTGAATAGTTATGAGTTTATCTATAAAACTTTGTAAAGGTTTCTCCACCTATTGAAGGAGCATTTATTACTGGGAGTAATAGGATCTCAAGTCCTGGAGAGAAGCTTGAGACTAGACGTAGCAATATACCCAAGCTGTATATTGTGAACCAGATAAATCTCTGTGCATTGTGTAATTGAATTTTTCTAAATCCTTTACATTAATTTCTGACACTATAAATTGATTTGCTAAAAAATTCAAAAAGACCTAAGATAATTTGTAAACGATAATAATCTATTCAACCCCCCTTCTAGATTATTATTGGACTTTCAATTAGTATCAAAGCGGTGCTCGTATGGCATGTATTCCTTCGTAGACTGCTTTGCTGGTTACCATCAAATCATGGTTGCTGAAAAAGACCAGAAAGAAACAGCTTTCATCACTCCCTGGGGAACCTTCTATTATAGACGACTATCCTTCGGCCTCATCAATGCCGGAGCCATATATCAGCGAGCCATAATGGCCCTATTTCATGACATGATGCACAAAGAGATAGAGGTTTATGTGGACAACATCATCATCAAATCCCGAAGGGAGGATGATCACATTGACCATCTCATGAAGCTGTTCAACAGGTTGCGTAAGTACAACCTCAAGCTAAGTCCTGCCAAATGTGCTTTTAGCGTCAAATCAGGCAAGCTATTAGGATTCTTGGTGAGTAATCGAGGCATCGAGCTAGACCCTGCCAAGATCAAAGCCATTACTGAGATGCCAGTACCTCGAACATAGAAGGAGATATGTGGGTTTCTAGGAAGAATCAACTTCATAAGCCGATTCATTTCCCAGCTCACAGCAACCTGTGAACCCATATTCAAGCTACTAAGGAAGAATTCCTCCACCAAATGGAATGAGGATTGTCAGAAAGCCTTCCTCACCATTAAGAAACAGCTGATCGAAGCACCAGTCTTGTTACCCCAAAGGGACGAAATTCCCTTGTTCATGTACATGTCCGTCAATGCCAATGCAATGGGATGCATGCTAGGACAGAAGGATGATAGTAGCAAGGAAAGAGCCATCTACTACATCAGTAAAAGATTCAGTAGTGGTGAACAGAAGTACACCCTGATCGAGAAAACATGATGTGCGTTAGCCTAGGCCGCAAGGAGGTTATAACATTACTTCCATGGGCACACGACCTACCTCATATCCCACATGGATCCCCTGGATTACGTATTCAACAAGCTAATGTTGAATTGTCGACTGTCCAAATGGCAGTTGATCCTACAACAGTTTGACATTGTCTACATGACTTAGAAGTCAATTAAGGGTCAAAGCATTGCAGATCAATTAGCTGAAGCACCTGCAGGAGGGTTCGAGCCCCTGGAGACCTATTTCCTGAATGATGGGATCATGACAATTCAACAACTCCAACAAGATAATACAGTCCAACCATGGAAAATGTATTTCGATAGAGCAGTAAACATGGAAGGTGCCGGAGCTAGGGCAGTCCTTATCTTTGGTATAGGAGAACAATATCCTGTGGCTACCAAACTTCAATTTGGCAACACCAACAACATAGCCGAGTATAAAGGCTGCATAATGGGGTTGAAACCAGCCCAATCTATGGGTATCAAACATTTACTGGTCTTTGGAGACTTTGAGTTGGTCATCAGACAAACCACTGGGGCATATCACACCAAAGAACTACATTTATTGCCCTATCATCGGCAGGTCGTCAAAATATCTCTGGACTTTGAAGACATAACCTTCATCCATATTCCTCGGGGTAGGAATGACTTTGCTGATGCATTAGCGATGGCTTCCTTAATTCGCATATCCAGTGGGATTCCCTACATCCAATTCATAATTCAGAAATCCCATACATACGGGGATTACATTGGAGACATATCAGATGAAATACCTCCTATTAATCAGCCTTGGTATCAAGACATCAAGGAATATCTCTGAGATGGATCTGCACCAGCTGGGCAAGCCAATCCGAACGAAAGCGGATTCACAAAATAGCTATGAAGCTCTATCTGAGCGGAGATGCATTGTACAAAAGGGATACTGGAATAGGCCTGTTAAGATGCCTTGATAGAGAGCAAGCCCATAGACTGATGGATGAAATCCACGGTGGAGTCTGTGGTCTACACATGAGAGGTCATCTGCTGGCCAAGAAGATACTAAGAACAGGACATTATTGGATCTCTCTTAAAGCTGACTGTGAGGATCACGTCAGGAGATGTTTTCAATGCCAAGTACATGGAAATGCCTTACATGCTTCTCCAAATGAGCTACACAACATGAGTTCACCATGGCCTTTCTCCATGTGGGGAATGGATGTGATCAGTCCAGTGGAACCAAAAGCCAGCAATGGTCATCGATTCATCTTTACCATGATCGATTACTTCACCAGATGGGTTGAAGCAGCCTCTTTTCCCAAAGTCACCAAAGAGGTCATCATTGGTTTCATTAGAAACAATGTTGTTTATCGATATGGACAACCGGAGGTGACCGTATCAAACAACGCCAAGAACCTGAACAATCAAATGATGAAAGAACTGTACAGTAAATTCCACATTAAGCATATCAATTCCATCATCTATCTGCCCAAGATGAATGGTGCTGTCGAAGCGGCCAACAAGAACATCAAGAAGATCATGTAGAAAATGTTTGCCAATCACAAAGAATGGCCTGACCTGCTGCCTCTAACCCTGTTAGCATACAGAACATCAATGTGCACCTCTACTGGGGCTACCCCCTATTCATTAGTCTATGGCATGGAACCTGTCCTCCCATATAAGTAGAGATGGAGTCCTTACGAGTATTAATCGACGCTCAGATGGACGAAGATCAGAGGTTGCAAAACCAATACCACCAACTGTCCCTGATAGATGAAAAAAGGGCTACAACCATTTTTCACGAACAGTTATATCAGCAAAGGATTGCTCGATCCTACAATAAGAAGGTCCGAATAAGGCAATTCAAAGAAAATAACTTGGTGCTGAAGAAAGTTTTGGCTAATCAAGATAAAGCCAAAGGAAAGTTTGCCCCTAATTGGGAAGGCCCTTTCATTGTCAAGGAAGTGTTGACAGGAAGAGCTATCAAACTATAAGAGATGGACGGGAACGAATTTCCCCAACTCATCAATTCAGACACCGTGAAAAGGTACTACGTCTGAAGCACATTCATGCCCGCATCCGGGTCCTACAAATCAAATCAGGTTCAGTTTTCACTAGAAGCCGAAACTACGAATGACCTGATCTCCCTCCACCCGGGAGTACGTAAGCAGCCATTTCTGGTGCGGTTAAGTCAAATAAAACTCAAAAACTCGTCAAACCAAACTCAAAACACAATATAAGTACTTTCCAAACCTCTATCACACAGAAAAATAGAACTACAAATGACCTGATCTCCCTCCACCCGGGAGTACGTTGGCAGTCATTTACGGTGCAGTTTGACCTTCAAGGAAAAAACAAAAAAAATAATAAAAAATAGTCCCAAGACACTGAAACCATATGAAATCTAAATTCTATCCAGCCTCCCTGGTCAACAGGCCCTTCTGAGATACTCTCTGACATCTCAACTGTAAGTCCATCAAGGAGAAGCTCAAGATATATCAACAACAGCAAGTCATGAAAGAAGTGGTAATCACTCAGCAACGACAATACATATCCAAATAGGGAACTGAATCAAGATATATTTCTCTGATATATGATACTGTTTGATATATACATAGTGTCCTGTACATGACAAAAAATGGCTGATCTAGTATGTACAGGAAAAATAAAGCTAGTCTATGGACCTAAGGATAAGCGGTCCAGCAATGCCAACATGGCATCTCTCTCTGAAGATGGAGGAGCAGCTGCAAGTGCAATACCCTCAGCCTCCATACGGCTCAAAATATCCACAGTCATCTGCAGTGTGGCACTGAAGTCATCAATGTATGCACTCATCTCGGTAACCAGACTATAAGTATAAGATCTGAAAGCAGTACTGTCGGCAATGTGGAAATCCTGGGAAGCTATAGCCTCGTCCCTCTCCACAAAAGTTGCATCTCTAGCAATCAAAATCTCAACAAAAGTTGCATCTCTGGCAGATCGGATCTCCTCTCGCTCAATCAATCCTGCATCCTAAGTGGCCCAAGCCGCATCTCTCTCCACCAAAGCTATATCTCTGCCAGACAAGGAGGTCAACATCAGCGCTCTAGTCTGATCTCTCTCAAAGGTCATCCTAGCTAGTGAGTCCACCAAAGCCAGATCTGTCCATGCAAGACTGATCGGTGGGTCGCTAACTAGTGCTGCTGTCAAACCCGTAAAAAGCTCATCCTCAGTAGGAGACTCAGGATCCTCCATAGACTCATCCTCTTTTGAATCCACTAAAGGAGATGACTGGATGAATGCAGCTGATGCTATATCGGCCTCCAACCAAGCTGAGTACTCTGGAGAACGATCTGGATGGCTTCTGGAGAAATCAACCCTCTCCCTGTGAGTCCAACACTCATACACTCAAATTAAATCAGCAGATGACATAAACGAAGTTGACATCCTTTGATCAGCAGCCCCTTCAAACTAATGCAGGCTCTGAAACTGATCGAACTGGCCCATAACATCCAGGGGATGATAAGTAATCACTCCCCTCAATCCCGCTAGGGGCAGATAGTCCATGCCAGATGCATGGGTAATAACGCTATAGGGGGAGGCTAGTCCTGCATATGGCAGAATCAAAAATACATGCACGATATCAGACAAAAATGCCGACCATATCTCCGCATCG
Organism: Panax stipuleanatus; assembly: GCA_020205555.1. Lineage (NCBI taxonomy): Eukaryota > Viridiplantae > Streptophyta > Magnoliopsida > Apiales > Araliaceae > Panax > Panax stipuleanatus. The sequence goes on from CM035118.1 coordinate 5,358,296, forward strand.
GTACACTCCGCCGGCTAAAATGAGTAGAACATGGCTATATCATGGGAGAAACAATACCCCTGATGTCTAAAAAATCCAATCGGTCGAATATGGGACATAAACCATACATACAACAAGACCGAACTGCCTCTGAAAAACCCCTTCGGGTGGGTACTACAGTGGGTGGCTGATCTCAGAGTCTCAACCAATATCATCGGAATAATGGTGCTACCCTGCCTAAAGGCCCGAACCACAACTATCAACCCCACATCCAAATGGTCCAAGCGTAGCGGCATATAAACGTCAGATACGATGCACATCAATAAAATGTCTATCCTGGCCAAATGACACGCCTATGCCGATATAATAAAATTCCTGGCATATCAATCGTAACTGTCAAGCTCACCGAAGCGATCGATCAAAAAGTCAATGGAGATCACACGTCCAGAGATGATCTCATCCATAACTACGCTCAGCCGAAGACCTGACATCCGTATAAACGGTCTCCTCATATCACTGATCGTCGTGCGAGCTCATGGCGCCTCTAAAGCTAAACCAGTAAACCGCTGGTACTCATCAAGGGTTGGAGTCAACTTATGATGCCCAAAGCGAAAGACCTGTCTATCGGGTATCCAACAGGATAAGACGTCATCCACAAATCTATATGGCACCTGAAAGTCTACGAGGGCCAACGAATGCCCCAGCATCTGATCAACTGTCCCTCTAGCTGAGAAAGGCAGGCTCTCGTGCCACGATCTCAATGACAATGCCACCTCAAACGGTGGTAAATGCTCGATACGGCTAACGGTAGACGATGCAATCTGTATCACCGTATCACAAGACCATCCAGGGGTCAAATTTGAACTCATCTGTCTAAATGCATACACATGATATAATACATACGTAATGACAATGATAAATATGATGCGATAGATAGGAAATATCATGCATATCTATGATAAACTATCTACTACAAGCATCATCCCTGTCTGATAAATATAAATCAAAATAAAAAGTACAGGAATCTAGGGCACCACCACCCAACTACTAACAGTGGCCTATCAAAATTTGGCACAGTCGCCCAATAGACAAAACAGTGGCTGACCAAAAGATATAGCTACAATAGCTATCCAAAAAGATCCAAAATATCTAAGCTCAAGTGGTTAACCTGCTCCATATCCTCCGTGGACACAAAAATGCGATCATCAGGCATATCTAGGCGGTACAAGGGAGGATTAGCTCCTGTAAAATTGCTAGAAAATGGACCTAAAGAGGGGCCCACTCCTGAGCTGGAAGGGTCAAAAGAAGATGCCTCTGACGGATCTCTGCCAAGATGCCTGATAAATAGGTGAGCTCTCTCTAGCTGCTGGGTCAATCCTGTGATCTAGTCCAAATGAGTCGGCTCCCTGAGGCAAGCTATCTAGTCTGTCATCATCACAGACCCAGGCACCATGTCTGCCATAAACTGGGTAGCACGAGTCTGAGCTCCAATTATGCGAGGACTCTGCCAACTGCTGAATTCCTCCTGGCTATAAGGGCCCTCTGATAGGATAAAGCCATCTATACCCTCCATAGGGATATCTGTCAGTGGCAGGAGCAATGGCCAATGATGGCAAGTAGGAGGGACAATGGGAATGCGGATCTGCCCCGTAATGCTCCTGATCGCCCGCTCTCCTAAATAAATCTCCCAGCCTCCCTCTGTCAAAAATGGGAATCTGCAAGTCGACAACGCAAACTCCCGACCAGTGGGGAATCTTCCCTCAAATCCAACAGTCAAAAACTCGGAGGTATACGGCATCCAAGAGATCGATCCAGCCGTCAAAAGCTCCAACTGTAGGCGGAAATGGGTAAAGCCCTCAGCAATAGGGACCTCCGTCATAGTGGAGTGATGCCAATGCCATCCCCTGGGATAGGTCTCCAGACCTAAAGCAGTGGCGGCCCGTAGGCAAGGAAGCCTCTCATATGCCCAGAACTGGCCATGTAAATATCAAAAGTCCTCAGTGACCAAGACTGACAAATGTAAATACAGAAATCAAAAAGGTACAAGAAAGATGTACTCACCAGCAGAAACGGGTAGAACCCTAACCAAGTCTCCGTCTCCGAAAGCATGTGCATGCCCCGGAGAAAATAGGCAAAGGTGTAGGAACCCCAATCAAAGTCACTGGGGTGCTCTACATACCGGGTAGCGCTAACTAGGGCGAAGGACACAGTCGATGAGTTATCCGCCATAAAACAACCCTGATGATCACCAGAAATAATCGCCTCAAGATGCGATCCCTAACCCTCTGATCATCGGGCAGAGGCTCAAGTAAAGCCCCACTCTGGGCATCTAAGCTCAAGGGACCTGATTGGACCGTCCGACCCTTGATCGCAGTAGCAGGAACTCCCAGCAGGGACCGAATGGCAGTGGGTGTGATGTCAGCCACGACAGGCACTGGTTTACCCTCGAACTCGATACCAGTAATGAACCTCCAGTCTATAAGGGTCATCATCACCTCACAGTCCAACAAAGGAAGGGACTGAGTCTGGTGGAACCAGCGCTCAGACAAAGCCCTCATATACCCTCAGGGGAAAAGACGGGGAAGAATAGAGAAGAAGGCCTGAAACCCCCAGCCATCAACGATATCTCTGTAGTTCTGGTGCAAAGTATGGTACAGGGAGTACACGTTGAACCAGTTCCCTCAAGGCTGCGTGAAGCTGGGAACCTGCATCAAAAAACCAACCCATGTCAAAAACATGTGCCCCGAGAATGGCAAAAGGAAAAAAGAGAATCCAGAAAGAAGAAAACTTCAAGTCACCTCGTTGGCATGGAGAAATCTTGATGGATGGCGGCTCAAGTCTCCCAACAGCTCCTGGGTCGGCACAACAATGCCTGGAACCTCCGCACGTGGTGCCTGAGCAGGGGCAAGAGCAGCAAAAAGAGCTTGTTCATCATCAATACCAAGCAGCTGCTCGTCCTAGGCTGGACGGTTCACCGACTCTGCTAATCTGCGAAGCGGTCGAGCGGGACGTGGCTGAGGAACTTTAGAAGCTCACCTCCGTCTAATGCCTGAAACTACCCTGCTAGCACTGTCGGGTTTGACACGGTCCATCACCTGGACAAAGTCTCCAAATCACCTCAAAAAGGGTGTGGTAAGCCTAAAACCTATGGCTTATTAATTTAAATCAGTATTTTATGCATTTCTAAGTCCAAAAGCATGCATGGGTTAGTCAAAAAATACCCAGTGAAGTTAAAACTACATGTTTTTCAAAAACTAAATCTTAAAACATGCATGGGTCAGTCAAAAATCTCCAGTAGAGTCAAAACTTCATGTTTTTAAATGCTCGGGCTTTTGAAATTTTTTTTCCAGAGTCTCCTTTGTAAAATGGACTGTTTGCATGAACATAGGCATGTTTAGGTGGCCATTCAGTAACACACCTTCTCAAAAATAAGAACAGTTCATATTTATGAAATAAAATCAAAAGTAAGCATCACATGGTGGCCAAATTACCATGGACATTTTTAGTTGAAAATCCAGGCTCACTAAGCCTTAAAAAGGATGAGTAAACTGATCAAAAAGAGCAAAATATGACTTTTTCAGAATCTAAATTTTCTTACATCAAAACACGCAATACAGTAAGATATGCATATATATGAAGTCAGAAAATTTTTAACAAGTCATATAAGCATACATTTTTCATACATTGCGTCTAAAAGCCCCCTACGTGGTTTATATGCTTTTAACGATCAAAATTTGCGAAAAAATAATGTAAAACGTTACTTACGATGCGTTGAATGTGTAGGAGCTGACGAAATCAGAAAAAAAAACTACCTGAACTCCGTAGATCTGAAAAAAAAAATCAGATTCTGTTGAAACTCGAAATGAAACTTGAAAATTATGAACTCCCGCTGCCCAATATAAAGCCACAGGGAGGAGCGGGCACACCTGCGACAGCCGCACCTCTACCTGCGGCTCCCAAGGTGGGTCCCGCTTCCCCGGCTTGATTTAATTCGAGTTAAAACAAAGTTTATATGAGCTGCCAAGTCAAATTTGAAGAAAAATCGCTACGCGATTGAGCAGTTTGTCCTGAAATCAACAAATTCATTAAGCACAAACTCCTAACAAAGTTACCCATGACATACAAGTACTTTCGTCTCATACACTATTATGTTATCCTTAATAAAAATCAACAAATTCATGTGTTATCACATCCAGATCTAATCCTAGATTTTCTCTTTCAATTCCATCTAGGATATCAAATTAACTGCTAGCTAGACAATTAATAATTAAGCACAAGATATGATAATCAACTCCATAAGATCAACAAATGAAAATAATGATAACTGAATTAAAGCATTGAAAAAGGTTCAATTGTACTCCTAATTGAAAAATCAGTTCATCATCATAATAGAAACTAGAAGATTAAAATTAAATAACATCTCAAGTACAGATAATGAATAAAAGAGAAGAAGCAAAACTCTGTCGAGGAACTCCAATCTCCGTAGCTTCAATCTCCGTCTTGTTGTGTTCTCCAATGAAATCTCCAAGTTCCAATAAAAGTGGCTCTCAATTAATTGCAGTCAAAAGTCTCCTAACTAAGTTAAAAATATAGTATTTATAATCCCTAACAAACCCTAGTACATTAGGTAAGTCAAAATCCTTATATGAATCAACTTTGGAGCAAAAAGGAAACAAAATCTGCTGAAAATCTCCGTTCGGAACGCCCCGCGTCACTCTCCTTCAATAACTGGTGCGCCCCGCGCTACATATGCAGAACCTTCAAAATAGCCTGGCGCGGCCCACGCCAATACCAGTACCAAAGTAACGCGGCCCGCACTACTTTGTCAGATTGCCCAATTTGTTCAGTTCTTCTCTCTTTTCATCTTTTAAGCCCATCCATGCTCCTTTCCTGCAAACTTACACAAAACATAAAAAAGTAACAAGGAAAATTACCAAGAACACACAATAATTCAAGTGAAATAATACCCAATTCGAAGGTTTTCAACCCACTCATCAAGTTTAATTAATTAAAATGAAACTCTATTCCTAAATGGTTTAGGAGGGTTGCCTACATCTATAAATAAGATGAGTCTTATTATAATTTAGTGTGACTGACAATTCCAAAAGTTGGGAGAATGCGTATATTTCTATAGAGATAGAAACTAAGGTTTTTCTAATACACCCATATTCTTGAATACCTATTCTTCCTTGGTGGATCGCCTCTAAAGCCAAATACTTAGGTAGCTAACGTTGATCAAATGAAAGAATCTAACCCGGTGAATTCAAGGAGAACCCGAAGGACATGAAGTTAAACTCGTACCTAAGGAAGCACGGTTCTATAAGGGTATGATTTTGATTCTCCTTCTTCTTCGTTTAGATTGATAATTGAGCACAAAGAATGATCATGATGATGGTTTGTATGAAAATTTTAAATTTCTATTTTTATCGCGCTTCCTCTACTTTTATGTAATTAGATTGCATGATCGCGCTATATACAAACCTAACACTATCAAGCTTCCTAGAGATTGTTCTGTTTCCTTGAGAGTTCCACCATGTAAAATGAGGGCCAATTGCTCTGATGTCCTCAAGGCCAGCTTGTTCAAGACATTGTTTAAATTCATCCATGTCAGAAGTCCAAATATCATTTCATCCCTAAATCTCATCATGACTAACTATTTCATTGAAATCTCCCATGACAAGCCATTTAGTGTTAGTAGAACTCGCAATATTAATAAGGTCATCCTAAAGCTGTTTTCTTTCGAAAAGGGTATTAAAACCATAGATAATAGAAACAAGATATCATCAAAACCATTAAAAGATAGCTCACAATGGATAAGCTGAGAGGATTTATACAAAATGTTAATGGGAGCTGTCGTTTACACTCCTAAATTAAACTCATTTTCACTTTACAAATTCAAACAATTAGCACAGTAGTAAGCAAGAATCGATCCCACAGAGAGTGATTTGTTTTATATTTATTCAATTGTTTCAAATAAGAAGGGGGTTTTAATTGATTAAACTAAATTAACAATAATAAACTAATAAGAATTAACAATGAATAAAAAGTTTCAGTTCTTCAGTTCAATATCACCTTTTTACAACACAAGATTAATCAAGTATAACATTATTTACCCTTCAATGAAACTAATAGCCCTAGGTAACAACAAGCTCTGTTACCCGAAACTCCCCAAAAATTATCACTCAATGAAACAAACTCTTCACAAGATTCTAACCATTATATAACCTAGAACAAGCTCTCTAGATTTAATATAACAGCAGCATTAAGAACTAGGGAATTAGACTATTCCAAGCAACAAACACCTAAGCTCAGATTTTTTTAACTTGTCTTCTGATAATCATAGAAATACTCAAAAGCTTGTCCACAATCAGGTATTACTAATTACTACTTGTGATTAGGAACAATATCAATTACACGTAATATTATTCCTTGATCCAGCATATGATATCTATTAACCAACTCAATCCTGCAGAAATCAAATCAGTTAAGCCAAATAGCATTCGGAAATTAAATCAGATTATCAAGGATGAATTTCATGTGAGAAGGAATAAATAATGAATACTCAATTAATCATTAATTATAAATAGGTTCAACATCCCTTAGAACTGAATATGAAAACTAGTCTGACATGCTTCCAAGTCTACACTCCAATGGTGTAGATGAGAGAATGTAGTAGATGATTAAATAGTAGAATGAATAATACCCTGACTATTACATTTATTTATAGTGCTAGACAAAATCCTAAATCCTATAAGAACCAGAAATCCAAATCCTAAAAGGAATTACAAATCATAATTAGTTTTTATAAAGAAATAGAATCTAATAAGAAAATAAAATCTCAGTCCAAAGCAATCCTAATTCTAATAGCAATATTAATCCAAATCCATGTAGAAAGATGCCAAAATCTGTTTTTAGAAACTTTCCAAAAATCCAATATTTTCAAATTTCTTTTTCTCTTCAATTCAGCTCCAAATCAACTTGTTTCCATCCTCTTAACTTTAATTCACCTGAAAACAATAAACAACTTAATAAGCTCATATACACATGAAACATGCAATAAAATCAAATGTAAAGAAATCAAAAAATCATGAATATTGTGTACTTATCAATTAACATACCAACTAGAATGATCTCATCCAATCCATATATGGCCATTATAATGAAGCTCATAATTAAAAACTCATTCCAATTATCAAAAAATTTAGAGGCTACAACCTTGAATTTGCGATATTTTACTCGAGTTTTCACAAGGCCCACAAAGGATATATAATTATCAACTAAAAAGGCAGGAACATCAGCCTTTTTAGGAGAATTACTTAAACCTCTAATATTACAGGAACAGAGTTTAGTCATAAAAAAGGAGAATATTAAGTTGGGGATTTCCCCCCCCCCCCCCCCCACCCCACCCCACCCCACCCCAATCCTTGTTTCTCCTTGTTAACGCCAAATTTTGTACGCCTAATGAAATCACCAAAACAACATGTCAAAATAGCGCTAACAGTTGATTGTATTGTTGTGAAATTAAACTCACGAAATACACACAGATAAGCATACACACATTATTGTAAGAGATATAAAATATGAACACAAGAATTTACGTAGAAACCAATTGGGAAAAAACCACGGAGAGATAGAGAGATGAGAAATCCACTTTAAAATAATATGGGAGTACAAATTGTTTATTTGTGTTCTATGTTATTATTGTCTTCCATACCCTTGTTTAATGCTGTATTTATAGATGTCATGTTCACCCGAATTCAATTCGGCGTTAACACTCCTCTTAGCAGAAGGAGAGCCAACAACTTCCTCTTTTGCTTTTAGCTTTAAATCTCTGCATTCCTTCTCATGAATGATCTTGAGCTTGTCAGTGAGAGGATTCGGGGGTGGGGGTGGGTGAGGAAGAGAATTACACTCAGGAGATAGCATGTCAGTATCCCCTAGCACATCAAAGGGATTGATTGAAACCAAAGGATTAGCAGGCTGAGTGGGAGATAACTGCAGAGGGGCAGCAGTGCTTCTGTGCCTAGAGACATCAGTCCATTTCTCAGCAGAGTCAGTATGGGCAGAAACAAGCTTCTCCACAACAGCCGAAGAGGAGGGGCCAGGTCCAGATGAAACCTTAGGAACCCATTTATAATTAGAGCAAGGACATTTGATCAAAGAGTGATCAAAGTTTTGCAGATAAAACAAGATGGGGCCTATTTTGATATTCAACTGAGCGCTCAGTAATCTCATCATCATCAAAAACAACTACAGGAAGAGTACGGGGGAGTGAGGCATCCGCATCAATCTCCACACATATTCTAGCACAAGGGAGAGGATAAATTTTTTCTGTAACTTTGTCAAAAAAAAAAAAAAACTTACCAACCCCACTAGCAATGTAGCAATGTAGCTAAGTCCAGTAAGAGAGGGATGTTGTGGAATTTAACCCAAATCGGAGCCTTTGAACAGGTTTCTCTAGTAATGTCAATAGCCTCTTGCCAATGTGCTTAAGCAGAATTCGGTTGTTAGAAATGTACCAAGGACCCAAACCTAATACATTATAATCACGATCTTCAATGTAATGAGGTTGTATATGTTGTTGCTGGTCTTGGTCAATCTGTGCATGAACTGAGCCTTGGTTTGGTTCTTGGAGCTGATCGAGATACGTACATTTGTAGCTACCCACAATGATTTTACTTCCCCTCAACGTACAATTTTTAAGTTTAATACTTTCACATCATTAGATTTCTTGATTGTTTCTACCTTCAAACGTGTCTTCTTCTTTTTTCGTCTTCATCATCAACATTTTCTTCCTGAACAGCAGCTTTTCGATCATCTCCATTTTTTCTTTTTCTTCTTCAAATTAATTTGTTGATTTAAAGATCGACGTCGCTATATGAAAAGAGCAAAATAGAACTATTTATATAAGCATTCTACATCTACATATATATGGATATTTCTTTTGAACGAATATATTCAAACAATTAAATGAGTGCATGTACTTAATAAATTTGAAAATTTGGTCCCTATCTACATATAATCCAAAAAAAAAATGCATTGATGAATTTGAAAGGTCTTAAAGTAATCAAAAATCATTCAAATCAAATTATATTATATTATATATGTGATTTATCTCTTTACGGACTTTCATATATTAAGTATAGAAAGTATAGCTTTAATCAAGGTAATTAGAGTAAAATAGATTCACTACCTTTAGTGTGGTTGACCAACTAATATTCAAAAATATTTTTAATATAATGTCTAATATACACTTCAAGTTATAATGTTTAATATATCCACTAAATATAAATTTGTATGTTATAATTTTTACTTAACTTGATCTAATTGATTAAATTATGAATTTGTGCAATAAATAACATAAATATCAAAAAAAAAAAAAATCATCAAGAAAATAAAGTCATACACTTTTTGCTAATTAAATTTCTTAAAGATTAAAATTTACATAATATAAATTTAAATATATTTTTTGTAATTAAAAGGTAAAATTTTAATAAGCATAAAAATACAAAATAACGCAAAAAATAATTATTATTTTTTTCAAATATTAAAATTTACATAAAATATACTTATTATTACATAACGAATCTTATTATTCATATAAAAAAGTATTAAAATTATATTACTTATTTTTCTCAAATATTAAATTAAACATAAGCATAACTATTTACAATAAAAATGACAAATGTTATTACTCAAAAAAAGATTACCGTAAAAATTAATATATTGAAGTTGGTTTTGTGAATTAGGTCATTGAGTATCAAATCAAGTTAAATATTGTGTTGTTTTTCTTTCTTAGATGTTATTGTTTATTTTGCGTGACTTAATTTCTAACAGAAATATAAAATTAAAACTTATGGGGAAATAATTCTCAATTTTCATTTGCAATGGAGAGGAGTATTTTGTAGGGAAGATCACCAATACCTATCCTGTTAATTCCCAGTGATGACTTTCTTCCCAAAATTAACAACAGCAAGCAACTACTCTAAATCAATGGCTAGTAATCATCATAATCTCTGAAATATAATCACTTCAACGCTTGCAATTGCTTAAACGGATCATCACGCATTGATAAGAATTGAACTAACAATTTTAAATAAACGATCTAGCAAATGTTGTTACCGCTAGCTACTATATATCTCCGATCACAGTACTACTTTTTTTTTCTTAATTCTCAACATCACCGTTTTTATCACCACGGCTGATGAAATTAATTCTCACCCGATCATCGCCGGGGGGAGCCCGCATGACCTCCGGCCGATAATTTGGAACCGGCACGATCTGTAGCCGCCCTGCCTCCCTCACCATTTCCAGATTAAATAGCGGCCGTCCGTTTCTGTTCAAAGTTGACAAAAGTGGCGGGAAAATCCTCGCCCTCGCTCTCTCTCTCTCTCTGATCACCACTGGCACCACCGCCGCTCCCGATCCTGAATCCGCCTTTACTACCATCGGCGCCATCTCCATCTCCATCTCCTCCTTCAGATTATCCCAGACTCCTACCTCCTTATCGTTCTCGGTTTCAAACCCTAGGAGGCCTTCCGTAGATTTGGCGAAGCGTTCATCGTCGCCAGCACTTGTCCTATTATTTTCACTAGAATCTGCGCCGCCGACCGCATTATCATCGTCTCCGTTTCCGGCGTCGGAAGCAGTGACTTTACCGGCAATGGAGTAATCATTATTGTCGCTGGCTGCAGTGAACGTCAAACTAATTCCGGATTCTCTGTTCCGGCGACTGAATGTAGGGACATCGTCGGAGGGATTGAGAACGGACCGGAAAAAACTCATGAATTGCTAGTAAAGTTCTCCCCGGAGATTAGCGATTACTGCAAATATGAATGAGGGAAGATTTTATGGGGTTTTACAATTTGGAAATCCTGTGGATAATTGTGATAAATATAAGGTAATTAACTAGACAATGACGCGGTGCTGGATTTGCGCCTTCTACCAATCACAACTTGAGAATTATGTGCATGGGATTTAGGATTTATATAACCTATATATTCCTATAGTAAAATGTAAAAATGACCACTCTATTCTTAACATATTTGGATATTACGTCCCTTTTTGTTGGTCTACGCAGAGCAAACCCACTATTATATAAAAATTTGAATAAGAATATATTATATAAATTTGGATAAGAATATAAAAATTTGGATAAGAAAATCTTTGAGCATTGACTATCATACATGACAATGATGACATGTAAAGTAAGCCACAAACTAGACTAAAAAAAATTCAGTTCAGTCAAGATTTGAACTCAAAACCTCAATCTCAAAGTTTTAAACAATTGTCCAACTAAGCTTCATGATGTAATTGTAAATAAGATAACATAAATTTTATTTATACGAGCTTCTCCATTATAAATTGAGTACGTACAATTAACATTTTTATTGTAACTAAAAAAGAAAAACTTAATATTGAATACTTTAAGTAAAAATTCAAGATTTTTTTAATAACAATAAAGTATTTAAAATTATTGAATTTCGTAAAAGGTAGTACTATTTTTACATGTGCTTTTAATATTTTCACATAATTTTTCTCACATAAAGGTGAGACCCTCGGTAAAAATACATGTAAACATATTAATTCTCTTTGGTAAAACACACATCTTATTATAATTTGTTTACAAAACATGGATCATTTTTATCTTTTTTCCATGTTTTCCGGACAACTGATATCATTTGAGGATTCTCCACTTGGTAATTATTATAATAAGAACATAAAAAGAGGATGTTAACTAAAAGTTGAGGATTATGAGTAATAAAATTTTCCATTTCATTTATATTTATATATGTAATTTACATATATCCATATAATCGGAGTAAAGGAATTTTGAGTATTATGAAAGTTGTTAATAGGAGGAGTTTTGGAGAGGAAAGAAAAGTTTTTCTTATTTACTTTTTGAGCAAATAGTTTTTCTTATGTATCCCTTCTTTACTTAATGAAAAATGAATAATATATACTGCGAATGTTAAGTGACTTATGTGATATGTATTAGTGGTAATTTTTTAGATTAAATAAATGAATAATATATATTATGAATGTTTACGTTGATTATTTAATTATTAATTATTTTATATGTATTAGTGATAATTTTTTAGAGAGATTTCTATAATTTCTATTAATCTCATATATTGTTAAAAAATATTTGACACCAATTTTATTTGTAAGTTAAGAGTTAAGTTAAAATAAGTTGTGAAAGTTTTTACTGATAATGACTTATAAGTAAAAATTGCTAAAAAGAAAATTAATAAAAAAAATATTTGGATTCAACATTTTATCATAAAAATCACCATTCCAACATTAAAAAGAAGCACAACTTCATTATACATGAGTTTTTTTTAGTTTTTTTTGACATACTATCCACGAGTTATTAATCAACATTATTATTACTACTCTTTTAAAAGTTTTAATATAAATTATTCTCTTTTTGTTTTTTTATTATTCTTTCTAAATTTTGATACTTCCAAGTTACAAAGCTCAAAAAAATTAAAGGAGAGTAAAACTTAAGTAAATATTGAGAAAAGAATTATCTTAATAAATGTAAATTTAATTATTATTTTATAAATTTTAATATCAATTTAAAAATCAAAATAAAAAATAGATGGATGGAGAGCGAACGGGAGGGAGAAAGAGTGTGATCTCGAGATGGAGAAAGAGAGAAAAGTAGAATAGTCATTATATTTAGTCAAACTTATTTATTTAAAATGATTTATAAGTTATTTTTTGAGAAAAAATTATTACTTCTCAAAAACAATTTATAAGTTAATTTAGAAGTAAAAAAATTAAGTCATGACCAAACACCCAACAAAAAAATGACTTCTAAATTTGTTTGATTAATTTATAAGTCATGACCCATAATCTAAATATTTATTTATACTAAATACCTATTTTATCAGGAAAATGAGGGAAAGTTGTTATTCATGAATTATGATCCAAATCAAATTAAATATGATTGTAAAGATACCCAAAAGATAATTGAACATATCCTTAGAGGGAAAAGTATGTAATTTTGTACTTTCGAATTTAATTAGGGTTTCTTATATGTGTGTGTATATATTGTAATATATAAAGAGGGGTTCATGCAATTCTATGATGTACGAAATCTCCAAAAGATAGTGAAATTGTTAGTCGTCAACTGTAGGCTAGCTTAACATTTGAATTAACCACGTAAATTTTGTATATCATGTGATTGTTTTCTTTAAATTTTATCTATCTTATTATTTTTTGTTCCATTGTTATTCTCTAACAAAAGCAATTGATGCCTTCAAATTGTACTTTTTTAAAACTTTTCTTTTTCCTTTTTCCCTTTTTCTCTAAAATTTCTCCCATATTTTTTCATTCATATTTTACAATTGTTATTCAAATATATCAATACAAGGGTAATTTGGACATCAACTTAAAATTCTCAAATACAAATTATATAATTATAATAATACATGTTCAAATTCAATGAATATAATTTACTGTGAGATTCATGCACGCGCGCGCGCACGCACACACACATCATCAATCAATCAATACAAGTATATAACAAGCCAAAAAAAGATATTATCCAAATTAATTTGATTGGTCATTTCAAAGGTAATTTGGACATCAACTTAAAATTCTCAATTACAAATTACATAATTATAATTTGATATATATATATATATATATATATATATATATATATATATATATATATATATATATATATATATATATATATACACTCCTTCTATTCCTAAATAAGTGACGTTTTTGGAAGTTCAAGATTTTCCAATATATTTGACGGTATCAAATTTCTAGGAAGCATTAATTATAATTTTTTCTCTATTACCCTCAAGTATCTTTCTATCTCATTTATCTAGGCAACTTTATACATATTGTCTTAATTAATGCAAGGATAATTATTGTAATACATATCAATCTTAATAACAGAATTAGATCAATAAATGACTTTATTACTAAATGTGAAACTCTCTAAATCGTCACTTATTATGGACGGAGTATAATTTAAGAAAATAACTTATAATTAAATTATTTTAATAAACAAAAATTATATAAAAACGATAACCTTATTTTGCACATGTTCCAAACTTGTCTTCTTAATTACACATGCTTTTCAAAATTTCACGAATTCTCAAGAGTTAAATTTAGTTGTTTTTTTTTATGAAAATAAAATTCTACTAATATAGTAGTAATATGGAGTGGTGTTTTGTAAAGCATCTTTCTTGCTCATGGTATATTTTTTAGTTAAGAAAATCAACTTTAGCCTAATTTTTTCTATATTTTAGCTCGAGGACACCACTAAAGACGCCACGCGCCACCAGCTGGAGACACTCCATGTTATGAACAGATGATCAAGATGATTGCAAGTGATCAAAATTAGAACAAATTGAATGAATGACATGTTTATTGAAAGTCTGTGTCTGGCATTTTATAGCCTTTACAGAGTCCTAACTGAATGAGTAAAAACAGCCCACTATAGCTCAACTAATGCTACGTGGTACATGAAACAAAGAAATTGTCAACTAAACAATAACAACTCTAATATTAAGAGATTTATTCTAACAGAAAGATATCCTAAAAATAAGGTACTTTTCATCATTCCCTCCCTTAAACTAACTTCTGTGTAAGCAATTAGTTTACTCGAGGCATCATACACACTCCCAACTGATGTCGAAGCTTCAGAGATGCCTCCAACTCAAGCGGTTTAGTCATCATATCTGCATGCCACTTGATCTTGAGAACCACAATGCACAAGCTCAACAACTTCATCTCGAGTTAAATCACGCAGAAAATGAAACCGCACATCAATGTACTTATTGCGTCCATGCATAACATGGTTTTTTGAGAGCTTGATGGTTGAGTTGTTATCACACATCACAGTAGTGCAACCATCTTGTGCATGACTCAACTTCTCCAGAATTCTTCTCATTTATACTGGTTGACAAGCACAGGCTGCAGCTGCCACAAACTCGACTTCAGTTGTTGAAAGAGTGACTATAGGCTTTTTCTTTGAAGACCAAGAAACTGCTCCTCCACTTAGTATAAAAACATAGCCAGATGTGCTCTTTCTTTCCTCCAAGTCTCTAGTATAATCACTGTCAGTAAATGCAACCAACTCCTTGTTCCCACTTTTCTTGTAAAATATTTCATAATCAACAGTGCCCTTCAAGTATCTCAGTGCTCTCTTTGCAGCCTGCAAATGAAGTTCTGTTGGTCTGGCCATAAACCTGCTTATAAAGCTTACGACAA
Organism: Panax stipuleanatus; assembly: GCA_020205555.1. NCBI lineage: Eukaryota > Viridiplantae > Streptophyta > Magnoliopsida > Apiales > Araliaceae > Panax > Panax stipuleanatus. Next base: position 5,373,518 of record CM035118.1, read on the forward strand.
ACATCATATCTGGCCTTGTAGTAGTGATATACATAAGATTGCCTACTATTTGCTTATAGTAGGTCTCATCAATTCTGTCACTTTCTCAATTTTTCCCAGTTTTGAAACCAGGAATAATAGGATTCATTACTTCATTACATTCTCCCATTCCAAAACGTCTCATAACCTCCTGTGCATATTTTCTTTGACAGACATAAATCCCATCATCCTTCTGTAACACTTCTATACCCAAGAAAAACCTCATCTTTCCCAAATCAGTCATGTCAAATACCTTCATCATTGACTCCTTAAATTCTAACATCATTTGCTTATCATCACCAGTAAAAATCAAGTCATCGCGACATAAATATTGACAATTAAAATTTTACCTTTACTACTTTGCTTGACAAACAAGGTTTGCTCACTGATACACCTCTCGAACCCTTCATGAGTAAAGTGAGCTTCAATGCGACTAAACCAAGCTCGAGGAGCTTGTTTTAGTCCATACAAAGCCTTATGTAGCTTGTAAACCTTGTGCTCACTTTCCTTCTGCTCATAGCCTCTTAGTTGCTCCACGAACACATCCTCACTTAATTCTCCATGAAGAAAAGCAGATTTAACATCGAGTTGATAGATAAGCCAACTTTTCTGTGCAACTAAATCAATGATCATGCGTACAGTGTCCATCCTTGCAACTGGGGCAAATACCTCTGTGTAGTCCACACCATGTTGTTGAGCATAACCCTTTGCAACTAACCGGGTTTTGAACTTATCCACCTCACCAAACTCATTCAGCTTGGTCTTATATATCCATTTCACTCCAATCTTCTTAGCTCCAGCTGGTAATTCAGTCAAACTCCATGTCTCATTTTTCTCAATTGACATTATTTCAGCATCCATAGCTTGCCTCCACTTGGAATTTTTCACTGCCTCTTCATAGCTTAGTGGATCAGCAGGAGCTACAAGTGTCATATTCAACTCAATTTCTTCCTCTGATAATCCTTCTCCAGAGACATAGTCTCTCATCTAAACAGGAGTATGTATCTCTCTTCTATCAATCGGATTGGCATCGTCTTCACTTGCTGTATTTGAGGAAGCATTTCCTGAACCTTCAATATCATTCTCACTTGTCTCATTACCTTCACTGCCATTTGCTTCATCTTCATCAGCGTCACTCTCTTCTTCTCCCCATTCCAAATCCATTAGTATCTGCTCCATGTAACTTGTATCCCAGTCCCATTGTTTCTCTTCTTCAAAAATTACATCCCTGCTAACCACAACTCTCTTTGCAACACAGGGTCATACAATCTATAACCTTTGGATTCTTCACTCACACCTAGCAGTACACAACAGAAGCTCTTATTTTCCAGTTTGGTTCTTCTTGCATCAGGTACATGAACATGTGCCACACATCCAAACACTCTAACGTGTTCAACTGAGGGCTTCACTCCACTCCATGCTTCTTCTGAAGGCACGTCTTTAACTATAAGAGTGGGACACCTATTCAACACATACATAGTCTAGTTCACTGCCTCAGCCCAGAGGGTTTTGGGAATCTTCTTGTCTGAAAGCATGGACCTCACCAAGTTCATCACTGTCCTATTCTTCCTCTCAGCCACTCCATTTTGCTGAGGAGTGTAGGTTGTGGTGAGCTGCCTCTTGATTCCATTCTGCTTACAAAATTCATTGAATTCCATAGAGTTAAATTCACCACCTCTATCAGTTCTTAAACACTTAATAAACTGGTCAGTTTCTTTTTCAACAAGCTTCTTAAAATACTTGAAAGACTGGAAAGCTTCTGATTTTTCTACCAAAAAATAAACCCATGCTTTTCTACTATAGTCATTAATAAAGCATAAGGAATACCTTTTATTGCTGTTTGAGATTGGTGTGATTGGGCCACATATGTCAGCATGAATGACCTGTAGCCTCTGAGATGCTCTCCATTGGCTCTTCTTTGGGATGGGATCTCTGTGCTGTTTACCAACTACATAAGCAGTACACATTGTAGTTGGTGTAGGTAGCTGTGGTAATCCTCGAACCATTTTCTTGTATTGCAAGGTTCTTAGTCCTTTATGACTAAGATGGCCATACCTGCAATGCTATAAATGTGAAAGGTCTTGTGCAGGTGCATGGAAACAGGAAGCTTCTTTGACTTGAGCCCTTGCCAACAGTATAAACATTCTATTAACTGTCATCCTGGTTTGAATAGTCAAACCTCTCACAGGATGTCAGATCTTGCACATCCCTATTTTGATAAGGATTGCTAGACCTTTTTCCTGTAACTGTCCTACACTCAGAAGATTATTCTTCAATTCAGGTACATAAAACACATCTGTGACAACATGATGAAAGCCATCCAAATACAACTTGACATTTCCCTTCCCGAGCACTGTCATCCTTATGTTGTTTCCAAGTTTCACCAGCTGCCTAAACCCCTCATTCAGCTCACAAAACATAGCCTTGTCTCCACACATATAATTTGAGCACCCAGATTCCAAAAACCATGCATCCTCACGCCTAGCTTCATGCAACTCCACATGAGACATCAACAATATCTCTTCTTCCTCATCCAATTCAGCATAATTTGCCTCCTTATTTAAAGTAGGACATTCATACTAGAAATGGCCAAGCTTATGGCACCGATAACACTCCACAGTGGTTTTGTCGAAAGCTTGACGCACTCTGCCTCTTCCCCCTCTAAAACCACTTCTACCTCGGCCTCTACCTCCAAACCTATCGTCAGATGTCACCTTTAAGGCTTGTTCTTCCCCACTACTTTTCTGGAACTTTTGTTCATGTACAAACAATGAGCTTTGCAACTCATCGATTGAGAGCACATCAATGTCCTTGGATTCTTCAATTGAACAGACTATGTAATTAAATCTGTCAGTCAAAGATCTAAGGATTTTCTCCACAATTGTTACATCTTGCATCTGTTCCCCATAAATCCTCATTTTATTTGCAACAGTCATAACTCTAGTAAAATACTCAGTGATGTTCTCACCTGTTTTCATCTCGAGGGTCTCAAACTCCTTCCTCAGTGCTTTAAGAATTGAACGTTTCACTCTTGTGTTACCCTCGTATTTCCTCTTCATCGAATCCCAGATCTGCTTCGAGGTCATGTTCTTCTCCAGGATGGTCTCCAGAATAGTCCTGTCAATTGCCTGAAACAGGTAATTCTTCACTTTCAGGTCCTTAAGCTTCAATTCCTCGAGTCTCTTTCGTTGTGCTTCAGTCACAACTGCTCCTGCCTCTGGCTCCACATAACTTGTCTCAATCAAGCTCCAAAATTCCTTGGATCTCAAGAAATTCTCCATCAGTATGCTCCAATGATCATAGTGACCATTGATAGACACATAATTCATACATTTTATTATCCCTAATTTTGTCCTTTTAATTATATTAGTTTATTAAATTAATATGTTTTATTTTATTTTGTAGGGTTTAATATTTATTGCAATAAAGTCAAAATCTTGGTGATCAAGCGATATTTAATGCTCTTATTCATGTAAGAAATATCCAAGAAGAATCCTACAAGGAGAAGGAAAGAGGTGGAACAATCTTGGTGTGCAAGTCAAATCCAACAAGAGAAAGAAAAGTCTATCTAGAAGATCTCTTTGAGAAGTTGATTGCCACTAGAAAGTTAAAACCTACATGGGAACAAAAGTGTCCAAGTTCAATGTATCTAAATTAAGACACAAAGTTATTTTCCCTATAAATAGGTCTCTTGTTTTAGAGAGAGATGATTAGGTATGATATTAGTTTATGTTAGGAGTAGGAGTAGATTAAATTACTTATTCATTGCAAGTTCGTTGGATGATCGTTAAATAAAGGGAGTTTTCTTATTTTATTTCTTTTTCTTTATTTTAGTTAGTTATTTTATTTTTAATGTCTAGTTAATTTCTTTAATCTAGGATGAAGATGAAATTAAATAATTATTCATGATAATATTTTTCATTTCTTCTATTATTTATACTTTTATGTTTAATTGATTTCGCCTTCATGTTTCGTTATTGGAATACCTTCGTTTTATAGTTCTCATGTAATTTTAAATTAATTAAGAGGTTTTGATAGATTATTGTTAAGATATGAGTTTTTCATAATCCATACTTGCTCAAAGAAGTTTTGATGGGTTATAGTTAATCCTTAAATTTTCATAGTCTATGCTTGCCCACGTTAATTATAAAATGACTAAATTAAAGGGAAGGGAGATCAAAATCATAATTAAGTTGTAAAAATAGAATAGATTGAATTATATGTTATGTTTATTATTTAATGGATTCGGATTCCTAGATTGTTTCCTCATTATTAGTTTTCATATTTTATTTAATCAACTCTCAATATTTATTTTTAATTCGCCTAAAATAGATATTAAGGATATATTAAAATTAATCTAGTCTCTGTGGGTTCGACCTGTACTTGCCAGTTCTTCAACTTGACACTGTGCACTTGCAGTTACATATTTTTATCACATCAAGTTTTTGGCGCCGTTGCCGGGGACTAGACTTAATTTTATATTCCTTAATTTTTATTTATTCGAGTTAGTTTATTTTTCTAATTTTTTTTTATTTTTTTTAGGATTATCGAAGCGGATCAACAGTACGGAAAGACAAGACTATTACTGCGCTTTTCCTGGTATTTTGTATCTTAACTAAAAAAAAGAAAAATTAAAAAAAATAAGTAGCTTAGTTTTTTTTTTTTTTGTTAGTTAGAAAATTAATTGTCGCATTCATGCATTCACTCACGTAGAGCACATCCTATTTAGGTTTTTTATTTTATTTTATTTTATTTAACCCTAGAATTAGGATTCTTATTTTATTTTTATTTTTATTTTTTTTGTGACTTTCGTGGTTAGTTGTTTATTTGTTTTGTGATTTGTGAAAAAATGGATTCTTATTATAGTTGGAATAATAATTTTACTTGGAATCAAGAACCCTATAAAAATTTTAATAAACACCAAGTAAATCAATTTTTTCCAACTTATGAAAATCCTTATCTAAGTTCATATCCCTATCCATACCCATATTTGGATCCAGAACCTCAATATCCACAAGAACTATCAAATGAAGAAGATGAAAGACTTAGTGTCTTAGAGAAAACTATAGAAGTTTTAATAGAAAATCAATTTAGCGTGGATCAAGCTATATCTCGTCTAGAAATTCAAATGAGTCGATTAGCCACCATAATAAATGAACAAGAGGTGGGTGAATTTTCTAGTAACTCTGAGGTTAATTTTGAAAATCTTGATAGTTGTGAAAATAATGAGAAAAATAAAAATTTTGTATTCAATTCTACACAGTTTGAGTCAAGCGAATTTGAGGAGTCTAAAAATTATGAGTCTGTACTTAAAATTGATCATGTCACATTTAATGAGTCGGATAAAAAAGTCTATAAGCCTAAAGCTCCATACCCTGAAATACTTATTCCTAAAAAACCACCTAGTGATATTTTAGACCAACCCATTAAAATAAACATGATCCAAGAGTTGTCCATGACCCAAGAAATAATTAAAAATAGACTCTTGATTGAAAAAGATCCAATTAATTTTTTCTTAAATCATCTTGACCAAAATTGGAATGAATCCGAATATTTAGATAAGGTCAATGAGCTGTTGAGATCCACTACAAATAAGTTAACTAAACTAGAACATGTATGTGAACCAATTCTTCCATAATTTGAACATGTTAGTGAAAATTTTCTTGAGGCAAATTTTAAGCATAACTGTGATAAAAATTCTGACTATTTTCAATTTTTTAGACCTCTTAAAAATAATAAAAAGTTCACACTCACTTGTCCATTTGTATCATTCATTTCTAGTCACATACTTTTTAAGATTTATAAAATTCGTAGGTATGTACATTTGTTTTCCTTCTCACCACATTTTCTTGCAGAATAAATGCCCCGCATACAAGGTACAATTCTTTCACATCTTTGTTCTATTTTCTTAATTTGCATACATTGAGGACAATGCATGATTTAGGTATGGGGGGGAGTTTGTTTGTATTATTGTAATAGATATATATGTTTTTTTAGGAAAATATTGTTAAACAAAAAAAAAATTGAAAATTTTGTTTGACTTTTTATGGATTGAATTTATTCTAATAAGTGTCCGTGGAGTTAAAAGTCATGAGTAAGATTGAAAAATTTAGAACTCTTAAATCTTTGATGAAGTACGAAATCTTAGTTTGAAATACCATCTGGACTAAAATTGATTTCAAAAGTATTTTTGCACTTCACGATCGCACTAACTCTTAGTTGTGGATATAAACTATGATTCGAGTAATTTAAAAAAAAAAGAGAAAAAAAAAAGAAAAAAATGGAAAAAAAAAAAAAAAAGAAAAAGAAAAAAATTTAAAAAAAGGGGAAAAAAAATAACTGCTTCAATGTCCATTGAACGAAATAACTGGGTATCTAAGCCTCATGAAGCATCGATATTCACGCTGAAAAGTGTGATGGATAAAAGCAGTTTGACTAGTCTAATTTTGTGGCCTTTGTTACTCGAGTTAGTAAGCCCTTAGGGGTGTCTCTACACCTAGTGCCCTAAAGCCAACTGGTTTGGGAGTCATTGGTCCAACGCTCGCTACATGGGTAACTCTGAAAAGCCTAAAAAAATGAGACATTGCACAAGTCAAGAAAAACAGTCAAGAAAAAAGAAGGAAAAATATGGAAAAAAAAAGAGAGAGAAAAGAAGAAAAATGAGTTTACTTGATTTTCATGGTAAAATCCCTACTAAGAGTTACATCATACACACATGCATGCATCACATGGAATTAATATTATGAAGGATGGTGTCTAGAATGAAGATTGAATATTTTTGATAAGGTGGAAGTGTGATTTTGAATTTAATTTTGTTTATGTATGCCCATGGATATTTAGAAGTTTTAATTCAATTTCATGACTTGTTGAACTCAAAAATATTTTTGAATTTTGTGGGTATATTCACTGCAAACCCTCACGAGACACAACTCGTTCACTTGGGGTAACCTTGGGGTTTAAAGGCTTGTTGCACATGCTAAGTGCAATCGTGTCTCCTACGAAAATGGGATAGTATAATTTTTATTTTTATTTTATTTTTATTTTTATTTTACTCGAGGACGAGCAAAAGCTAGGTATGGGGGTATATGATAGACACATAATTCATACATTTTATTATCCCTAATTTTGTCCTTTTAATTATATTAGTTTATTAAATTAATATGTTTTATTTTATTTTGTAGGGTTTAATATTTATTGCAATAAAGTCAAAATCTTGGTGATCAAGCGATATTTAATGCTCTTATTCATGTAAGAAATATCCAAGAAGAATCCTACAAGGAGAAGGAAAGAGGTGGAACAATCTTGGTGTGCAAGTCAAATCCAACAAGAGAAAGAAAAGTCTATCTAGAAGATCTCTTTGAGAAGTTGATTGCCACTAGAAAGTTAAAACCTACATGGGAACAAAAGTGTCCAAGTTCAATGTATCTAAATTAAGACACAAAGTTATTTTCCCTATAAATAGGTCTCTTGTTTTAGAGAGAGATGATTAGGTATGATATTAGTTTATGTTAGGAGTAGGAGTAGATTAAATTACTTATTCATTGCAAGTTCGTTGGATGATCGTTAAATAAAGGGAGTTTTCTTATTTTATTTCTTTTTCTTTATTTTAGTTAGTTATTTTATTTTTAATGTCTAGTTAATTTCTTTAATCTAGGATGAAGATGAAATTAAATAATTATTCATGATAATATTTTTCATTTCTTCTATTATTTATACTTTTATGTTTAATTGATTTCGCCTTCATGTTTCGTTATTGGAATACCTTCGTTTTATAGTTCTCATGTAATTTTAAATTAATTAAGAGGTTTTGATAGATTATTGTTAAGATATGAGTTTTTCATAATCCATACTTGCTCAAAGAAGTTTTGATGGGTTATAGTTAATCCTTAAATTTTCATAGTCTATGCTTGCCCACGTTAATTATAAAATGACTAAATTAAAGGGAAGGGAGATCAAAATCATAATTAAGTTGTAAAAATAGAATAGATTGAATTATATGTTATGTTTATTATTTAATGGATTCGGATTCCTAGATTGTTTCCTCATTATTAGTTTTCATATTTTATTTAATCAACTCTCAATATTTATTTTTAATTCGCCTAAAATAGATATTAAGGATATATTAAAATTAATCTAGTCTCTGTGGGTTCGACCTGTACTTGCCAGTTCTTCAACTTGACACTGTGCACTTGCAGTTACATATTTTTATCACATCAAGTTTTTGGCGCCGTTGCCGGGGACTAGACTTAATTTTATATTCCTTAATTTTTATTTATTCGAGTTAGTTTATTTTTCTAATTTTTTTTTATTTTTTTTAGGATTATCGAAGCGGATCAACAGTACGGAAAGACAAGACTATTACTGCGCTTTTCCTGGTATTTTGTATCTTAACTAAAAAAAAGAAAAATTAAAAAAAATAAGTAGCTTAGTTTTTTTTTTTTTTGTTAGTTAGAAAATTAATTGTCGCATTCATGCATTCACTCACGTAGAGCACATCCTATTTAGGTTTTTTATTTTATTTTATTTTATTTAACCCTAGAATTAGGATTCTTATTTTATTTTTATTTTTATTTTTTTTGTGACTTTCGTGGTTAGTTGTTTATTTGTTTTGTGATTTGTGAAAAAATGGATTCTTATTATAGTTGGAATAATAATTTTACTTGGAATCAAGAACCCTATAAAAATTTTAATAAACACCAAGTAAATCAATTTTTTCCAACTTATGAAAATCCTTATCTAAGTTCATATCCCTATCCATACCCATATTTGGATCCAGAACCTCAATATCCACAAGAACTATCAAATGAAGAAGATGAAAGACTTAGTGTCTTAGAGAAAACTATAGAAGTTTTAATAGAAAATCAATTTAGCGTGGATCAAGCTATATCTCGTCTAGAAATTCAAATGAGTCGATTAGCCACCATAATAAATGAACAAGAGGTGGGTGAATTTTCTAGTAACTCTGAGGTTAATTTTGAAAATCTTGATAGTTGTGAAAATAATGAGAAAAATAAAAATTTTGTATTCAATTCTACACAGTTTGAGTCAAGCGAATTTGAGGAGTCTAAAAATTATGAGTCTGTACTTAAAATTGATCATGTCACATTTAATGAGTCGGATAAAAAAGTCTATAAGCCTAAAGCTCCATACCCTGAAATACTTATTCCTAAAAAACCACCTAGTGATATTTTAGACCAACCCATTAAAATAAACATGATCCAAGAGTTGTCCATGACCCAAGAAATAATTAAAAATAGACTCTTGATTGAAAAAGATCCAATTAATTTTTTCTTAAATCATCTTGACCAAAATTGGAATGAATCCGAATATTTAGATAAGGTCAATGAGCTGTTGAGATCCACTACAAATAAGTTAACTAAACTAGAACATGTATGTGAACCAATTCTTCCATAATTTGAACATGTTAGTGAAAATTTTCTTGAGGCAAATTTTAAGCATAACTGTGATAAAAATTCTGACTATTTTCAATTTTTTAGACCTCTTAAAAATAATAAAAAGTTCACACTCACTTGTCCATTTGTATCATTCATTTCTAGTCACATACTTTTTAAGATTTATAAAATTCGTAGGTATGTACATTTGTTTTCCTTCTCACCACATTTTCTTGCAGAATAAATGCCCCGCATACAAGGTACAATTCTTTCACATCTTTGTTCTATTTTCTTAATTTGCATACATTGAGGACAATGCATGATTTAGGTATGGGGGGGAGTTTGTTTGTATTATTGTAATAGATATATATGTTTTTTTAGGAAAATATTGTTAAACAAAAAAAAAATTGAAAATTTTGTTTGACTTTTTATGGATTGAATTTATTCTAATAAGTGTCCGTGGAGTTAAAAGTCATGAGTAAGATTGAAAAATTTAGAACTCTTAAATCTTTGATGAAGTACGAAATCTTAGTTTGAAATACCATCTGGACTAAAATTGATTTCAAAAGTATTTTTGCACTTCACGATCGCACTAACTCTTAGTTGTGGATATAAACTATGATTCGAGTAATTTAAAAAAAAAAGAGAAAAAAAAAAGAAAAAAATGGAAAAAAAAGAAAAAAAAAGAAAAAGAAAAAAATTTAAAAAAAGGGGAAAAAAAATAACTGCTTCAATGTCCATTGAACGAAATAACTGGGTATCTAAGCCTCATGAAGCATCGATATTCACGCTGAAAAGTGTGATGGATAAAAGCAGTTTGACTAGTCTAATTTTGTGGCCTTTGTTACTCGAGTTAGTAAGCCCTTAGGGGTGTCTCTACACCTAGTGCCCTAAAGCCAACTGGTTTGGGAGTCATTGGTCCAACGCTCGCTACATGGGTAACTCTGAAAAGCCTAAAAAAATGAGACATTGCACAAGTCAAGAAAAACAGTCAAGAAAAAAGAAGGAAAAATATGGAAAAAAAAGAGAGAGAAAAGAAGAAAAATGAGTTTACTTGATTTTCATGGTAAAATCCCTACTAAGAGTTACATCATACACACATGCATGCATCACATGGAATTAATATTATGAAGGATGGTGTCTAGAATGAAGATTGAATATTTTTGATAAGGTGGAAGTGTGATTTTGAATTTAATTTTGTTTATGTATGCCCATGGATATTTAGAAGTTTTAATTCAATTTCATGACTTGTTGAACTCAAAAATATTTTTGAATTTTGTGGGTATATTCACTGCAAACCCTCACGAGACACAACTCGTTCACTTGGGGTAACCTTGGGGTTTAAAGGCTTGTTGCACATGCTAAGTGCAATCGTGTCTCCTACGAAAATGGGATAGTATAATTTTTATTTTTATTTTATTTTTATTTTTATTTTACTCGAGGACGAGCAAAAGCTAGGTATGGGGGTATATGATAGACACATAATTCATACATTTTATTATCCCTAATTTTGTCCTTTTAATTATATTAGTTTATTAAATTAATATGTTTTATTTTATTTTGTAGGGTTTAATATTTATTGCAATAAAGTCAAAATCTTGGTGATCAAGCGATATTTAATGCTCTTATTCATGTAAGAAATATCCAAGAAGAATCCTACAAGGAGAAGGAAAGAGATGGAACAATCTTGGTGTGCAAGTCAAATCCAACAAGAGAAAGAAAAGTCTATCTAGAAGATCTCTTTGAGAAGTTGATTGCCACTAGAAAGTTAAAACCTACATGGGAACAAAAGTGTCCAAGTTCAATGTATCTAAATTAAGACACAAAGTTATTTTCCCTATAAATAGGTCTCTTGTTTTAGAGAGAGATGATTAGGTATGATATTAGTTTATGTTAGGAGTAGGAGTAGATTAAATTACTTATTCATTGCAAGTTCGTTGGATGATCGTTAAATAAAGGGAGTTTTCTTATTTTATTTCTTTTTCTTTATTTTAGTTAGTTATTTTATTTTTAATGTCTAGTTAATTTCTTTAATCTAGGATGAAGATGAAATTAAATAATTATTCATGATAATATTTTTCATTTCTTCTATTATTTATACTTTTATGTTTAATTGATTTCGCCTTCATGTTTCGTTATTGGAATACCTTCGTTTTATAGTTCTCATGTAATTTTAAATTAATTAAGAGGTTTTGATAGATTATTGTTAAGATATGAGTTTTTCATAATCCATACTTGCTCAAAGAAGTTTTGATGGGTTATAGTTAATCCTTAAATTTTCATAGTCTATGCTTGCCCACGTTAATTATAAAATGACTAAATTAAAGGGAAGGGAGATCAAAATCATAATTAAGTTGTAAAAATAGAATAGATTGAATTATATGTTATGTTTATTATTTAATGGATTCGGATTCCTAGATTGTTTCCTCATTATTAGTTTTCATATTTTATTTAATCAACTCTCAATATTTATTTTTAATTCGCCTAAAATAGATATTAAGGATATATTAAAATTAATCTAGTCTCTGTGGGTTCGACCTGTACTTGCCAGTTCTTCAACTTGACACTGTGCACTTGCAGTTACATATTTTTATCACATCAACCATCAAAACGTGGTATGGATGGTTGGATGAAATTACCATTGCCTTCGCTCTTGCCTTCGTTCGCCATCTCTCTCTCTTACTTTCCTGTGTTTGCAAGTCACTCGAAAGACTGCGGCTTTCCCCTTTCCTTTTTTTTCTCAGGCCCAGTGGGAGCTTTGATACCAATTTGTTATGAACAGATGATCAAGATGATTGTAAGTGATCAAAATCAGAACAAATTGAATGAATGACATGTTTATTGAAAGCCTGTGTCTGGCATTTTATAGCCTTTACAGAGTCCTAACTGAATAAGTAAAAACAGCCCACTATAGCTCAACTAATGCTACGTGGTACATGAAACAAAGAAATTGTCAACTAAACAATAACAACTCTAATATTAAGATATTTATTCTAACGGAAAGATATCCTAAAAATAAGGTACTTCTCATCACTCTAAACCATCCTCGACCGGAACGCCGGCGCAAGTTATCTCCAGCCCTACCTCCGAGGTTATCATGAGCCCGTCGATGCTTATATTTTCAGGCAAGCCGTGTCGTTATCTTGCTACGATGACTACGCTGATCTCATACATCAACTCGCCGACGGCATTCTTTTCGACGATGATGGTCGGCCATTACTGTCCCTTGATCCTCTGCTATGTTTCTTTTACAGGTATATGTATGACAGGTTCCAAGAAGCCGAAATTGATTCCTTATTTTGATACACCATCTGCAAAGGCCATCTTCTTTTTAGCTCATCAAGGTAGCCTAGCCATTCTTCGTAGGTATAGCTCATTCCACTTTCCATGTAGTTAGTTGTGATTGTTTGTTAATTGCTTAGTACAATTTTTGGTATTTGCATGTGATTGTTAAATATATTATATCGCAAGAACATAGTATAGAATAAAATAACATTAAGTAATCATAACAATCAAGTACTTACATGAATTGAGAAAAAACATCTTGTATATATCATGTTTTATGCTGCGTGTAAGGGTGAAGGTGTTCAATTGTCTCTCTCAATCTTATGATGAGTGTATAAGTGTGTATAAAGTTCTTGAGATGACAATTAGGACCAAACTCTAACTGTTTTATTTATAGAATAGCTAAGGGTCAAAATCGTCCATCAAGATTACGAAACCCTATGGCCTATTATGCTAAATTAATATTAGTAATAATTTTTATAGGTCACATCATTACCAAACTCATAAATAAGGTGATTAAATTAATACAATATGTAAGCCCAATAATTTCATAAATAGTAGAGGTAACATAAGAAAATAAAATATTCTAACAGTGATATTTTGTCAAGTACGAGTCTCTTGAAATGTTGTGTAAATTAGGTTGATTTTCCACCAAAACTCTCAATCAATAAGAGCCTATGGTTTTACTATGCCGGAAATGTTGCAGAGACCAAATTACGGTGGATACAAGGTTATGGCTGCCGCTGCATACCCCTTTGCACGGAAACAAATCGAATTTGTCCCACTTCCTCTCTATGTTTGTTTGTCCCAAAGAAGTCATTCTAATTTCTAGGATCGAATGTTCAGCAGCAGATGTAATAACTCATATCTCCTGAGGTCGAGTTTGTGATGAGAGCTCCTAAAGCTTCTTCTAGTGATATAATAACTGAAAGAGATCTCATGCATGCATGTCCTAAAGCTCAATATTGAAACCTAAGTTACCTATTCAGCATGTACGTATTAGATGAAAAATAGTGATGTCACCTGAATTATTAGGGTAGCTCTTATTCCTCCAAGTCTTTTACATTCCCCTCGGATGGGATTGTTTATTAGTATTTCCTCCTTTGCAGGTTACAAATTTAACTGTTCTTTGAATATTTGATGCTTCTTAATTTTAAAAAATGTATTCCTAAATTGAAAGTGTAGGAAACTGCCCATGCACCAAACCAGTTCATTAGTGTTGCTAGGCTTCCAGCCGCTCCTAATTTAATATTTATAGGAAATATCTACAAGACGAAACAGATTGGTGTCATCAAAGGCATTAGGTACTGCGACATACCTGGGACATTAATTAAAACCCACCCGCGGAACGGCTCCCATTCCTACTGAGAAGGATCCTATGTACACCTGGGAACAAACAAAATTAATGGCGGTTATATTTAAAGAAACAATTTAAAAGTCATTGAAAAACATTATAGTTTTACAAAAAGTTGGTGATATATATTACCAGTATGCATGCAGCTTAAAGCAAGTGCAGGAGCTGCCTTCAGTACTGCTATTTCATAAGTCTGGTCCACAGCATAAGTTTAATTTACTCAGTAGTTCAAAGGAACCCACGACCAAAGCCTGACGCAGAAACCTAGAAGGGAAGATACATATACATAACCTTATATCAAATAGGAATGTCAATAGCAAATATTGTTAGGGTAATGGTTTTAGTTTTATATACTAGGATCGATGTACCAGTATAAGTTGTTTTCTTCCTTCCAGCTCTGTCTATTACGAATGCACCCAACGGCGGAGCCAAAGATTTTAAGCCGAGGGGTCCGGATCGGCGCACATCGGCGCGGCGACCGGTGGCAGTAACGTCGGCTCTCTTCTCTCCTCTTCTCCTCTGTTTCTACCAGACGTCCAGACCCGATTAGGCGACTACTGCTTCTGTTCCTGCTGCTGATGCTATTTACCTTTTTTTTTTTCAATTTTCATAAACAAAACGACGTCGTTTTGTTAAGTTATATATGTATTTTTTAATTTCTTTTTTTTCTTCTTCCTTTTCCTTCTTCTTCCCAGCGCACGCAGAGTTTTTGAAACCCTTTCATTGTCGGATTTCAAGCTAGACCCTCGCACATACCTACTACATATTAATTTTTTCGGCAACCGGGACCCTGCGCACGTAGAGTTTTTGAGACCCTTTCATTGTCGGATTTCAAGCTAGACCCTCGCACATACCTACTACATATTAATTTTTTCGGCAACCGGGACCCTCTCCCGCTCCGCCCCTGAATGCACCTAGTGCAGTAACCACAACCTGCAAGGCTGCAAGTACAATATATAAAACCCTTTTTTTTAATCTCCTTGAAGATTACATTTCTCAACTCTTGGGGGAACGAATGGAGTTAGAGAGATGCTTACCTGAAGACATGCATAAATTATAGTACCAAGGTCTGAAGGAAAACATGGGATGTCAGAGATGTAAGGTTTTAAGTCCAGAAAAACTCAATGTTGATATTTATTTTATTATTTTAATAATAAAGTTTAATTTCATTTTGCATAATTAAACGTGTCATAAATTTTGTCCATAATTATACATTTTATAATTTATGTATATGATGGAGTGTCATATACAGAAGACATAAATTATATGTTATGTATAATTAAAGAAATATATTGTTCTCAATCTTAGATGGAAATGGACAAACCATTCTAGTAGATTGTAATACACTTGATTGGATGATTTATCTTAGTCATGTAAAGTGAAGACTTTAATCTAGTGTATTAGTGTATTTTTGAAATACATAGAACTTGATCGTTACGAAAAATTATTTGTTAAATACTGTTATTATAAAAAAAATTCAATTACTATTAATGTGCAATTTATACTCTTAATCCTTAGAGAATATTGAACTTGATTTTATAATTTGTGTCACTTTAATATATTAAAGAGTGAGATTTTAAATACAATCAATACCTCAATATGTTGGGTGATATATGTTATGAAATTAAGAACATGTATTTTTCAAGATGGAATTCTACAATTAAATTATAATATCCCCTTGATATAATTTATTGGTTGATCACTAGAATCTTGGCCAATATTTTAGTAATTCAAATTACTAAAGTATTAATTTAATTTATTAAATTAATGTGTGATCAAAAGTTTATAAATTATTTAGTCAAAGATATAAGTAGTAAACGTAGTGGGTTAACAGTTTTATTCCTACACGTGTTTATGGATATTATTGTAGAGGAGTATTTTGTAAGATACTAATAGTGGAATGATTTAATTAATTAATTTTAATTATATTAATTCTAGAGTGCAATTATAACTATTTAGTGGAATTAGTTATAATTAATATAATTCTAATTGATTAAAGAGTTAATCAGAAATCTATCTATACAAAACACAAATGATTTTGGAAAAAAAAAATTGCTCTCAATCTAATAAACCATCCGGACCATCCAAAGTTTCGGATAAATCTAACCTTTGGAAGACCCGGAGGCACGGGTTACATGACTAGTTAGTATTATATTGGAGCTAGAATTATAGAATCCTATTTGATCCCCACGCTAGCCCTTATTAAGTTATAATTATCCTGATAAATATCAGGGAGTTGAGGACTCTATATATTATATCACATTGCAGTATTTTGAGCCCACACTCAAAAAAGTACTTATATCAAAATAAGGGTTATAGAGAGGAAGATCAGAAGGAAGAAAAATTATCATCAAAATAAGCAAAAAAATTCCGTTGTGCTGTACAACCAAGCAGTAATATAATTTTTGATTATGCTATATTATGAGAATTTTATGATAATAATTTTTTTAAAATAAAAATTATTAATTTATTTGGAAATCGTTTCCTAAAAGAGATCATAGTGAGATCAACTTCAAGTATAATAAAAAAACTACGACATCTGTTTTGCTGTCTAAAATATGGAAAGTAATGGTTCGATGAAGTTATGAAGACTACTATTAAACTCTTGAAGTGATTATACATAACCTGATTGATACAATTGATAGAGAAGATTAGCATTTCAATTAGGAACACTTGTAAAATCTCTCTACCTGCTGATTCGAAAGTACTGCTGACATAGAAGCAGACTCCATTGATCCAACTCCTATCTGGTCATCATCAAAAGGGATTAAACCTGAAAATTAGACAAAAGATGATTTAGCTGAATACCAGACTAGCTCTGAGGATCAAAGTTCTCTTAATTATGGAAATTCTTCTATGCATGAAGAACAAAATATTAAATATGCAAGTTGTAAGAAATGAGAGTTATACGGTGACTGAGTGCAGCTATCTCCTTTGAAACAAATCCAACAGCTTAGCTTTTGGGAGCCTTTCAAGAGTTTCTATATAATCCTGCCAAGAAATTACAGAATTCTATATGTTATCTTCTAAATGACCCGAAACATTATCTATAAAGAGTGGAGCTTATAGTATAAACATTACCTGATTTTTGGTTGTTCTTCCTATGTCTATTGGAGAGACATGCATGGGAATATGTCGCCACTCTCAATGCCTGTTTATATTACACATCAAACAGACTATTAGAGATAAAACCAAAAGTCCCTCACAGTCGGCCCGGATTTTTCTTTTATGTTTCATCCTCAGTCATGGCCATGATCAAGCACATAGAAATGGCCCCAATCTTACCTATTTCCGTCCGAGAAAATTGGCAATGGACCCACTAGTGATTGCACCAATCATTGCACCAAAAGTTAAAATGGACCCAAATAATGAGTACTGCATACATAACATTCAAGTGTTCATTAAAATGGTTTGAAGTTAAGATTGGGACTCGACTACATTGACTTGTATCCTGTATTTATAGATAGAGGGATGCTCATGGATGATGCGGGATAAACTAAAGTCCACTGCATAATGTTTTCATGAGACATTCCTTGAAGCTTTTATATATACACGTAAATATATATATTGATGTTTTTAACCAACTTGTATACAAGGCCGGTCCTGAGGGGGTGAAGAAGGGGCGACCGCACAGGATCCCAAAATTCGGAGGGCCCTCGATTTTTTTTTTTTGTGTATATGTAGAAAATTGATTATGGAAGTTTGATTGATGATTTTGTAGCAAAAAATGCAAAAATGATGCTAGCGATCGTGTGAAGTTTATTGTCCATTTAAGTTTTAGCTACCTTTTCTTTTTAATTGATAATTTATTAAAGTTTTAGCTATATTTGCTTTCTAATTGATAATTTTGTTACTCGAAGTTGACATTTATTATTTTAATTAATGAAGAATTTTGATATAAATTGTGCTTTATATATTGGTGCTGATAAAAAAATTAGTATTTTTATATGCGAGAGGGCCCCTATTTTTTTCTCGCACAGGGCATCCAAATTCTTAGGATCGGCCCTGCTTGTATACAGTTCGGTATACAATTATGACGAGCTATAAACTGTCCAAATATCAGTCGTTTGATCATTTTTAAACTTTTACAAAATGTTTTGTTAAGAATTCCCCACAAAAGTCATGTTGCATGTGTCTCATAATGACAGTCCACTTTTAGAAGTCATACACTTCTGAGAAAATTGTCATTAACATAGTTAATGGCTAAGATCACAACTTGCTTATATATAAGGAGATGATTTGGTATTTTGATTTTGAAAGTGGATTTTTATTATGGGACGTAACCAGAAAAGAGGAAGTGGAACTTTTAGCGAGGGAATATTTGTTATTTCTCTTTGATGCATAAATTATTCTTCAGATTTGTGGTGGTTTGTTGTTATTTCTTACTAGGTTTGTGGGTTCCATGATCATGCACAAAAGCCAAAGGTTGACTTATGACACTGTTGAGGCAGTCAACGATGTTAAGTAACCAACTCATCTAAAAGTTTAAGTTGTTAGATGGAGGGCCCAACAATGTATACCATGCTCTGATATCTATGTTAAGTAATCAACTCATGTAAAAGCTTAAGTTGTTAGTTGGAGAGCCCAACAATGTATATCATTGCTAACAAACGGGATTTGAGAACCACTGGCATGGATCCTTTGATGTTTTTTATCCACGGTGACTAATACATGGAGCTTTCATAAATGGTATGATTCTCATTTAGTGTTTCATCAGTATGTATATCATAGGAATTTTTTTTAGTTGAAATGGAATTCAATTGTAGGAAGATGAATGGCATAGCATGTATACTACTACTCCATATGTTACTGTTTCAATTATTTGATACAGTCAAGTGTTGTTTGGGTCAACTGCTAGAACTCTATTAGAGAAATAACATAATATTGTTATTTAGGATAGTTTTATATTTATCAAGTAGTTAGGATATTGTTTTTGAATTACCATAATTATCTCTTGGGAATCTTTGATTATGTAATTCCCTGATTTTAGCATAGGTGATTTTGTAAATCACTTGATTCTAGCTTAGGTGGTTATCCTATATGTATATATATAGGACAACTCTATTTGTAAATGAAACAAGTCAAATAATACAAAACTCATCCTTCTATTAGCTTTAACTTGGTATCAGAGCTACAGTACCTAACGGCTTATAATTTAGTCTTCCGCTGAACACCTTTTGTTCTCTTTCTTCTTCTTCTTTTGTTATTCCTCTCTATCCAGACAGTCTGCGTCCCAATCCAGACACCCTGATCACTTGTCTGCATTCCAACAATTGTCCCTGACTTCTTCTTCTTCTGTTATTCCTCTCTATCTAGACAGTATGCGTCGCAATCCAGACACCCTGATCACCTGTCTGCATTCCAGCAATTGTCCCTGATTTCTTCTTCTTCTACCTATAATCCTCTGCCTCCCTCAAATCAAATCAGCAACTCATTAATCCATTGCTTCTCTCCAATCAAATCAAGTACCATCATCAATTCAAAACAAAATAGTCAATTCTCTATCCATTTGCTTTAACATGATTCATACCACTTCATACCCTCCTCCAGAATTCTACTCTTCATCATATGACCCAAAATGGTGGCTAAATCCTCAGCAAAATGTTGATGCAATTTGCAACCCAAATGAGTCGATCAGACTGGAAAATATTTCTGATGATATTGTCACCGATACACCCGATTCTGACTCATTTTTCAGATCTAATTGGTATGTCGAGGATCTTCTCGACCAACTCTATTCTCTTCGAAAAGTTCCAACTCAATCTATAAACAACTAACTATCTCTCTCAGGCGAAATCTCTTGCATACGCCCTTAATCGAGCTGGAGAACCCATTCCTGAAACCAAGCTCATTGACTATCTCGTTGATGGTCTTGATGATTCTTTCAGTGGATTTATTCAAGACTACTATGAACTGAATCCCTTATTATCATTAGATTTGTTTTCTAGCTTTCTTCATAGGTATGAAAAATTGCAAGAGCCGCTCTCATCAGTGTTGCCTAACATCCTCTCGGTCCATTATCCACATTTCCACAAGTGCACGAAAGCATTGTTGGTGATAGTGCTACTAAGTCTCTAAGTTTAAGTACTGATGTTCAAAATTCTGAATTAAATGCTTCAACACAAATTAAATCACCATCAATCTCTCTTTTCTCTCCTACATTTTATAAAATTGATTCTCCTTCTTTGCTTGATCAAAATTTGTATTTGGTTGTTCCTGCTCAATGCTATGTTCTAAAATATCAACTCCTGAAGTCCTTTTTCTCGTCAATACATGGTTTTTCTCACCCTCATTCGAATATATTCAAAAGTTCTTTTTTGACTTGTTCGCAATCTATTTTTCCAATTTCGGCTCATTTTTCAGTTCTTGAAAATTGTAACTATAGTCACCAACATCTATTTAGTCACACAACCAATGATTTTGCTAAGTTCTCATCCTCGACATCACTATTAAGCAATCACTTGATCACTCTTGCACAAAACTTTTAGCACAAATCATGATGGTTATAATACTATCGGGACTGCATTACCTCTAAAGTTGAGCTTTAATTTATGGATCGATGTTCTTATCATGCAAGCTATTCTTCATTTCAACATACATTGGCGATTGTGGGCATTCTCAGTTGATCATAAAGTCATTGTTTTATTGCTTATACAACTCCGAGGGTGTTTCACCAAGGTCAAGCTCAATCTCCGGTTACCTATGTTTCGTTTACGGGGGTGTATTAGAGAAATAATATAATATTATTATTTAGGATAGTTTTATATTTATCAAGTAGTTAGGATATTGTTTTTGAATTACCATAATTATCTCTTGGAAATCTTTGATTATGTAATCCCTTGATTTTAACATAGGTGATTTTGTAAATCACTTGATTTTAGCTTAGGTGGTTATCCTATATATATATATATATATAGACAACTCTCTTTGTAAATGAAACAAGTCAAATAATACAAAACTCATCCTTCTATTAGTTTTAACTTACTCCTGCTGGATTTGTTAATTTTTATTGATGCTAATAAATAATTTACCATAAGAATGTGATGTTGTAGAGGACGCTTATGTTAAAGTATTCAACTTAAAATTTAATTAATATATTAAAACTAATTAATGACTAATTTTATTCAAAAATGCTAGCATGTGTTTGGTTTTCAAGTAACTTAAAATAAGAAATAATTATAAAATTAAACATCCATTATTGTAGTAACATTGTTACGCGAACAAAATAGTTCAACAAGAAAGTAACTAAAAATAATGTGTTAAAATTGTACTCCCTTTCTCTTATAATATATGACGTTTTAAATGATTTTATTTTTTTAAAAATTATTTGACGTTTTATATAATCTATGAGAATTAACTACAATATTTTCAAAATTACCTCTCATTGAAAAATGTTACAGATAAGAGAAATGGTATGAGAAAAATACTTCATCCGTTCCATAATGTATGACGTTTTAGAGTTGTGCATAAGAATTAAGAAAATGATTGTATAGCATTAAATAATATAGTATCAATTATCGATACTACACTTTACCATACTCGTCTCATACTCTTTCTCTCTCTCTCATGTGTAATATTTTCCAATAAGGGGTATTTTTGGAAAGATTATGACTAATTCTCCTAGATTATATAAAATGTCAAATAATTTGGGAAAATAAAATAATTTAAAACGTCATATATTATGGAACGGAGGGAGTATATGGCAAAATATATTATAGACAATTAATACTATATTTAATGTTATACAGTCCTTTACTTAATTCTTGTGCACAACTCTAAAACAACATATATTATGGAACGGAGGGAGTATCTTATTCGTGGAAATAAGATATCACCTCTCGGCCTGCGTGTCGACACTGTATTGGACCACTCCCTAAATTTTCTATTTCTTTCTTCTGACACCGACATTAATTAATTGTCTTCACTTTGCAGCAAGCCCGACATCCAATGGTGTCCGACTGCTCCCTACCACACAATGAAAAAAGATGACCGTCGAGCAATCATCACGAAGTAAGTGGAAGCCACGCACCAGTCCACGTCGTCTCTGCTATGATCTCGCCGACCATATCCACACAAATTTATTTTTTCCTCTCGAAGAAAAAGATGGTGGATCCGGTTACCATGAAGTTAACTTCATGGTAAGTTGGTCAATTAACCAAAACAGTGCTGACACGCAGAGAGAGAGGTCACCTCCCGGCCTGCGTGTCGACACTGTATTAGTCAATTAATCAAAATTAACTTCATGCTAACCACTCCCTTAAATTATAAGGTGTTGAGATATAATAAATGGAAGACCCCAACTTATTATGAATAAAATTGAATTTGCCCTATATATTATTTTGGAATAATTTGATAAATGTGGGAAGTTATGGGTAAAATGCGCAAATATTTTAAAATAAGCAAGTGGTTATACAATATTCATTGTTGTCGGGGAATATTCGTTTGGTCGTGGAATATTCTTGTTGTCGAGGAATATTCGTAAGACGGCGCAACCATTTGTGGGCCTCATAAAAAAAACTGTCGGATGAAGAAAACGACAAGAATAAATTTTTTATAAATAACGGCATAACGGTTACCGTTAACACTGTTGAAATACCCCGTGGTTAAGATAAAGTAATACGCGTTGTTGCACAGTAGCACACAGTATTACACAGTATTTTATATTATTGTTGTTTCAATAATTGTCACTACACAATATTTTACATTATCAAATCAATAATTCATATTATTTGAATAATATTATTAAACAGCATTAATGGCAATGTCTAGGATGTTTTGTCTAGGAAAGGAGTTAGTTAATCTAATTGCGCGCCAGTAAGGAGAAATCCTTATCGGAAAACCCCCTCTTTTCTGGGAACGACCTGGTTGTCATTATTGTGATTCTGTAATATTATTTGTGAATAATTAATTATTGATAAAAATGATAAAAAAAATATTTATTTAATGGAGGAATTTTTAAAGAGACAATTATTGAGAGTTGATATTTTATTTTCTTCGATAAAATAATTCATTCAAATATATTATTGTAATATTACATTATAAGTGTATGATGTAATAATATAATAATATAATAATGGTGATATTTTTATAATGAATGCACGATATGTGAATAAAATGAGGAGAAAGAGAGCAAATTGGGTCCGAAGTATTTTTGTCACAAAAAAAAATGTTAAATATGTTGGTGGGCCCCGTTTTTGACTAAAGTTTGATTATAGCCTGCAAATTCATCCGTATATAAATTTGGGTCATTTTTCGTTCGGAATTTGAAAAACCTTTCTTCTATAAAGTTGTAGAGAATTAAATTTCTTATGAAATTGACATAAGATTCGTATTTTTCTGATAAAAGACTATTTTTTATAAATTATAGAAGTTCCGGAATGGATCTGAATTGATTTTTGGGGTTATAAATATTTTTTAAAAGAAAAACATTTTTTAAAATGTTGGTGGGCCCCACTGGTGTGCTGATGAATTTGGTCAAGGGGTGGGCGTGAATTCTTTTTATATAAAATATTATTTTATTAAATTTTCTTCTTTGGTGTTCTAAGCATTTTTTTATAAATAGGGTGCTTAGTTAAAATTTGAAAATCACACCAGAATCAGAAGTTTTCTCTCTCTATAATATCGAACGTATTTTTGTGAGTATACTTTGAGTGTTGCTATACAATACAAATTTCCTTCAGCATTATATCCGATATTCTAGTCAGAAGTACTGTTATTTTGAGGTAAGGGATGTTATTTTTTTTCAAAAATGATGTTATTTCTTTCAATATCATGACACCGAAATATTGGTATGAATTTTATTGTAAAATTTTTACCTTTTCATATTGGGGTTACTATTCACGTATACGGCACTATTCACGTATACGATACTATTCACGAATACGGTACTATTAAAAGAAAAATTAAATTTTCTTTTGTTTGTCCAAGTTGGCTATTATGGTTCCTCTCTTTGATTGGATCCAAGTTTTGATCTTCATTCTTGAATTTTGCTCCACAATTGATTATTATGGAGTATTCTTGAACTTGGATAAACTAAATTACAAATCCCTAATTTTTGTCCTTTATCTCACTGGATTCGTTCTTTAAAATATTTTTCATCATCTTCAGTCTTAAATGGTGATATAAAAGAATATCTTTGGCCTGTAGTGCAAAGATGAATGATTACCTGATGAATATTTTTGGCCCGTAGTGCAAAGATAGACAGGTGTTGAGATGAGCATGACCAACTGGTGATACAAATGAATATCTTTGGCCCGTTGTGAAAAGAGGAATATTTAATTCAAGACATATATTGATTTATGTTACAGGGATAAAATATTGATTATGGACTTTTAAATCATATAAGATAGTAGACATTATTTCCTACTTAACTCTTCTGATGCATTGTTAATTCCGCTGTAGTTGTTGATCTAAATCTTGTTGTTCATAATATTTTATCTGATTTGTTGAAGACTAACGATAAATTATTCTGCATTATCTTAGTCATAATATTCTTTACTGGGCTAGTTAAGCTCACCCTTTTCATCTATTGTCCTCTTCAGGAAATGAGAATATTGCAGGGACTAGTCGGGGAACAGAGTGATGGGCAAAGTTAGAGCAGTAGTAGTCCTCACTATTTTTGTATAATAGTGTGAAAATAATTGTAACTATTGAGCACTGAATTTGAGTGTTTATATTTCGTATTATGTACGATTTGTATTGACACTCACAGCGTGTATGGTCGTCCAGCTCACGACCTTTTGATATAAAAGTTTGTATTTGAATTCTGTACCATGTGTTTGCCGACTCAGAATAGGTTGGGTTGATTGGACCTATTCTGGGGGCGTCATAGTTGGTATCAAAGCTTAGGGATATGGTCTCTGGCGGAGATCAGGGAATAAAACTAGGAGGGGAGAGACGAGTAAATCCTTCACTAGTATGTCCTACCTAAGCTTATATGGTATTTAATTGGTCGGTCGGAGTATAGGGTTAATATGTGATATGTTAATTTATTTAATTAACCCTTGTTTTATGGCAGTATTTGAGAATGGCAGCTGAGAATGTTAACAATGGAGTGAATGAGACCGTTGGGACACCTTTAATCACCAACCAGGATAATGTGCAACAGGAAGACAATATTCCTACTGTAAACAACCCCACCAATCAAACGATGAATGATAGGATGTTTAGAAGCTTTTTTCAGTTCATGCAAAACTAGACGAGGGAGACTCGTGTGCAAAATACAGGTGGAAATAATAGCAACTCGCGGCTTGTCACTGCCAAGCAATTTAAAGAGTTGGGACCACCAGCATTTTTAGGAAAGCCGGATCCGATCAAGGCGAAAACGTGGGTTAAACAAATTACCAAGATATTTGATGTCTTGGGATGCACGGAGGAGCAGAAGGTTCCATTCGCCACCTTTAAGTTCCGTGGAGAGGCAGATTACTGGTGGGAATCTGTGAAGCGTACCCAGCCTGCTTCAGTCAAGATGTCTTGGGAGGCGTTCCAGAAACTGTTCAATGACAAGTACTTTCCAGAAAGTATTCGTCATATGAAGGAGGTAGAGTTTATCAGACTGGAACAAAACAACATGACTGTGTCCCAGTACGAGGTTAAGTTCGCGGAGTTATCCCGGTTTGCATCTCATTTGGTGAAAATGAGGAACTTATGACGCGGATGTTTCTGAGAGGTTTGAAACCCGAAATTCGTCAATACCTCATTTCTGACAAATTTTCTCTATATTTCGATGTTGTGAACAGGGCTCAATTATTAGAGCGGGATAATGAGTCTGTTCAACCAAGGGACCACAACTAGGGTCGTACCGGTGGCAACAGTCATTGGAGCAATGATAACCAACGGAGAAGAAAATATCATGACAGAAGCGGTAACCACTCTAGTGATAATCGTGGCCATGATAATAGAAGAAGTGAGTCGAAGGGAGATTTCAAAAAGAGAATGTAAAATAATGACAACGTGAAGACGTCAGCACCAGCATCAACTGTTTCTAGGAGAGGAGAACGACCACCGGTCGTATGTTATAAATGAGGGAAAGAGGGACACATCAGCCCAAACTACCCACAATAATTCAACTTGTGCTATAACTGTGGAAAGGAAGGTCATATAGCTCAAGAGTATTCTATAAGTCCAGCGGGGATGGTGCCCCCAAAGGCTGTTCCGGACAAGTCCAAGTTAGTGGTTCCTAGAAGAGCGTTTGTCGGGACTGCACAAAACGCAAGAAACCCAAACAAGGTGATCACGGGTAAGCTAATCATAAATTCTTGCGAAGTTTATACCTTGTTAGATACCGGTGCTACCCATTCTTTTATTTCACCTGCTTGTGCTCAACATTTGAACTTGACATCTGAGAAATTAGACTTTGACTTATCTGTTGAAACTCTATTGGGACAAACCTTTTTTACATCTACAGTTTACAAATCCTGCTTGATTCAAATTGGTACCCTCATCCTACCTGTTGATCTTATATATTTGAAAATACTTGCATTTGACGTGATTTTAGGAATTGACTGGTTAACCACTTATCATGCCAAAATTGATTGTTTTCGTAAGGTTGTTAGTTTTCATATTCCTAATCAACCTGTTGTGCGAATCCAAACCACAAAACCACTAAAATCAGTCAATATCATTTCAAGTCACAAAGCTATTCGTTTATTGAAAAACGGATGTCAAGCGTTCTTAGCTCATGTCACTGATCTAAACCAAAATACGTTAGATCTGAATAATATTTCCGTTGTTAATGAGTTTCCTAATGTATTTTCCGAAGAACTTCCGGTCTACCCCCAGAACGTGAAGTTGAATTCTTTATTGACCTTGAACCTGGTACAAAACCTATTTCTAAAACCCCATATCGAATGGCTCCTATTGAACTTCAGGAGTTAAAGGTCCAACTAAAGGAGTTGTTAGACATCGGTTTTATTCGTTCTAGTACGTCTCCTTGGGGTGCTCCTGTTTTATTCGTAAAGGAGAAAGACGGGAGTATGTGACTTTGTATTGACTATCGGGAGTTGAACCATGTCACCATCAAGAATAGGTATCCACTACCTCGTATTGATGACCTGCTCGACCAGTTGCAAGGTACACAATTTTTTTCAAAGATCGATCTTCGTTCTGGATATCATCAGATGAAGATTAAAACTGAGGATATTCCGAAGACTGCCTTCAGAACTCGGTACGGGCATTATGAATTCTTAGTCATGTCTTTTGGATTGACTAATGCTCCTGCTGCTTTCATGGATATGATGAACCGTGTGTTCAAGGAATATTTGGATCAGTTCGTTGTTGTCTTTATTGATGACATCCTCATCTATTCCAAAAGCCGTGAAGATCATGAGCACCACTTGAAGCTGGTACTTCAAAGGCTTCGAGATAACAAGCTATATGTCAAGTTGAAGAAATGCGAGTTCTGGCTTGAGGAGGTAGCATTCCTTGGGCACGTGGTGTCAAAACATGGAGTATCTATTGACCCGGCGAAGATTGAAGCAATACAAAGTTGGAGCAACCGAAGTCGGTGACCGAAGTACGTAGTTTTCTGGGCTTAGCTGGTTATTATCGGAGATTCGTGGAAGGATTTTCTCGAATCGCTACTCCATTAACTCAGCTGACTCGGAAAGATACAAAATTCTTATGGAGCGAGGAATGCGAGAAGAGCTCCCAAGAGCTCAAGAGGAGACTTATCTCGGCACCTGTTCTGACAATACCATCTGGTTCGGATGGATTTGTTATCTACAGCGATGCTTCGGGCAAAAGGTTAGGATGTGTTCTCATGCAACATGAGAAATTTATAGCCTATGCCTCACAACAACTCAAGGAATATGAGAGGAATTATCCTACTCATGATCTAGAGTTGGCAGCAGACGTTTTTGCGTTGAAGATCTGGAGACACTACCTGTATGGAGAGAAAGTGGAGATCTATACGGATCATAAGAACCTTAAATATTTCTTCACTCAAAAGGAACTCAACATGCGGCAACGACGTTGGCATGAGCTGTTGAAAGATTATGACCATACCATCCAATACCATCCTGGAAAGCGAACGTGGTAGCTGACGCGTTGAGTAAAAGATCATATGCAAGAACGAGTGCGATGCTGTCAACACAAAGACCTATTCTGTGTGACTTACAAAAGATGGAGATAGAGTTCAAGACTCCGGGGACCCACATGATGATGTCAAGTATACGCGTAGAACCAGCTTTGATTGATAAAGTTAAAGCTGCTCAAGCTACAGACTCGGAGCTGATGAAGATGAGAAAGAAGGTGCAAGAAGGTGCTATTCCAGAAGCAAGAATCGATAAAGAAGGAATACTTCGAGTCAACTCCAGACTTTGTGTTCCTAACGATTCTGACTTGAAGCATAGAATCATAATGGAGGCACACAACACACCGTTTGCAATCCATCCTGGGAGTACCAAAATGTATCGTGATCTTTGACATACATTTTGGTGGAGCAATATGAAGAGAGAGATCGTGGAGTTTATCTCAAGGTGTTTAACGTATCAACGTGTCAAGGCGGAGCATCAAGTGCCAAAGGGTCCATTGCAACCACTTGAGATTTAAAGTGGAAGTGGAAACACATTACCATGGATTTCGTTACGGCTCTTCCCAAGATTTCTCAAGGCATAGATGCGATTTGGGTTATTGTTGATAGATTAACCAAGTCTATTCATTTCTTGCCGATACGGGAGACTTATTTGCTTGAGCGTCTTGCTCGTATGTACGTGAATGAAATTGTGAGGTTGCATGTCATGCCAGTATCCATAGTTTCGGATCTTGACCCAAGATTCACTTCACGATTTTGGGTCAATTTGCAGAAAGCTATAGGCATAGATTTACTATTCAGTTCGGCATATCATCCTCAAACGGACGGGCAATCGAAAAGGACTATTCAAACTCTTGAAGATCTATTGAGACTCTGTGTTCTAGACTTCAAAGGGAGTTGGGATAAATACTTACCATTGATGGAATTCTCCTACAACAACAGTTATTAGGCAAGTATAGGCGTGGCTCCATTCGAGGCGTTGTATGAGCGAAAGTGTTGTTCTCCAGTATGTTGGGATAAGGTGGGTGAAGCAACGTTGTTGGGACCGGAGTTAGTATGTATGACCACGAAAAAGATCTAAATAATCCGACAACGTATACAAATGGCACATGATCGACAAAAGAGTTATGCGGATCTTCATCGAAAGGACGTGGAATTTAATGTTGGGGATCATGTATTGTTACGTGTTGCTCCGTGGAAAGGAGTTACAAGATTCGAGAAGAGAGGAAAGCTCAACCCACGATTTATTGGTCCATTTGAGATTCTTGACCGAGTAGGAAATGTGGCCTATAAACTGGCTTTACCTCCAAACATGTCTCGTGTTCATAACGTGTTTCACATATCCGTGCTACGTAAATATGTGAAAAATCCAAACCACATTATTGAGTTAGAACCAGACGAGATAGCCGAAGATTTAACGTATGAGGAGGTACCTGTCAAGATCTTGGATAGGAAGGAGCATGTCCTACACACAAAGGTTATACCACAAGTCAAAGTTTTTTGGAGGAATCATGCTATTGAGGAAATGACCTGGGAGTTGGAATCGGAAATGAAAGCGAGGTATCCTCACCTTTTCGAAACACCAGGTAAGTACGTCAATTTCGATGATAAAATTTCATAAGGAGGGGAGGTTATAAGACCCCAACTTATTATGAATAAAATTGAATTTCCTCTATATATTATTTTGGAATAATTTGATAAATGTGGGAAGTTATGGGTAAAATGCGCAAATATTTCAAAATAAGCAAGTGATTATAAAATATTCATTGTTGTCGGGGAATATTCGTTTGGTCGTGAAATATTCTTGTTGTAGAGGAATATTCGTATGACGGCGCAGCCATTTGTGGGCCCCATAACTGAAAACTGTTGGATGAAGAAAACGACAAGAATAAGTTTTCTATAAATAACGGCGTAACGGTTACCGTTAACACTGTTGAAATACCTAGTGGTTAAGATAAAGTAATACGCGTTGTTGCACAGTAGCACACGGTATTACACAGTATTTTATATTATTGTTGTTTCAATAATTGTCACTGCACAATATTTTACATTATCAAATCAATAATTCATATTATTTGAATAATATTATTAAACAGCATTAATGGCAATGTCTAGGACGTTTTGTCTAGGAAAGGGGTTAGTTAATCTAATTGCGCGTCAGTAAGGAGAAATTCTTATCGGAAAGCCCCCTCTTTTCTGGGAACGACCTGGTTGTCATTATTGTGATTCTGTAATATTATTTGTAAATAATTAATTATTGATAAAAATGATAAGAAAATATTTATTTAATAGAGGAATTTTTAAAGAGACAATTATTGAGAGTTGATATTTTATTTTCTTCGATAAAATAATTCATTCAAATATATTATTGTAATATTACATTATAAGTGTATGATGTAATAATATAATAATATAATAATGGTGATATTTTTACAATGAATGCACGATATGTGAAAAAAATGAGGAGAAAGAGAGCAAATTGGGTCCGAAGTATTTTTGTTACAAAAAAAATATGTTAAATATGTTGGTGGGCCCCGTTTTTGACTAAAGTTTGATTATAGCCTGCAAATTCATCCGTATATAAATTTGGGTCATTTTTCGTTCGGAATTTGGAAAAACTTTCTTCTACAAAGTTGTAGAGAATTAAATTTCTTATAAAATGGACATAAGATTCGTATTTTTCTGATAAAAGGACTATTTTTTATGAATTATAGAAGTTCGAGAATGGGTCTGAATTGATTTTTGGGGTTATAAATATTTTTTAAAAGAATTTTTTTTTTAAATTTTGGTGGGCCCCACTGGTGTGCTGATGAATTTGGTCAAGGGGTGGGCGTGAATTTTTTTTTATAAAATATTATTTTATTAAATTTTCTTCTTTGGTGTTCTAAGAATTTTCCTATAAATAGGGTGCTTAGTTACAATTTGAAAATCACACCAGAATCAAAAGTTTTCTCTCTCTATAATATCGAGCGTATTTTTGTGAGTATTTCGATACTTTGAGTGTTGCTATACGATACAAATTTTTTTCAGCATTATATCTGATATTCCAGTCAGAAGTACTATTATTTTGAGGTAAGGGATGTTATTTTTTCCAAAAATGATGTTATTTCTTTCAATATCATGACATCGAAATATTGGTATGAATTTTATTGTGAAATTTTTATCTTTTCATATTGGGGTTACTATTCACGTATACCGCACTATTCACGTATACGACACTATTCACGAATACGGTACTATTCACAGAAAAATTAAATTTTCTTTTCTTTGTCCAAGATGGCTATTATGGTTCCTATCTTTGATTGGATCCATGTTTTGATCTTCATTCTTGAATTTTACTTCACAATTGATTATTATGGAGTATTCTTGAACTTGGATAAACTAAATTACGAATACTTAATTTTTGTCCTTTATCTCACTGGATTCGTTCTTTAAAATATTTTTCATCATCTTTAGTCTTAAATGGTGATACAAAAGAATATCTTTGGCCTGTAGTGCAAAAATGGATGATTATTTGATGAATATCGTTGGCCTGTAGTGCAAAGATAGATGATTATTTGATGAATATCTTTGGCCTGTAGTACAAAGATGAATGATTACCTGATGAATATCTTTGGCCCGTAGTGCAAAAATAGACAAGTGTTGAGATGAACATGACCAACTGGTGATACAAATGAATATCATTGGCCCGTTATGAAAAGATGAAGATTTGATTCAAGATATATATTGATTGATGTTACAGGGATAAAATATTGATTATGGACTTTTAAATCATATAAGATAGTAGACATTATTTCCTACTTAACTCTTCTGATGCATTGTTAATTTCGCTGCAGTTGTTGATCTAAAACTTGTTGTCCATAATATTTTATCTGATTTGTTGAAGAATAACGATAAATTATTCTGCATTATCTTAGTCATAATATTCTTTACTAGGCTAGTTGAGCTCATCCTTTTTATCTATTGTCCTTTTCAGTAAATGAGAATGTTGCAGGGACTAGTCGGGGAACAAAGTGATGGGCAGAGTTAGAGCAGTAATAGTCCTCACTATTTTTGTATAATAGTGTGAAAATAATTGTAACTATTGAGGACTGAATTTGAGTGTTTATATTTCGTATTATATACGATTTGTATTGACACTCACAGCTTGTATGGTCGTCCTGCTCACGACCTTTTGATATAAAAGTTTGTATTTGGATTCTGTACCATGTGTTTGGCGACTCAGAATGGGTTGGGTTGATTGGACCTATTCTGGGGGCGTCACAATAAAGGTGTAGTTAGGTGTTTTTCGATATCCATTTCAAAATCGGGTGGGTAACTTTGATTGCTTATGATGATATAAGCTGGGGCTCCGACAAGTCAAATTTAAACTTCTAAAAATCAATAACAAATACCTTAATTTCATGGAATTGTAAGTTTTTCTCAGCGTCTGTTGCTATTCTAGTTTAGTTCTGCAAATTTTTATAATATGAAAACTATAAATATTACACACTTATTTACAACATAGAATAGCAAAATGCATTGACTAGATTGCAGAACAATGTGATGTCATAAAAATATGTAACTACAAATGTATAGTGTTAAATTGAATAACTGACAAATATAGGTTGAACCCATAGAGAGGCTAGATTAATTTTAATATATCTGTAATATCTATTTCAGAGGGATTTTTATCATGAAAATCAAGCAAACACATTTTTCTTTTTCTTTTTTTTTAGAATTTTTTTCTTAGGTTTTTCAAAGTTACCCGTGTAGCAAGTGTTGGACCAATTACTCCTAAACCAGTTGGCTTTAGAACACTAGGTGTAGAGACACCCCTAAGGACTTACTAACTCTTGAAACAAAAGCCACAAAACTAGACTAGTCAAACTGCTTTTATCCATCACACTTTTCAGCGTGAATATCGATACTTCCTGAGGTTTAGATACCCAGTTATTTCGTTCAATGGGCATTGAAGCAGTTATTTATTTCTTTTTATTTTTCAATTTTTTTCTCTTTTTTCCTTTTTTTTTTGAAATTGCTCGAATCATAATTTATACCCCATAACTAAGAATTAGTGCAAACGTGAAATGCAAAAATGCATATTAATCAATTTTATTACAGATGTTGTTTCAAACTAAGATTCTATATTTTATCAAAGATTCAAGAGTTCTAAATCTTTTAAGTTTTTGTTGGTTCAAGAGTCCTACTTTAAGCTTTTGCACCATGAATATTCTCCTAAAAAGTCAAACAACTTTTTTTTTATATTCTCCTAAAAAAGAAAAAAAATCTGATATAACAATAAGACAAACAAACTCCCCCCATACCTAAATCATGCATTCTTCTTAATGTTTACAAATGAAAAATAGAAATAAAAGAATTATACATTGTACGTGGGGTTTTTATTCTGCAAACAAATGTGGTGAGAAAGAAAACAAATATTGTAAATACCTACAAATTTTATATATCCTAAAAAGTATGTGACTATAAATGAATGATACAATGGGTAAGTGAATGTGAACTTTTCATGATTTTCAAGAGGTCTACTAATTGAAAAGAACCATAATTTTCATCAGAATTATATTTAGAATCGACCTCAGGAAAGCATTCACTAACAAATTCAAAAGATGAAAGATTTGGTTAAATACATGTTCTAATTTAGGTGACTTATTTGTAGTGGATCTCAACAGCTCATTGACCTTATCTAAATATTCATTTTCATTCCAATTTTGGTCAAGATGATTTAAGAAAAAATCAATTAAATATTTTTCAATCAAGAATCTATTTTCAATTATTTCTTGGGTCATGGAAAACTCTTGGATTATGTTTACTTTAATGGATTGTTCCAAAAATTCACTAGGTGGTTTTTTTAGAATAAGTCTTTCAGGATATGGAGCTTTAGGCTTATAGACATTTTCAGCATGATAAATTTTAGGCATAGACTCATAATTTTTAGACTCCTCAAATTGGATTGACTCAACTGTGTAGAATTGAATATAAGATTTTCCTTTTCCTCATCATTTGCATAGTTATCATGATTTTCAAAATTAACATTAAAGTCGCTAGAAAATTCACCCATCACATGTTCATTTTTTTATGGTGGCTAATTGACTCATTTGAATTTCTAAACGATATATAGCTTGATTCGTGTTATATTGATTTTTTTTTTGCTAAATTAAGTTAAATTGATGTTTCATTAAAACTTTCATAGTTTTCTCTAAGGTACTAAGTCTTTCCTCTTCTTCATTTGAAAATTATTGCGGATATTAAGGTTCTGAATCCGAATATGGATATGAATATAAACTTAGTTAAGAATTTTCATAAGTTGGGAAAAAAATGATTTACTTAGTGTGAATTAAAATTTTCATAGGGTTCTTGATTCCAAACAAAATTATTATTTCAACTATAATATGAGTCCATCTTTCCACAAATCACAAAACAAATAAACAACTAACCACGAAACTCGCAAAAAAAATATAAAAATAAATAAAATAAAATAAAAATTCTAATTCTACGGTTAACCTAAATAAAATCTAGACAGCTCCTAACTGTTCCAAGTTACACCTTAAGGTTCACAAAATTCAAAATTAATCACACCACTAGTCAGGTAAGTGTAAGAACGATGAGAGTCTCTATATGGCTACAATGTCTAATTGAATAATCACACGTTCTTTAGGCGTTTGCCTTTTGAACCACTTGCCTAGATACCAGTAGTTTGATTAATTTAAAATTTAGCCTCCTCTTGGAGTCTATTATCCTAATTGAGCTCGAAATTCTTAGAGGCCAACATTTACTTAATTTTATTAAAACAATCTTATGCAAAATGAAAGGGTGGTTTGTGGTCCAAGGAAATGTGATGAAATCTCTACCTTATCTTATTATGGAAATTTTCTCTTAATGTTAGATTATAAATGAGAATGCAAATAAAAACTGTAAACAAATAAAATATCATAAAACTATGTGAAACATGAAATAAGGCAAAATTTGATGTACCTCAATCCTCCAGCAATCACCACAATTTATATTTAACAAAAAATAAATAAAATAAAAACCTAAATAGGATGTGCTCTATGTGAGTGCATACATGAATACGACAATTAATTTTCTAAGTAACACTAATAAAACTAAGCAACTATTTTTTTTAAAGTTAAGATATAAAATACCAGGAAAAGCGCATCAACAAAATCGTTATCTTTTCGCTCCTTCGATTCTCTTCGATAATCCTGAAAAAAAATAAAATATTAAAGTTAAAAACTAATTCAAATAAATAAAAATTAAGGAATAAAAAATTAATTATAGTCCCCGACAACGGCGCCAAAAACTTGATGTGATAAAAATATGTAACTGCAAGTGCACAACATCAAATTGAATAATTGACAAGTACATGTCGAACCCACAGAGACTAGATTAATTTTAATGTATCCTTAATATCTATTTCAGGCGAATAAGAAATAAAGATTGAGAATTGATTAACTATTATTAAACTAACTAATAACAAGGAAGTAATCTAGGAATCTGAATTCATTAAACAATAAACATAATAAATAATTTAATTTATTCTATTTTTATAATTTATTATGGTTTTGACCTCCCTTCCATTTAATTTAGTAATTTTACAATTAACGTGGCCAAGCATAGACTATGAAAATTTAAGGATTAATAACCCATCAAAATTTCTTCGAGCAAGCATGGATTATGAAAAACTCATAACTTAACAATAATATATCAAAACCTCTTAATTAATTTAAAATCACAGAAGAACTATAAAACAAAGGTATTTCAATACCTTATAGATATAATAAAAAATTAGCTAGACATTAAAAATAAATAAATTAACTAAGATTAAGAAAAAAGAAGAAGATTAAAAATAAATAAGAAAACTTTCTTTATTGATGATCATCCAACGAACGTACAATGAATAATTAATTTACTCTTACTCCTAACCTAAATTAATGCATCCCCTCTCTCTAAAACAAGAAACCTATTTATAAGAAAAATAAGTTTGTGTTCTAATTTAGATTCATTGACCTTGGTCTTTTTTGTTTCCATTTTATCTTCTCTTTTCTTCTTGACTTCAATCTCTGCATGGTAATCTCCCAAGAATCCTTTTCCATCTTTAAAAGGTGAAACAATTATCTTTTACTTATTCACCACGATAAATAAGGTAAATCCTACAAAACCAAATAAAATTTATTAGTTGTTAGGTTTGTAAGAAATCATGACGCAATCAAATTGCAAAAATAGCGGAAGCATGGAAAATCAGAGTTTAAAAAATTTCTACGAACCAATTACTTGGATCATCCTTTATGCACATTATTAATTTAAAACGATAAATAAGAAGTTATGGAATCATACCCTTGTAAAACTAAGCTTCCACAGGTACGAGTTCAACTCCTTGTTATTCGCGATCTCCTTGAATCTCCGGGATTGATTCCTTCCATTAATCAACGTTAGCCACCCAAGTGTTTGGCCTCTAGAGGTGATCTACCAAGGAAGATGAATTGTTCAAGAAGGAGGGTGGTTGGCTAAAATCTAGTTTTTCTATTCTCTATAGAAAATGAGTACTCTCCAACAATTGAAATTGCATCAACTGATATCTAGCATAAGACTCCTCTTATATAGATATTGGTCAATCCTTCTAATCTAATTAGAAATAGGGTTTTATTTAATTATGTTAGTTTCCAGAGGCACCATAGTTATCTAGAAGGGTGTTGAATAGATATTTTAAAACTTTTTCTTTTTCAAAATACTTGTCAGGATTGATTAATCTGACTGCAGCGGAATATATGTTTGTTTCCCTTAAGATAATGCAATAATGGTTTGATAAGCAGTTATGACAGTTATAGCAGTTAATAAGACACAGTGTTTTTAAGTGGTTCAGAGCACTCAAGGCTCCTAGTCCACTCTTCTACTCCACGAGTAGAAAATCCACTAAGGATGTCTTTACAACTTTGAATCACTAAGATTCCTTCAAGATCAACAATCTTGGAACTTCTTTAGTTCACTTAGAACTCTTCAAGTCCAGCAGACTTGGTACACTTAGTTTGAGAGTGGTTTTTTAGGTTGTGCTACTCAGTTACTATTAAGCATCAGTTCTGAAGAACTGAGTAGCGAAGCAAGTTTTTCTCTTAGGATCGTAGTGTTTGGACGTTGAGAGTTCTTGAGCTTTTTCGTTCTTTGCTTGCTTGATCTGAATCACTGTCTGATTTGCTTATGAAGGAGCCTTTGAATTGTTTTCGTTTAAGGCATCCGCTGCAGCATTAAATGCTTCAGACATTTTTGAGCACTGATGTTGACTTCCTGCAAATCTGCTGTCCAACCGTCTGGCCCACTGACACAGCAAACTGCTTTCTCACCTAACACTTAAAAAGGTGTTTTCAGCAGGCATAAAGTCTTTTCCTTAGCTTCTTCAATACGCTTCTTCGATACATACTAAGGATGAATGTTGGATCATTGGGACTATCAAAATGTCAACGTCTATAAGTCTTTCTTCATTTGTTTCTCTTCTTCCTTCACCAAATAGAAGAACTTTGATGCTAACAGGAGATTCACCACGATCGTGGTCTTTGTACCATGATCGCTGTGTGTTGGCTTGCTCATGCTTGATTCAGCTTAAATCGTAGAGAACACTACGATTTCTCTTAAATTCTGATAGACTACGATAATCACTTGCTTGTCTTGCAGACTCCACATTTTTGAGAGCTGACTGCGATTCTTGACTTGGCTCGGCAGGCGCTCGGATCATCTCCACGATTCTGAGTGTGGCTTTCAAGACAGACTAAGATTCTTGAACACTTTTATTGAAGCTCCACGATTCTGCCTTGGCTTCTGCAGACTTTTGACTTGCTTGGCAGACTATGATTCTGTCAATGCCTAACATTTACATCTCAAAATAGATCAACCTCATAGTTTTGATCTTTCTTCTATACATTCATTTACAGAATGATAAACATTAAAGCACAGATCAACCTAATAATTTTGATCTATCATCTAAGTCCTTGTAGATATATTCCTTGAAGGACTTTACACATAAGCATATATATTAACTTCCAACATCAAATTTGAATATTCAATTCCCAACAATCTCTCCCTATTTGATATTGACATAACCAATGAGATTTGCATCATATCATCAATTTCTAAATGCAGGATGCTAGAAAGTAAATATGACTTAATGTTCCAGTGAGCAGCTGAAATTTCTAGAGAATAAGCATGAATTTATTGATGTTTGAAAAAGATATTACAGTCTAGCACAGACACATCAATACAAAATAAACTTTAACTTATCTTTATTTTCTCTACCTCTTATTCTTTGGAGGGTTGGCATACTCTGCAACTCTTCTTCTTCTAGTTTGCTCATCTCTCCATGCAATGTCGTCTAGCTCTTCCTGGCTCAACCTTTCTGAATGATCATGTCTGTTCATGAAGATAGGATCTCCAATGGGCATGTTGAGGCCAGTAGAGGATACTTCTTGTGAGCTAGGAGCTGGACCTTGACTTCCTCTATAGGGTTCCGCCATGAGAGATGGACGGTTCTTCTGATGTTGATCAATTCGTGGAGGCTGATAGCTAGGACTTCTTGGGTTGCTCCTCGACGATTGACCAATTTGAGTTTGCTTTCCTCTGTTGCCTTTGCCTCGGCCTATGTCTCCTGCCTCATTATTATCCCCCTTTATATCAACATCAAGGGTTCGAATGTCTTCTGAGAGGCGATGGACACCTTGCACCAGCTCGTGCATCTGAGAGAGATTTTAGGCAATGTCACTACGATTTTCTTCGACTATAGCCTCAGTATTTAGTCTCTGTTGCTGAAGTCGCTCCATGGTTTCTTTATTTGATAAATGGTTTTTATAACCACTTATTCTGATACTAGCTAACTTGTTTTGTTGCTTAAATAAAAGTATTGTTGTGCTTTTTTTATATTTTTACTTTCTTTGTAGTTTTCTTGATTTGGAACTCTCTTGGTGCACAATGAGCTAGAAATGATGAAAGAATGCTAAAAGGGACAAGAAGCAATGAAATGAGATGAGGAGCAGAGTAAAAGGATGCCAGAAATCAAACATGGGAATGGAGCAGAGAAGTACAGAAGCAACAGAAGCCAAGAAGCAGCATTGCAGAAAACTGCAGAAACGCGTGGTCGCGCCTGAACCAAAGCTAATAGGCGCGCGGTCGCGCCGGCTCGATTTAACCAGAAGTTTGACTTTTCAATTAGGCAGAGCGTGGTTGGACTTGAAGGGTCTATATTAGGGCTCTTATGCTCATATTCTCAGACATCTCCCCTCTTGGGAGCCTTAGCTTAAGATCTCCCCTTTGGGAGCTCTAGCTTAACGTTGTTCTTCCCTTTTTCTTTATCTTTTTGAGTAAATTAGATTAGGACTAGATCAATTCTAGGTTTAATTAGATTTGAAGATTGAAACGAGTGGATGTTATTGAAGATTCAACCTTGGAGCTTGAGCAATCAGATTTGAACTTTCTATCTTTACTTTCTCTTTGTTCCATATTTGTATTCTTATGATGTGTATTCAACTTGTGGATGGTAGATTTGAGTCAATCATAACTTAAACTTTATTTTGAGATTTCAATGGAACCTATTGAATAGTTTATTTTGATATTCTTCCATTTTGGTCTTATTAATAGTTATGAGGTTGTCTGTTATGGTTTGTATTCAATTGCTTAATTGCCTAGCTACCAATTACCATGATAATTCATATGAACTTGAAAAATGAAGTATGAGTTTAGATCTGACCATAGTAGCTTGTGTTTGTATATTCTATATGGCGTTGGAATGTATGATTCGTGCTGAGGATAGACATATACCGAAGCATCACTTGGAGTCAATTGAGGATTTGGGCTTAAACCCTATTTATTTGTAAATCACATAGACATATAGTGGTTTAGGTAATGTGGGTGTTCATATGTGTTCTATCATCTGTGGATTGTATGTGATATGGATTGGGTACATTGAAAGATGGCCTTCTCTCACTTTCGTGTTCTCGACTAACATTCTGTGGTGATTAATTTGACTTAACAGGAAGTTTGTTGACTTAGATGAATAAATAGGAGAAATTGAGATCTCATATCTTCAGTATCTGGTTTTATTCTAAGGTTAATTAGTTTTAGTTTAATTATTTAGTTTTAATCGAAGCACCTGATCAATCGTTTAGATAAGACTGAAATGGTTATGGGCTAGTGGTTTGGTGGTTTTTATTAGTAAATTCTTCATAGGAACGATACTTAACTTACTCTTTATTACTTGTTGACCGTGTATACTTGCACGCATATATTGATCGGTAAAACGACCAACAAGTTTTTGGCGCCGTTGTCGGGGAATTAATTTGATAAATTTTTTCCAACATTAGTTTCAATCAAATTAGTCTTAATTTAAACATTTTATTTTAGTTTTTAATTCTCTTCCTATATTCTCTCTTTTTAGGTAACATGGATTTCAGTGCTTATCCATGGTTTTACACGAGGAAAGATCAACCAAGGGAAACAGGGAATGATGGACTCGACCCAATTGCTACACTATCAGCATAACTTGAGACTCTTTCGAGGAAGTTGGATACTGTTACAACCCAACAGAGTCGAGAGACAGTAATTACTTGTGAATATTATCCTGGCAACCATTCGAGTCATCAGTGCCCCATCAGTTTTGGACAAGTGCAGTATAGGGGTGATTACTTCAACCACGAGTATCCCAACTATCATCAAGATTTGGGGAATTACCCAGATTCTTTAGGGAGCTATTATCAAGACTAATATTGGGATCCAAGTCCAGCATACGCACCAAAATTTACATATCAGACTCCAACTCACGAGCCTCAATACATAGATTCTGAGGCTGAAATAGAAAAGGCAAGATTGGAGGATGAATGTTGCATAGCATCAATGAAAGAGACCTTGATTGAGCAAGCAAAGTCAATTAAGAATCTTCAGAAATGGACGGATAAAATTAGCATGGCTTTAATGAAAGAGGAATTGATTGAGCAAGGGATAAAAACTCAGAATCTTCAGAATCAATTATCTCAAATATTGGAAGTCGTGAGCAATGGTCCTCAGAATAATTGGTGTTATGACTTGGACGCTGACAATGATGGAGAGCTCGAAGTGCACATGCAACTGGATGAACTGAAAGAAGTGGACATCGAGGAGACAAATGGGGATATGGAAAATAATGTATTTAAGCCGACCTTTATAACACCCCAAGTGCCTTCTCAGTCAAAGTTGAACAAACCAGTGAATTTTGCACACCCATGCCCCCTTGGTAGTCACATTGCAGGCAATTATCTTTATGATAGTGATGCATCCTTGAAGCCATAGTGGTCCGAGGAAGAGAAAATAGAAGAGTCCGTTGTGTTGTTTATGCCTCAATGCCCCAATCGCTTTACGAACACAACAGAAGAAGTGTCTAGCTATCCGAGCTTCAAAATGGGGAATTCATGTACACGACATATGCTAGGAGGCTTCAATCCGAGCACTCTCCTGAAGGGGAACCTCCCAACGCACACTGCAATTCTAATGGATGGAGGGTTTCTTGTTTATCGTAGAGGAATCGGATAGCTGTGTCAAGAGAAAGTCCAGCTAACGGACTATAAACCGAGCGCTCGATGGGAGGCACCCCATCATATTTCTCTATTTCTCCCTTATGTTTAATTCTACTTACTTATCTCTATATTTCCCCCCCTGTTTAATTCTAAGTAGTTTGAAAAAGTTGAAATTTTTTGAATACTTTTGGAATTAGGAGCTCATTGCCTACATTTTTGGACTTAGGCATTGGTGCATATATTTTTGGGACTATGAAGCTTATTAAACATATTTTTTTTAAGTATGATCATATTGCATATACGCACATATAGCCATTTTTTCACATGCATATATCCCACCCTATGTTTAATTTTCCTAGTTATAATTAGTTAATATTAAGTTTTGGTGGTTTAGAGGGTTTAATAAATGTTGTGTGCCTGTCTCAGGTTAAATCCACTTAACATGAAGCAAACTTCAAAGGCTCATTATCAGTTCAGGTCAAAAGCTGCAAATCAGAAATCTGGGGACCAGCGCGGCCGCGCCTCGATCAGTGCAGATCAACAACTTGTTTTAAAACTCGAGCAATTTAAAACCAAACCCTCTTTCCCTTCTTTGAATTATCGAGGCCCCACTAAACTCTGTCTCTAAGAAATATCGAATTCATCCCATTTCTCCACTTATATCCCCTAATTCACTTAGCCACACTTAATCTCTTCCATCTCACTCAATCCTCCTTCACAATCCCTATCTACCATACTCCCTAACTCCACCACTTAGTCCTAATTTACAGTCACTATCCACCCGCACATCCATTCAGCACTCCCATCCTCTCAAACTGCAATTCCGACACAAACTACTCATAAACCCTAGAATCCCTATCTCCACATCAAAGAAAATCTGCAGCAAGAGTATATGAACCTTAATTGCCTCTATGGGTGAAAAATTGCAGCATATTGGAGGGAATTCGGTAGTAAATTGAGACAGTGGGTGTGGGATTGAAGAATATAGCAAGACTGGTATTTCAGCGGTGGTGTTGAAGAAGTTACAGCTTCTATTTTCAGTCCAAATGGCTTCCAAGCGTAGTAGGAGGGAATCCTCATCAATGGGCAGCGATTTTGAGCAAGGGGGAGGTGGCATCGCTTATGATGACCACAAGTTTATCAGCTTGGAGGCTCAACAGTACTTCCAGAACACGTTGGTGGGCAGAAATTTTGTATTGGAGCGCAGTTTATTGCCAAACAGGAAGTTGGACGGGCATATGGCATCTATGATCAGAGCAAGGGGTTGGAATTTATTTTGCGAGGATCCAATGGCAGCACCCATCTCTATGATACAAGAATTCTATGCCAATGCCAAGTTCACACGGTCCAATACGATATTTATGCGGGGATCTAAGGTGTCCTTTGCAAAGGAGAGCATCAACGAACTATTCGGGCTACCGAACATTGCATTGGATCACCCTGAGTCTCTTTATGCTAGGTAGTGGGGCTCGGAGTTGGATGCCATTTGTGCTTATCTGTGCATGCCAGGCACGACATGGAAACTGAAGCAGGGCACCGATCAGAAGCTACACTTCCCACAGGCCGCATTGAGTAGATATGGGAAAGCGTGGTACAGCTTCATATGTGCGAATTTGATGCCAACGTGACATTAGAATGACGTCACCAAGGATAGGGCTGTGTTACTTTATGGGATCATCAAGGGCAAGAAGATTGATGTGGGGTACGTGATCAACAGTTCAATCCTCAGATTTCTGAGGGGCGGTACTTCAGCAGGTATCCCACATGCTTCTGTGATCACTTGGCTATGTGCTATGCATCGAGTTATGTGGTCCGAAGACGAGCCGATGCAGTTGCCCATGAACACAATCAACCACGCTACAATTAAAAAGTTCACAGTGTGGAAAGGAGGCAAATCCTATCCTCAAGGCGCAGGGTATATATTACCAGGACAAAGCGAGCAGAGAGAGGTTGGAGAGACTTCTGAGAGGGTGCCACCAGAGAAGGCTGAGTCCTCCCACTCGATTCAAGAGCAGCTAGATAGGATGGAGAGGCGATTGCAGCGTAGGATGAATACCATGAGCACAAACTTCCAGGCTTTCACGACTAGGTTCTGTGGGGCATTGTCCCATACTTTTGGCTAGATGGGAGTGCAGGTGCAATTCCCTACCTATGGATCTGCTGCAGCTTACCCTCCTCCAGACACACCGCCCGAGCAAGCTGAGGAAGAGGATGACGACGAGGCTGACTAGGGGAGTTCTCTTTTACCTTGTACCTCCAATGAGGATATTGTAGTTTTTAAGTTTGGGGGTATTAGGGTAATTTTTGCATTTAGTGTAGTTCATTTCATA
This sequence comes from Panax stipuleanatus, assembly GCA_020205555.1. Classification (NCBI taxonomy): domain Eukaryota; kingdom Viridiplantae; phylum Streptophyta; class Magnoliopsida; order Apiales; family Araliaceae; genus Panax; species Panax stipuleanatus. Next base: position 5,417,452 of record CM035118.1, read on the forward strand.
TTGCATATGTGTTAGTTCATTTAGTGCATGTTAGGTCGTGTTTTGGGGTTTTATGTTAAATTTTTCAATTTTTTATTTAGTTAATTGTGTTAGGGCATATTGCATGAATCCAATTTTCAGTTGGTTTGTTAATTATTTGGCCTATGAGGAAACTGAAATTACTTGATTGATTTAACTGATTTGAGACTTAAGCTTGATTATAATGTCATGTCATATATGTAAATCCTTATCTGTCAGATACTGATGTCACCGGTTAGCAACCCTAGAGTAACCATCATGATATGTTTAGTCTAAATTATCACATATTTGTCTTCTGGTGGGAATCTGTGTTTTAATAAAAGAATTTTAGTATTCAAGTGACAATAACTAGGACTGTAAAAAGCTTAAGTTTGGGGAAACATGGGGTATGCATGCTAGTTGTGGAAAAATAAAATAAAAGAGAAAATGAAAAGAAAAGGAAAAAAAAAGAAAGTTGATTGTGAATAAACACTTCGACTACGTCGAATCTTGTGGCCTTTGATATCGAGCAAGCAAGCGCCCTAAGGCCTTTTGGTCTGGGAGTCGTTGGTTGAAAGCTCGCTACAGGGTATCATTGAAAAGCCTAAGAGGACTAGGCATTGCATAGTCGAATTTGTACACGGGAAAGAGCGAAAATGCCCTCATGAGTAAATAAAAGCAAAATAAACCTCATGTGGACTCTTAGCTTAAGTAATGCATGGTCCTGGTTAGAACTTATATGATTTGCTGCTTTTCTTGAGTTGAAGTGGTTTTTCCCTAAGAAGCATAGTATGTGATGAATTTGTTCAAAAGCATGTTTTAATGGTGCTTTGCACTCACACACTACATCAGTGCAGACAGGTTTGGATTTGCAGAATGTTATGCTTTATGATCTTATTTTTGGGTAGCTTTTCTGTTTGATTATATTGTGGTTTTTCGGAGCCATTGCTTATGAATTTCAATACTGACGAATACTGGATTCGCATTCATGAAGGATAGGTTGCATTCATTGTAGTCATTACATTGCATCTTTTGTTTGGTTTTGTTTTTGTTACTTGAGGGCAAGAAACGTTTAAGTTTGGGGGTATTTGATAAGTGATTTTTATACGCACTTATTCTGATACTAGCTAACTTGTTTTGTTGCTTAAACAAAGTATTGTTGTGCTTTTCTTATGTTTTTGCTTTCTTTGTAGTTTTCTTGATTTGGAACTCTCTTGGTGCACAATGAGCTAGAAAGGATGAAAGAATGCTAAAAGGGATAAGAAGCAATGAAATGAGATGAGGAGCAGAGTAAAAGGATGCCAGAAATCAAACATAGGAATGGAGCAGAGAAGTGCAACCGTAACAGAAGCCAAGCAGCAGCATTGAGAAAACTGCAGAAGCGCGCGGGCCGCGCCTGAACCAAGGCTAATAGGGTGTGGCCGCGCCGGCTCGATTTTAACCAAAAGTTTGACTTTTCAATTAGGCAGAGCGTGGCAGGACTTGGAGGGTCTATATTAGGGCTCTTATGCTTCATATTATCAGACATCTCCCCTCTTGGAGCCTTAGCTTAAGATCTCCCCTTTGGGAGCCCTAGCTTACGTTGTTCTTCCCTTTTTCTTTATATTTTTGAGTAAATTAGATTAGGAGTAGATCAATTCTAGATTTAATTAGATTTGAAGATTGGATGACACGATCATGGATGTCATTGAAGATTCAACCTTGGAGCTTAAGCAATCAGATTTGAACTTTCTATCTTTACTTTCTCTTTGTTCCATATTGTATTCTTATGATGTGTATTCAACTTGTGGATGGTAGATTTGAGTCAATCATGACTTAAGATTTATTTTGAGGATTTCAATGGAACCTATTAATAGTTATGTGATATTCTTCCATGTTTGTCTTATTGATTGTTATGAGGTTGTTCTGTTTATGGTTGTATTCAATTGCTTAATTGCCTAGCTACCAATACCATGATAATTTATATGAACTTGAAAGATGAACTATGAGGTTTAGATCTGACCATAGTAGCTTGTGTTTGTACATTCTACATGGCGTTGGAATGTATGATTCATGCTAAGGATAGACATATACCGAAGCATCCACTTGTAGTTAATTGAGGATTTGGGCTTTAAACCCTATTATTTGTAAATCACATAGATACATAGTGGTTTAGGTAATGTGGGTGTTCATATGTGTTCTATCATCTGTAGATGTATGTGATATGGATTGGGTACATCGAAAGATGGCCTTCTCTCACTTTCGTGTTCTCGACTAACATTTGTGGTGATTAATTTGACTTAACAGGAAGTTTGTTGACTTAGATGAATAAATAGGGGAAAATGAGATCTCATATCTTAAGTATTTGGTTTTATCTAGGGTTAATTAGTTTTAGTTAATTATTTAGTTTTAATCAAAGCACCTGATCAATCGTTAGCTAAGACTGAAATGGTTATGGGCTAGTGGTTTAATGGTTTTTATTACTTAATTCTCCGTGGGAACGATACTTGACTTACTCTTTATTACTTGTTGACCGTGTATACTTGCACGCATATATTGATCGGTAAAACGACCAACAGTAGTCTGCTGAACTTGAGTCATGACAAAGGTTTGGAATTCTCTTAGTGTGAGACGCAGCTCTTGAATCTGTTTAGTCATTAGATTATTCTGAGATTCTTGAGTTTATGAAGAATCTCCACAGATTCTTTATGCTTTTTCATAGCTGCAAAGTGAATGGCATCCCTTTGACTGAGACTGTCACTCATTTCTCGTACAATCTCCCTCAGTTTCTTTGATAGCTCAGTTGCCAAATTTCCTGGCAGGGTTTGACAAAGTCGATTATATGGTCGAATCTTTTTTGAAGTGCCAGAGTAGTTTGCTTCAAGATCTCCTCTGTCTCGAGGGCCATATGGCTTGTAACTCAGCAAGTTCTTCTTTGGTAGGAAGCAGAGACAAGCGATCAAGTATTCTTGAGCATCAGGAGGATAGGTCATAGTGTACTCCTTGTCCTTGACATGCTTGTGAGTGCAAGGTCATGTCGAAGTATCATTATTGGAGGAAGAGGGAATGTCTGACTCGGTGAGAGTTGTGGCAATTTGGTTGTATGGAGAGAGAGTTGTTTGGTTCAGGGTCTGATGTATATGGTTCGTTGATTTGTTCTGGAGACTCGACGATTTCAGTGCCAGTTTGTTGTTCAACAAGCCATGAATTGTAGTCATCGTCCAGATTTGGTGGCTCGATGGTTGAGGTCTCAAGCAGTTGTTCGACGATTCTGGTTATTTTCTCGATAACTATAGGATCATTGACAGTTGGATCTATAAGAGCAAGTTGGTTATTTGATTCATCAATTATAGAGTTTTGGGGACTCTATAACTGAAAACTGGTTTAGTGGGTGAAGAACCACTTCCAACCATTCTTGACAGTTCATAGAACTGATTAAAGTGTGATGAAGGACAGTGGTTGATAATGAAAGAGATGGGATAGAATGACCTCATGCTCAGGGATCTGAAGATGAATCATTTGTGATCAGCTTCCGAGCAAGTTAAGGTTCCTTGGGAAACTATAGGCTAGTAGTACTGAACTTGCTGGATAAGCCTTGAAAGTCCAAAACATATGATCCCAGGAGTTGAGAATCATGGCTCTATGATAGGACATCATAGGCAATAGTTGAACAGCTGATTGTAGCTAGTTGTCCTTTCTCCATCCCTGCCCACAGCCAGAATCTCAAGTTCATCATCCTCTTCTTCATCACTATCATTAAGAATTTCTACCACATCCACCATCTCCTCATCCTTATCTCCCGTTGCCCTTCAGCATTCTCTTCTTCCCTTTCCACAGCCTCAGAGACTACAATTTCTTTAGGAGCTGAGGAAGCTTTATGATCAACTTTTGGTAGCTCCCCCTTAGCAGTAGCATTCTCTGGCTCAGAAGGTTCTAGGAACTCCCCCTTAGCTGGAGCACTTCCTTGTTCAGGTGCTTGTAGAGGCTCCCCCTCACTATGAACGGTGTAAGACCCCAACTTTTATGAATAAAGATTTAATTTTTTTATATATTATTTCGAAATAGTAAGGTGTTGATTTGATAAATGTGAAAAGTTATGGGTGAAATGTACAAATATTTTAAAATGAGCAAGTGGTTATAAAATATTCTTGTTGTCGGGGAATATTCGTTTGGTCGTGGAATATTCTTGTTGTCGGGGAATATTCGTACGACGGCGCAACTATTTGTCGGCCCCACAACTGAATAACTGTCGGATATAGAAAGCGACAGAAATAACCTTTTTATAAAATAACGGGGTAGTTGTTACCGTTAGTACTGTTGAAATACCCGGTGGTTAAAATACGGTGATATGCGGTGTTGCACAGTAGCACACTGTATTGCACAGTATTTCGAATTATTGAGTCTTACGTGAGAAGGTACTTACTCAATTATTGTTACAGTAATTACTGTTCAATATTTTATATTATTGACTCAATAATTGCTACGTTGCTATTTTAGATAGCATTATTGACAATGTCTAAGGAAGTTCTGTCTAGGAGGGGTTATTTAATTGCGCGCCAATAAGGAGAAGTCCTTATCGGAAGGCCCCCTCTTTCCTGGGAACACCTGGTTGTCAATATTGTAGTTCTGTAATATTATTTGTGAATAATTAATTACTGATTTATATGAGAAAAATATTTATTTTGTGGATATAAAGAAGGAATTAGCGCTGATGAGTTTTATCAATATTTTGGGTGTGGATAATCATCTGTTTATGGATTTCGGATAATTTATGCTTGGAATTTGGAAAAACTTCCTTCTACAAAGTTGTAGAGAATTAAATTTCCTATAGAAGGACATAGAATTTGTATTTTTCTGACAAAGGGCTATTTATTATGAATTATTGAAGTTTCAGAAAATAAATATTTTTTAATAGGTGGGCCCCACTTTTGTTGAAAATTCTAAAATTTTGAAAGCCGCTAGGTGGCGGAATTTTTTTTAAAAAAATAATATATTTTATTATTTTAGTCTCCTTTGGCATCCTAAGCTTTTCCTATAAATAGAGTGCTTAGGTTAGAATTGAAAATCACACCAGAATCAGAAGTTTTCTCTCTCTATAATATCGAGCATATTTTTGTGAGTATTTAAATACTTTGAGTGTTACTATTCAGTGCAAATTTCCTTCGGTATTATATCCGATATTTCAGTCAGAGGTACTATTCTTTTGAGGTAAGGGATGTTATTTTCTTTCGTAAATGATGTTATTCTTTTCAATATCATTATATCAAAATTGGCATGGATTTTATTATGAAATTCTTACTTTTTCCGTCGGGGTTACTATTCACGTATACGGCACTATTCACGAAAAATTAAATTTCCTTCTATATGTCCAAATTGCTTGTTAAGGTTTTTATCTTTGATTGTATCCAAGTTTTGAGCTCTATTCTTGAATTTTGCTCCACAAAGTATTATTATGGAATATTCTTGAACTTTGATAAACTAAAATACGAATCCTTAATCTTATCTTTTATTTCACTGGATTCGTTATTTATATGGTTTTTCATCATCCTCAGTCCTAAGTAGTGATATAACTGAATATCTTTGGCCTGTAGAGCAAAGATGAATGATTACCTGATGAATATCTTTGGCCGTAGTGCAAAGATGACAGGTGTTGAGATGAATATGACCACTGGTGATACAAATGAATATCTTTGGCCTGTAGTGCAAAGATGAATATTTGATTTGAGATATATATATTGATTGATGTTACAGGGATAAAATATTGATGATGGACTTTTAAATCATAGAAGATAGTAGATTCATTCTCTGCTTAACTCTTCTAATGAATGATTATTTTCGCTGCGAATATTGATCTAAAATTGGTTGTCCATTATATTTTATCTGATTTATTGAAGGCTAACGATAATTTATTTTCCATTATCTTTGTTATAATATTCTTTACTGAGCTAGTTGAGCTCACCCTTTTCATCTGTTGTCCTTTTCAGGAAATGAGAACTTTGCGGGAACTAGTCGGGGGACAGAGTGATGGTTCGAGTTAGAGCAGTAGTAGTCCTCACTATTTTTGATAAATAGTGTGATAATAATTTTAATGAGGACTTAGTTTGAATATTAATATTTTCTACATATTTGTATTGACACTCACAGTTGTATGGTCGTATTTTGCACGATCGTGTGATATAAAGTCTGTATTTGAATTTTGTACCATGTATTTGGCGACTCAGAATGGGTTGGGTCGACTGGACCTATTCTGGGGGCGTCACAGTTGGTATCAGAGCTTAAGGATATGATCTCTGGCGGAGATCGGGGAATAGAACTAGGAGGGGAGAGACGAGTAAATCCTTCACTATTATATCCTACCTAAGCTTATGTGATATTTAATTAGTCAGTCGGAGCATAGGGTTAATATGTGATATGTTAATTTGTTTAATTAACCCTTGTTGTATGACAGTATTTAAGAAGGGCAGCTGAAAATATTAACAATGAAGTGAATGAGATCGTGGAGACACCTTTAATCACTAACCAAGAGAACGTGCAACAAGAAGGCAATGTTCATCCTGAAAACAACGCTGGTCAGACGATAACGATGAGATGTTTAGAAGTTTTTTGCAGTTCATGCAACACCAGACAAGGGAGACTCGTGTGCAAAATACAGGTGGAGATAATAACAACTCGCGGCTTATCACTGCCAAGCAGTTCAAAGAATTGGGACCACCGGAGTTTCTGGGAAAGCCAGATCCGATCAAGGCGAGACGTGGGTTAAACAAATTACCAAGATATTTGATGTTTGGGGATGCACGGGGAACAGAAGGTCCATTTGCCATGTTTATGTTCCGTGGAGAAGCAGATTACTGGTGGGAGTCTGTGAAGCGTACCCAGCCTGCCGCACTCAAGATGTCTTGGGAAGCATTCCAGAAACTGTTCAATGACAAGTACTTTTCTGAAAGTATTCGTCATATGAAGGAGGTAGAGTTTATCAGACTCGAACAAAACAACATGACGGTATCCCAGTACGAGGCTCAGTTCGCGGAGCTGTCCAGGTTTGCACCTCATTTGGTGGAGAATGAGGAACGTATGACGCGGATGTTTCTGAGAGGTTTAAAACCCGAAATACGTCAATACCTCATTTCTCATAAATTTTCTCTATATTCGGATGTAGTAAACAGGGCCAGTTGTTAGAACGAGATAATGATGTTCAACCGAGGAACCACAACCAAGGTCGTACCGGTGGCAGCGGTCAACGGAGCAATGACAACCAGCGAGGAGGAAAGTATGACAGAAGCGATAACCACTCCGGTGGTAATCGTGGCCATGATAGTAGAAAAAGCGAATCTGGAGGAGATTTTAAAAGAGAAGGTATAACAATGAGAACGTGAAGATGTCAACATCAGCACCAGCATCAACTGTTTCTAGGGGAGGAGAACGACCACCGGTCGTATGCTATAAATGCGGGAAAGAGGGACACATCAGCCCAAACTGCCCACAACATTCAAGGCATGCTATAACTGTGGAAAAGAAGGACATATAGCTCGTGATTGTCCTGTTGCGAAACCAAGTCCAGCGGGGGTGGTGATTCCAAAGGCGGTTTCAGACAAGTCAAAGTTGGTGATTCCTGGAAGAGTGTTTCGTGACAGCCCAAAATGCGAGGAATCCACACGAGGTGATTACGGGTAAGCTAATCATAAACTCTTGCAAGTTTACACCTTGTTAGACACCGGTGCTACCCATTCTTTATTTCACCTGCTTGTACTCAACGTTTGAACTCGACTTCTGATAAATTAGATTTTGACTTATCTGTTGAAACTTCGTTGGGAGAAACCTTTGTTACATCCACAGTTTACAAATCTTGCTTGATTCAGATTGGTACCCTTACCTTACCTGTTGATCTTATATCTTTGAAAATACTTGCATTTGACGTGATTTTAGGAGTTGACTGTTTAACCACTTACCATGCCAGAATTGATTGTTTTGTAAGGTTGTTAGTTTTCATATTCCTAATCAACCTGTTGTGCAAATTCAAACCACCAAACCACTAAAATCAGTCAATATCATTTCAAATCATAAGGCTATTCGTTTATTGAAAAACGGATGTCAAGCTTTCTTAGCTCATGTCACTGATCTAAACCAGAATACGTTAGGTTTGAATGATATTTCCGTTGTCAATGAGTTTTCGGATGTATTTCCCGAAGAACTTCCCGGTCTACCCCCAGAACGTGAAGTTGAATTTTTATTGACCTTGAGCCCGATACAAAACCCATTTCTAAAATCCCATATCGAATGGATCCTATTGAACTTCAGGAGTTAAAGGTCCAATTACAGGAGTTGTTAGACATCGTTTTATTCGTCCTAGTACGTCTCCTTGAGGTGCTCCTATTTTATTCGTTTGGAGCGAGGAATGCGAGAAGAGCTTCCAAGAGCTCAAGAGGAGACTTATTTCGGCACCTGTTCTGACAATACCATTGGTTCGGTTGGATTTGTTATCTACAGCGATGCTTCGGGCAAAGGGTTAGGATGTGTTCTCATGCAACATGGGAAAGTCATAGCCTATGCCTCGCGAACTCAAAGAATATGAGAGGAATTATCCTACTCATGATCTAGAGTTGGCGCAGTCGTTTTCGCGTTGAAGATCTGGAGACATTACCTGTACGGAGAGAAAGTGGAGATTTATACGGATCATAAGAGCCTTAAATATTTCTTCACTCAGAAGGAACTCAACATGAGGCAACGATTGGCTTGAGTTGTTGAAAGATTACGATCATACTATCCAATACCTTCCTAGAAAAGCGAACGTGGTAGCTGACGCGTTGAGTAGAAGATCATATGTGGGAACGAGTGCGATGATGTCAAGTATACGCGTAGAACCAGCTTTGATTGATAAAGTTAAAGCTGCTCAAGCTACGGATCCGGAGCTTATAAAGATGAAGAAGAAGGTGCAAGAAGGTGCAATTCCAGAAGCAAGAATCGATGAAGAGGGAATACTTCGAGTCAACTCCAGACTTTGTGTCCCCAACGATTCTGACTTAAAGTATAGAATCATGATGGAGGCACATAACACACCGTTTGCAATCCATCCTGGGAGTACCAAAATGTATCGTGATCTTCGACATACATTTTGGTGGAGCAATATGAAAAGAGAGATCGCGGAGTTTATTTCGAGATGTTTAACTTGTCAACGTATAAAGGCGGAGCATCAAGTACCGAAGGGTCCATTGCAACCACTGGAGATTCCGAAATGGAAGTAGGAACACATTACGATAGATTTCGTTACGGGTCTTCCCAAGGTTTCTCAAGGCATAAATGCGATTTGGGTTATTGTTGATAGATTAACCAAGTCTGCTCATTTCTTGCCGATACGAGAAACTTATTCCCTTGAACGTCTTGCTCATATGTACGTGAATGAGATTGTGAGATTGCATGCATGCCAGTATCCATAGTTTTGGATCGTGACCCTAGATTTACTTCACTATTTTGGATCAGTTTGCAAAAGCTATGGGCACGGATTTACGATTCAGCTCGGCTTATCATCCTCAAATGGACGGACAATCGGAAAGGACTATTCAAACTCTTGAAGATCTATTGAGACTCTGTGTTCTAGACTTCAAAGGGAGTTGGGATAAGTACTTACCATTGGTGGAATTCTCCTACAACAACAGTTATCAGGCAAGTATAGGTGTGGCTCCATTCGAAGCGTTGTATGGAGAAAGTATCGCCTCCAGTATGTTGGGATGAGGTGGGTGAAGCAACATTGTTGGGACCGGAGTTAGTACGTATGACTACGAAAAAGATCCAAATAATCCGACAACGTATACAAACAGCACAAGATCGACAAAAGAGTTATGCGGATCTTCATCGAAAGGACGTGGAATTTAATGTTGGGGACCATATGTTATTACGTGTTGCTCCGTGGAAGGGTTACGAGATTCGGAAGAGAGGAAAGCTCAATCCACGATTCATTGGTCCATTTGAGATTCCTTGACCGAGTAGGAAATGTGGCCTATAGACTCGCTTTACCTCCAAGCATGTCTCGTGTTCATAACGTTTTTCACATATCCGTGCTTCGTAAATATGTGAAAGATCCAAACCGCATTATTGAGTTAGAACCAGACGAGATAGCCGAAGATTTAACGTACGAGGAGGTACCTGTCAAGATCTTGGATAGGAAGGAGCATGTCCTACGTTCGAAAATTATACCTCAAGTAAAGTTTTATGGAGAAACCATGCTATTGTGGAAATGACCTGGGAGTTGGAATCGAAAATGAAAGCGAGGTATCCTCACCTTTTCGACATACAGGTACGTACGTCAATTTCGAGGACGAAATTTCATAAGGAGGGGAGGTTGTAAGACCCCAACTTTTATGAATAAAGATTTAATTCTCTTTATATATTATTTCGAAATAGTAAGGTGTTGATTTGATAAATGTGAAAAGTTATGGGTGAAATGTGCAAATATTTTAAAATGAGTAAGTGGTTATAAAATATTCTTGTTGTCGGGGAATATTCGTTTGGTCGTCGAATATTCTTGTTGTCGGGGAATATTCGAACGACAGCGCAACTATTTGTCGGCCCCACAACAGAATAACCGTCGGATATAGAAAGCGACAGAAATAACCTTTTTATAAAATAACGGCGTAGTTGTTACCGTGAGTACTGTTGAAATACCCGGTGGTTAAAATACGGTGATATGCGGTGTTGCACAGTAGCACACGGTATTGCACAGTATTTCGAATTATTGAGTCTTACGTGAGAAGGCATTACTCAATTATTGTTACAGTAATTACTATTCAATATTTTATATTATTGACTCAATAATTGCTACGTTGATATTTTATATTGACTCAATAATTGTTACATTGATATTTTATTGACTCAATAATTGCTACGTTGCTATTTTATGATTGATTCAATAATGGCTACAGTTGATAGTTTGTATTATTGATTCAATAATTGTCACTGCACAGTATTTCACATTATCACTCAATAATTCATATTATTTGAATAATATTATTAGATAGCATTATTGACAATATCTAAGAAAGTTCTGTCCAGGAGGGGTTATTTAATTGCGCGCCAATAGGAGAAGTCCTTATCGGAAGGCCCCCTCTTTCATGGGAACGACCTGGTTGTCAATATTGTAGTTCTGTAATATTATTTGTGAATAATTAATTATTAATTTATATGAAAAAAATATTTATTTTGTGGATATAAAAGAAGGAATTAGCGCTGATGAGTTTTTATCAATATTTTGGGTGTGGATAATCATCTATTTATGGATTTCGGATAATTTATGTTTGGAATTTGGAAAAACTTCCTTCTACAAAGTTGTAGAGAATTAAATTTCCTATAGAAGGACATAGAATTTGTATTTTTCTGACAAAAGGGCTATTTATTATGAATTATTGAAGTTTCGGAAAATAAATATTTTTTAATGGATGGGCCCCACTTTTGTTGAAAATTCTGAAATTTTGAAAGCGCTAGGTGGCGGAATTTTTTTTAAAAAAATAATATTTTATTATTTTAGTCTCCTTTGGCATCCTAAGTTTTCCTATAAATAGAGTGCTTAGGTTAGAATTGAAAATCACACCAGAATCAGAAGTTTTCTCTCTCTATAATATCGAGCATTTTTGTGAGTATTTAAATACTTTGAGTGTTACTATTCAGTGCAAGTTTCCTTCGGTATTATATCCGATATTTCAGTCAGAGGTACTATTCTTTTGAGGTAAGGGATGTTATTTTCTTTCGTAAATGATGTTATTCTTTTCAATATCATTATATCAAAATATTGGCATGGATTTTATTATGAAATTCTTACTTTTTCCGTTGGGTTACTATTCACGTATACGGCACTATTCACAAAAAATTAAATTTCCTTCTATATGTCCAAATTGCTTGTTAAGGTTTTTATCTTTGATTGTATCCAAGTTTTGAGCTTTATTCTTGAATTTTGCTCCACAAAGTATTATTATGGAATATTCTTGAACTTTGATAAACTAAAATACGAATCCTTAATCGTATCTTTTATTTCACTGGATTCGTTATTTATATGGTTTTTCATCATCCTCAGTCCTAAGTAGTGATATAACTAAATCTTTGGCCTGTAGAGCAAAGATGAATGATTACCTGATGAATATCTTTGGCCGTAGTGCAAAGATGACAGGTGTTGAGATGAACATGACCACTGGTGATACAAATGAATATCTTTGGCCTGTAGTGCAAAGATGAATATTTGATTTGAGATATATATTGATTGATGTTACAGGGATAAAATATTGATGATAGACTTTTAAATCATAGAAGATAGTAGATTTCATTTTCTACTTAACTCTTCTAATGAATGATTATTTCCACTGCGAATATTGATCTAAAATTGGTTGTCCATTATATTTTATCTGATTTATTGAAGGCTAACGATAATTTATTTTCCATTATCTTTGTTATAATATTCTTACTGAGCTAGTTGAGCTCACCCTTTTCATCTGTTGTCCTCTTCAGGAAATGAGAACGTTGCGGAAACTAGTCGGGGGACAGAGTGATGGTATGAGTTAGAGCAGTAGTAGTCCTCACTATTTCTGATAAATAGTGTGATAATAATTGTAATGAGGACTTAGTTTGAATATTAATATTTTCTACATATTTGTATTGACACTCACAGTTGTATGGTCGTATTTTGCACGATCGTGTGATATAAAGTTTGTATTTGAATTCTGTACCATGTATTTGGCGACTCAGAATGGGTTGGGTTGACTGGACCTATTCTGGGGGGCGTCACAAACGGGGCTCATTTCAATTGCTTCTTGCACTTCCTCCTCAGCATGAGTACTGGGTTCGTGCAGCTCCTCCTCAGCATTAGTCATAGTCTGATCATGTGTATTAGGAACTTCTGCACCCTTGAGGTAGGCTTCTACATCAGTAATGACTCTGATCTCTTCCAAGGTTGGACCAGATGCTTGAGGTTGATTGCTTTGTTCAGCCTTCTCAGCAGCTCTCCTTCTATCATCTTCCTTCAAGACTTCCTCATTTGCCAGGATATACTTCTTGACAAGCTTCTTCTTTGTTTTCTTTGGCTTGAACACAGCCTTAGCACTTTCTTCAGCTTCAGCCCTGATTGTTTGTTTAGGCTGAGGTTATTGCAACTTCCTTCTCCTGAGAGGTGGCAAGTCTGGACTCCACGATTGGTATGGACTCCATAATTATAGTGACTGAAGACTTCTTTGATTTATGACTGCGTTTCTTTTTCTTCTGAGGCTTAGAACTTCCTTCGGCCTTATCCTCACTTGTCTCCCTCTTCTTCCTCTTCTTTTCCTTCAGAACCTCTTCTGGTGATTCGGTTGCCTTAAGAGTGAGTTCCTTGTTAGTGGCAAGAACCCGAATCTCAACACCAGAACCAAAACCCTCTTGGGGTGCATCAGTGGTTGAGCCTTAAAGCTCCTCAGCTATCTGAACATCTTCATGCACTTTCCTCTTTCCTTTGCATTTTCTGATCAGAGCCAAGGGTTCTTCTTGGTTAACTTCTTCTTCTTCCTCTGTTTCCTTCACAACAGACATATTACCTTGCCTAATTGACTTCTTCACTTCACCAGTCCTTCCACTGGACTCAGACATCATTTTCACATTTTTAGCAGGGTTCCTCTTCCAGTTCTGAAACAACTGCTGGGTCATTTTCCTGTTGGGATTGATGGGAGCACCTTCTTTATCCCCAATTTTGTCACCCAGGGCAGATTGCAGGATTATGCTGCTGAATCTCCCATAGAGCATCTTGGCAGAGCTCTTAGTCTTCTTTGGGCTGAGCATCCACTTCCCAAACCATTCTATTAGCAGAGCCCCATAGTTGAGTTGAATTCTGAAGCAGATGGCTGTCATGAGCTTCAGTTGTTTCTCATTTACAGAGTCGTGACCAGAGCCCTTGCAGCATATGCATTTTCCAACAATGTTAGCCATGAATTTATACTTCTGGGGAAACTCTTTCTTCTTGTAGCCCTTGATTCCTTCAAACTTAGTGTGGTGCATCTTTTGTAGGCCTTCATGAAAGTCGATGACGTCCATAGATGGAAGGCCCTTTGATTTAAACCCTAGGGCTAGGTTTATGCTTTTAGCATTGAGTCGAATCTGCACGCCCTTGACCTTTGTGGTGATGATGTCGTCTTCAAGGACTCCATTGCAGTAAAATTCCTTCACCAGCTTCGAGTAAATCCTCATGCTGGTGTTCAAGGCTTCTCGAGACCAGTTCTCTTTAAAAGTGACAGAATCTTGTGGTACTGAGGGTCAGCAGTCTTGAACTCGTCAAAGCACAGTTGATATCCAGAAACAACGTTGGAAGCAGCAGTTGATTTGTTGATTATCCTGTGATGAACAAACTTGGCTTAGCTTTCTGAAGCTTAGGGTTTCTTTTGAGAGAGAGAGAGATAAACTTTTGAAATTCAAAGGTAAACTGAT